>BSBM01001433.1:7977500-8453755 GCA_027924585.1 Larix kaempferi | reverse complement strand
GTTAATATTTTTTTCAGCATTTTTGAGCACCTAGGATGGTGACTTCACCACCTTAGGCCACCCCAGCATGCTGACAGACATGTAATTTCTGATGTGTTTTTTGACTTTCGGAATTAATATACTACTGCAGCTTTACAAAAAAAATTGTGTTTTTAAATCAATGAAATATTGGCTAAAGATTTCCCTGGATGGACCGTGGTTATGGGGAAATGTAACACTAACCCTCTTCCAATGGAACGTAGGCCTCGACCCAATAAAGGAGAAAAATCATACCCTATCTCTTTGGGTAAAAATGCCATGTTTACCTATTGAATACTAGGATGCCTAGATCTTCAAATCGATTAGGGAATCCCTGGGTATTTTTTTTGAAAAAATACCCAAGGTCATAAGAAAAAGCCCAAACATCGGTAGCATCAATCTGTGTAGAAATGGACATCACCCAAGGACTTCCTAGTTCCTGATGCCATCTTAATTGAAGCTGGAGATCACTCATATATGCAAACTTTGGACTACGAAAAATGTGTCGTTTTGATGTACACACTATCGATCTCATGGACATCTAAAGATATCTTGCCCACTCCTCAGGTCCTCGGATGATCTCAGAGGCACCCACATGGTCATGAGTCCCTCAGACTTTGTAGAAGAAACCTTGTCCTCAGCCCAAAAGAAAAGTAAAGCGGAGGAGTTAAATTATGCCCAGGAAGCTAGGCGAGCTATACATCAGGAATCTGTCAAGGTCAATGAAGAATTAGCTAGGGTAAATGAACATCTCTAGACAAAGATCAATGAGCTGGAATCCATCATATTGGGTTCTTCTGACAAGGTCCTATAGAGCCCTATATACGGTAAGGGGAAAAATGTGGCTATGGATATGACTGAGGATCTCTCACAATAGGCGCCTCCAGAGCCTTTTGTTGACATCAAGTAATCAAAGGAGAGCTCATCTCATCCTTCTACAAGAGGCATTACATCTAGCTCATATTTTGCATCAAGGCGATACATTACTCATTCCCAATCAAAAGGTGAGGAATGTCAATCAAGAAAACCGAGCTCTACAACTCCGACGGCGATTCCTACCTCTAGAGGAAGAAATTATTTTATAGATCTTGCAAAATTTGACGCTAAGAAGCAAGTTTGTGTTGGAAGACAAACAATAATCCAAGGGGCCCTTATCAAAGCAGCCCCATCAATGGTTAAAAATGAATCTGATATCCCATAATATAAGAGGTATTGGGATGACCTCTAAACAACGGTCCCTGCAAAGATTGGTTAAACTTCACAAGCCCTTAGTTATCTTCATTCAAGAAATTATGTGCTCCTCAAAAAACTCAAAAAATATCATGAACAAATGCTTCTCAGGTTAGTCATTTCTATTTGTGGATGCTAGTGGTAATTCATGTGGATTGGCTCTTGGATGGAATGACACCCTAACTCTTCAGTCATCGGTAAGTTCTCCAAATTATATTTGCACATCCTGTTTCTCCAAGTCTTTAAATCTCTCAGTGGATCTCCTCAATGTTTATGCACCCTTGCATGATAGACCTACTTTATGGGATTATCTCTTTAAATCTTCCCTCCTAGCTCACCCTCATATTATCTTAGGTGGTGACTTAAACCTTACTATGTTTAGAAGCCAATCATGGGGCCCAAATACCAGGATTGATCCTCTCTCAGACTTATTTAGCCATATCTTTGATCATTTGGAATTGGTTGATATTGAACCATTTGTCATCGGGCCCACATGGTCCAATAAAATAACAAGTGAGGGTCATATATCTAAGACATTAGATCGACTCCTTCTTAATGAAGGACTCTTCCTGAGCATAAATGCTTTTAGATCATCCATATTGAAAGTGGGTCACTTTGACCATCTCCCCATCCTTCTAGAATTATCCACTTTGTCTAAGAAACCAGCTGCACCTTTCAAGTTTAACCCACACTGGTTATTATATGAGGAGTTCAAGTCCTTAGTTCGCCATAATTGGGTATTATACAACCAGGACTAGGATACACATGCCATGGAACCCTTCCAATCAAATCTATTAAATCTCAAAACATTAATAAAAAGGTAAAAGGAAATATGGGTGAAGAAAACTTTCTCACAATCTGAAAAATCCCTCACAGAGGTAGAAGGAAATATCTGAAATATCATGGATACACTTAGCACTGGGAATTTAAGTGTAGATGCCAATGCTCAGTTAGAAACTTTGGAAGTAGAAAAATAAATGATCCTAACTTGGAACGAAGCAAAGTGGAGAATAAAAAGTAAAGAAATGTGGCTCTCGAAAGAAGACCAAAACACTACTTTCTTTCATCGACGAGCTAAGGGAAGAAGGGTGATTAATTCAATTTGGAATATTAAAGACTATTCAAGGATTGAATGCTCATATTTCAAGTCTATCTCGAAGGAAGCTAGAAGTCACTACAAATATCTATACATTGAACCTGAGAAGGAGAACATAAGGGACATTTTTGCAACCTCATCTTTCTTCAATGGATGGATAAATGAAGAACAAGGTAAGTCTCTACTGGAACCGGTACAAAGAATGAAGTTCATCGAGCCTTCCTCACATTTCAGAATGGAAAGTCACTAGTCCTAGACGGTTAGACAACATAGTTTTATGTGAGCATCTGGGATCTTATGGAAAACGATATAACAACAGTGGTTAAGGAGTCTCAATCCTTAGGTAGGATTCATCCACCTTTCAATTCTACTTGTATTGTCAACATTCCTAAAGAGGAATCCCCTGCAGGTTTTGAACATTATCGCCATATACCTCTATGTAATTGTATCTACAGACTTATCTCTAAATTCATCGAAAGGCGATTCAAACCCATCCTATTTGACAATATTTGCATTCAACAGTTTCGCTTTCCGGATAAAAGGAACATTCATTATGCTATAATCATGGCCCAAGAATCCTTACACTCCATTAAGACTAAGAAGCAACCCTCCTTTATGCTTAAGTTGGACCTATCCAAAGATTTCAATAAATTTAATTGCATTTTCCTTCACCTTATTCTCACGCAAGTTGGATTTCCTCACCATTTCATCAATTGGATTGAAGCTTGTTACTAGGGTGTCTCTTATGTTATCCTTGTAAATGGTTTTGCTATTTCCATTTTCCATACCACCAGAGGTTTACACCAAGGTTTACCTCTCTCTCTGTTACTCTTTCTCGTTGTAGTTGAAGTCCTAAGTGTCCACCTTAACCATGAAATAACTCATGGCCATCTCAAAGGTGTTAATATCACAGCTTCTATGCCCCTTCTACAAATCCTCTTTGTTGATGACACCCTTCTTTTTGGGACCACTTCCCTATCTGAATCCAAATGCCTTGATTAGATCCTTCATATTTTTCCTCCTCGACTAGAATGGAATTCAATCTTAAGAAATCCACATTACACTTATTCCATGTCCCGAAGGCCCACAAATCCCTTATCCAAAAATTCCTCCCCTTTCCTATTGTCACCAACTCATAATGCTTCAAATATTGGGGTTTTCTTCTCAAGGCAAATAATTACAAACTCTCTTACTAGATGTAGCTTACTGACAAAATCAAGAAAAGAATCATTTCTCGGTTCCATAGATGGATTTCAATGGCTTCCATGGTAACTTTAATAAAGAGCATTATACAGGTCATCCCTATATACTGGATGGCCCTGTCATACATCCCGAAGGATATTTTAAATACAATGAAAAATATTTGTGTGAAATATCTCTAGTTAGGGAAAAAATAAGGGAATAGCTATCCCCTGTGCAAGTAGGATACCCTATGCTCACAAAATTCTAATGGTGGATGGGGCATCAAAAACTTCCATTTATTCTCTAAAGCATTAGCCTCCAAGAGCCTATGGAGATTACTCACACAAAAAGGTCTATGGAGATCTTGCATGAAACAAAAATATATATCACCATGTTCTTTCATTTCATGGATCAGATCCCATCGATCTATTGGAAAAAGAGGCTCACTTGTATGGAGGGATATCCAAACCAGTATTCCTCAATTAAGGGAGAACCTTACATGGAATCCTAGAAATATTCGAATGATCATGATTGGATCAAACCTTATCATGGGTATATGTAGATAGAATTGCTTCCCCAACCCTTGGTGGATACCTTACACTCTAATGGATACATATTTCTGGAAGATATCTATCAAACAGAGAACAAAGACATATGGTATGGTGGATGGATGTCAGCAGCACAACTCAATCTCTCACGGGACCACTCTTTACTTCGGAATAAATACAACCTTCGATCAAATAGGGCACAAATCTCCTTCTCTAACTCTCCAAATAAGCTAATATGGATTTTCAACCATGATAGTGGGGCATACATTGTCAAGCAAAGATATCAAGGTTTGATTGAGGAAGTATCTGATGGCAAAGATACACAATGGTGCAGAGGCTTATGGAAATTGATAGTTCCACCTAAAGCAAAATTCTTTTGTTGGCTAGCTCTTAAAAATAAAATTATAACATGTGATAACCTCCAAAAATGGGGAAGATCCGGTCTGAGTATATGCCATTTTCTTTTTGAACAAGAAGAGACAGTTTATCATATTTTAGTAGCCTTCCACTTTTCCAAATAAGTGTAGAGTTTAGCTTGATCGTTGGAGAATTGTCCAAGTTGGGAGGGGACTATCTTAATGGAATTAGCATGGAATAACTAAATCTCAAACACAACCTCACCCAAACTCTTGCCTCTTCCTCTCCATATCTTATGGAGCATATGGATTACAAGAAATGAAATTATTTTTTAGGGAGTCACCCCAAAATCCTCTCATATCAGTTTATCGATTCAAATACTCATTTCCCAAGAACTTTATCAAGATTAAACAAGAAAATCCAAGACTTCACAAATATCATATATATGATCAAAATCATCCTCATGCTTTTTATAATGGAGCATCATGTGGGAATCCTGGAGACAGTGATGTGGGTGGCTACATTAAATTTGGAGGACATATGGTGATATACAAGAGAGGGGGGATTCCAACAAATATGCAAAGCTCCTCAATGTGGTCACAACACTATCCATGTAGAAGAAGAGAGATCCCATATATTTCATCGAGAAGAGTGAAGCCATTTCAAATAGTTTTCGATTGAGAAAGCATGTAGTAGTTTCTAACAAAGTTAACAACTACTAATTGGAGTAGTTTCATGCATTCTAATTGAAGTGGTTGCCTATAGTCAAGCAGAAGATTAAGAAGAAGCAGCCAAATCATATTAAAAATTCTTCATTTGTGAAAAATCACATTAGAACGTGAATTCCTATAGAGAATCGAGTTAACCATATTTGAATCTACTACAAGGATCACAATGATCATAACACAAAGTTGTTGTTTTTAACTATTCCTGCCACATGTGGTGAAATTTTTCTTTATAATGAAATCACAATGATCATAGCACAAAGTTGTTGTTTTTAACTAATGTTGTTATGTGGTGAAATTTTTCTTTATAATGGAGTCGTGCAAGACAAGGTAAATGCATGACATTAGCAAAGGCAATCCCAGCGTTTTCACTTTTGGTGAATGATCGCATCTCTTGACTCAAATTTGAATCCTTGTCATAGTTGGTACTAAGCACATAATTGAAGTTAGTACTAAGCACATAATTGGAGTGACTTGGAAAAATTGACTCTAGTTGGAATCTAAATGCGTTGAGTTCTTTTGCCTAGAAATCATAATGGGTATATATTCAATTGTTCAAAGCTAGATAAATTGTGAAAATGAACATATTAGATTTGATGGTGTCTTCTATGCAAGGTTACAATGTTGGTTAGGCTAATTAATGTGGATGTTCTCAATTAGAATTGAAACATATCGAGGTCACGTATGAGTATAGGAGGAAATTTCTCCAAGAAAGCAAGAAAAATCAGGGGTAGCGACAAAGTCAAATAAAGTGGTCTCCTAGTGAAAAAAAAAACCATCATTGAATAGAGTACAACCCACATGAATAATTCCAATAGGGAAAAAACGTAGTTTTACACTCAAAGGCAAATGTATATGCATTTTAATTTTAATAAAGCTAATTATTTGTCTTCTTTTTTATTTTTTTAATGCAAGCCCTATTATTCCACCCCTAGGAATCAAGGGCTTCCCATAGGCTTACCCGGAATGGATCCTGGCACCTGTGGGACCCCAGCCACCACCTAGTGTCGTTGGACCACACTCATGCGCCTAGCTAATTATGCACAAACAATTCACTTTAATTGTATAAGTAGAAAGGACAAGAGTAAAAATTAATGTTTTTTTTAGTAAACATGGTGGCTTGGGAAATGCACCAAGTCTATTGACCACCATGTTAAGATGGGACTAAGTTATTTATCCTTAGGTGCTAGAGAAAGGAAATTTGAATGGGTACATGATCATCATTACCTAACCTTTTCAACTTGAATTCATGGTTATCTTAAGAAAAATTTTAAATTTATTTTTTATTTTTTTAAGTCAAAGTTGAGAGTCAAAAATAAGATTAAGTTGAGTATATCAAAGTTAAAATTAAAGAGTTTGGTAAGTTAAGTTAAAGTCAAATTTAAATGAATAAAAAACCTTTTAGAATCAAAAGTTATTGATTTAAAGATTCAAAATCGGAGTGAAGCCAAACACAAGTGAGAGTAAAAAATTGAGTATCCAAATTGTCAAAGTCAAGTAAAAATGTGAGTCACAAGATCATGTTTATGTAATGAAATTGTTGTAAAGCAATAATCAAAGTCAAATTCAAGTCAATATTATTGAGTTAAGTTGTGGTGTATCATGATATTGGGGCATTAATTAAGTTTTGCAAACTAAGGTAACAGGTTGCCTTGTTTGACATTGTGTAACACAATAACAAAACATTTTTTATGTGGGTATTCAATAGAAGAATCAAATGAAGAATTTTGCAAGAGAAAAGAAGATGATGGAAGAAACAAGAATTTCAATAGAAAAATCAAATGAAAAATTTTACAAGAGAAAAGAAGATGATAAAAGAAACCCTAACATCTTGAAGAAGACAAAGAAAGAAGAAGTAATGATATTGAACATGAACATAAAATGAAAAAGGCAAGGGCATATTGAAAAGAAAAGAGAAAAGGAGAGAGAAGAAGGAAGAAGGAAAAGGAAATGAGGCATAAAAAGGGTAATGGATTTGCAAATCATGTTGTATCCTCATCATGTATGTTTGTAACCACTTTGGATTTTAGATCCACCTTTTATGGACTTTTGGTCCCGTGATTGTTGGGTTGGACTCCTACCCAAATAGACAATCTTCTTGATCGGTATATCATCACAATTGGATCATTGATTAATCTTGTGCTTAAGTGCAATTAAGGTGTCTTTAGACACCACCTCTATCTCGGAATCTCTTTTCTCTTCTGTTGGATTTGTGTGTGCCCCCAACATGGTATCAAATCTCGATGGTGTTAGTGATCTGGTTTGCAGAAATGAGAAGAATTGCATTGTGACCTTTATGAGCTCTTGTTTGTGGGCTCGCAATGCAACTGTGATATGGCTATCATGGGCGTGATGGATCTCTTACGAACTGTTTGACCGGGATTTATTGAGGACTATATTAGAATTGGTGTATTAGTTTTTGGTATGGTCGTATACGGCCCTAATTCTTCAAGAGAAAACGCAAATTGTGGATTAAGAAGGATCGTGGCCATGAGAAGGATCATCATTGTGACATATTCATGACTTGTTGAAAGCACAAGTTCATTACATGGAGGATCACATTTAAAGATCGATTGAGTTGGCATATCAACTATTCCCCTTGAATATTGTCGGGAAACTGTCCACTAAAAGGTCTGTGTAACTGTCGACTTTTTTGAACAATTGAAGAGAGCTAGACGACTACAAAACTAATATTATAAAAATGTAGATTAGTATAGGTTTTCAATTGAGATGCCTTTTCTTCTTAAAATAGACTCAACTATAGAGTCGAGATCAAAAACTCCATACAGTTTTCCAATTTCCCTTGAAAATAATCTATAGTAGTTGACAAAGCTTGAACTCGTTGGATATTGACGCCTGACTGGTGTCAACTAGTGCACGACCCATGAAGGTTTTACGTTTACTGACCTTTCTACCTTCGACCTTCTTTTTTAGCGACTAACTTTAACCGTCTTATGCCCTAAGATCTGAATCCCTCGACGTGTGGCTTAGACAAAACAACGGTATCGATCAACCAGCCATCTTGTATTGCTCTTGGTTGGATTCGACTTTGTGTGGGATCAGATACCACCGCAATTGATTTACAAAAGATAGAACAATTGGTTGACTAGAAGAGACCTATTAAAACTTGGATTCATTGCATCGCCCAACACTATGATGATCAACCTCCCCTTGTTTTACTTATGGCTGCGTATAGTTGAGTAGATTGGAACCTCGCCTGGTGAACCCGACGTGAACTTGTGTGAAGAAGGAATTACATATGGACTTGTGCATATGATTGATCTGTTGTTTGAGCATTATTGGTTCATTGGTGAGTATCTTGAAAATTGTTTGTTGGATTGAACCTATGAAGATTAAACAAAGTTGACTTGACTTGCCAAGTGGTCAACTGGAGTTTATTTGGTAGTTTACCAATATGATCTAATTGTGTGACTTGGGTCACTTGAAAGACGATCAGCTTGTTGATTGACCTTTAGAATAGCTAGAGTTTATTCTTTTCCAGATTCAAGTGCTTAAGTGTACTTTCGACTTTACACACTCGACTGTTGAATTGTTGCATATTATTTTTTGACATAATATTATAAGCCATGTTAGTTGTCTTTGTTGTATATTCTTTTAGCTTTAGCATTTAAGAAATTGTAGGAGATTCGGGAGAATGTCATGGCCTTAGAAGAATCTCATAATTGACTTCGTCATGAAGTAGAAGATTTGTCGAATGTTGTTGCACATTTATAGATTGAGAATTAACGATTAAAATTGAACTGGAGACATCTCATACCCGACTAGAAGATGAGTTTGTCCTCTTTCAAACTTGCCTTTTGCAGCAGTTTGATGAGAAATCTCGAATGATTTATGTGCTAGAAAATACCATGGAATCCATTTTCCAAATTTTGGTAAATGAATTTGGTGATAAGTCAGATTCGGTTGATGACTTAAAGGAAGAGGTGAAATCCCTCTCTCATGAAGATATTGATGGCTTGAAGACTAAAATTTGTAGACTAAAAGTAAAGAATACCCAGCTAGCTAATGAGGTTTCCCACTTGTAAGCCTCTATTGATGAGCTTCGTGAAGAAGTTTCCCCTCTTCAAGAAGATAATAATTGATTGTTTGAAGAATATCAAACTTTAAAAGAATATTATGAAGCTTTGTTGCTGCAATTGAATGAGAAGGATGAGGCTATCAAGGGATTGCATGATTGCAAGCAGAATCTTGAACATCAGGTCCACAAACTGCATACTGTTGAGCAGAAATTTATTGAGCAATGAGGTGATGATAAGAAGACCGTTAAGGTATCGACTGTTGAGTAGAAGACTGCCATTGTTGAGTCGATAGTCTCACCCATTACTTCTTCAACCTTTGATGCTCTTTCTTGTATCCCAGTTATTTGTAAAAAGGATGAATGTAATAAAAATGTTGATGATGTTATTTCATCTCATGATTTGTTGGCTACTAATGATGTTATTTCTCATAGCTTTGAGAATCATACTACAGGTGTCAGGTCTCGACTGCTGAGAAAAATGTGATATAACAGAGGAGGACTTGGGAAGAATGCATAGGGTATTGTTGTTCCTATTACCCTTGAATTGAAACCACCAAGAGCGGGTCTTGGATATAATGTTGATGTCTCCCTTCCTTACCATGGGACTAATTTACCTAGGAAGGTCTTATTTGTTGTAGGAGGAGTTCAAAATGAAGAGAAACCTATTGTTAAATGTGTTGTTGAGTTGGGTATCTCTGATAAGCCATAAATTGAGAATGTTGTAGCAAATGACATTATTGTTGATGTGCAGGGCCATTCTGCTATTGTCAATGAAACATAACCTTATCCTACCTCACATGTTCCACTCGAACAGAAATTTGTGCCATATAGACATCCTAATCAGAAGAATCATAGGAATTTTCTCAAGAATCAAAATTCTTGGAAAGGTGGCAACTATGCTTTCAAAACTTTGCAAAAAAGACATGAAAGATTGAACCTTAGACCAATACCGACTACTCGGATATACTATGGTCGGATTAATGACTGGTATGGGAATAATTTGAACAGATGATTGAGGACCTCATACAGATGTGTATCTTCAAATGTACTATCATACAGTTCTCCTCTCGCTTCCTTTTGATTAATTTAGAAGTGGTCGGCTAAGGCTCGACTAGATATGGCTATAAACAGATGGCTCAACCGAAGATAACTATTGACTAGTGTATTAAGTGATTGTCGACTATGAAGCTCGACTGGTATTGACTGAAGAATGGTTGACTGAGATTTGACCAAGTGATGACAGTCGACTAGAGTATCGACTGGAATGTCGTCAACTAAGCTTAGACCAGTAGTGATTGTCGACTAATGTTTCGACTAGATTATTTTTTGACTAAGTTTCGACTACGTTTTTTTTTAACCTCGTTATCCCCCAATTGTGTTTAAGGGGGAGAGAAATTAATGACATTAAAGTTATTTGTTGTGTAAACCCAATTGTATTGACTCAACTATTCCTTGTTGACTTGATTGGACCAACTGAACTATGTTCAAATGGATTATTTTTTGGGAGATAAGCCTCGAATGAATATGTATTTGAAACTGTACATGTACCTAAGAAAAATGTCAATGTAATGGACGGAAGCATGATAAGGCAAGTATACCTCCATACCTTAATTGTTAATAGTTCATGGTAAACAAAAAACCTCTTGTCATGAAAAATAAAGGTTTGTGGTCAACCAAAACCACTTGGTGTAATGAATGGCTAGTTTTGAGCCAAATCCCACTTAAGAGTTGTAATGGTTAAGGGTAAACCAATGTAAAACCAAGATGGTGTAATGGTTGAGGGTAATCCAAAAAATGTATGTAATTCTTGAGGGTAATCCGCAAAAAAATGAGGATGTGGTTATGGGTAAGCCAAAGAAAACCCAGGATGTTGATTTATGATGATGCAAGGGATTAAAAGGTATGAGTGAAAATGTAAGCTACTACATATGGTGAAAATTTTCTTTGTAGTGGATTCATGCAACACAAGGTAAATCATGGAATCTCTTGACTCAAATTTGATGCCTTACACTATTTGACATTCCTTTGCATATATGTTGAATGATCATATATATTGACTCTAATTTGACGACTTACACTAGTTGATACGTTTGAGCACATAATTGAAGCAACTCGTTAGAATTTATTCTTGTTTCCATCTAAATTTGTTGAGTTCTTTTTCCTAGAAATCATTATGGGTATTTACTTTAATATTTCAAATATAGATAATTTGTTAAAAGACGGTGAAAATGAGCAAATCAAATTTGGGGTCTCTTATATGCAAGGTTGTACTATTAATTATGATAATTAAAATGGATATACTAAGATCAAATTGTAGCGGGAATAGGTCACGTACAAGTACAAGAGGAGATTTGTCAAAGCCAACTATATGAGCAAGAAGAAGATGGTGGTGATGAAGTCAAGGAAGGTAGTCTCAAACTTAAAAAAAATAGACATCATTGAGTGGATCACAACCCACGTGAATAAACATCAACACAAAAGAAAGCATAGTTTTGCATTCAATGAGTAATCTGTAATCCAGAGACTTATGGTCCACTCACTTCATCAACACGGATACTATGTGAAAAAAAGTTTGGTCTCTGTTATGAATGTTATACAAAGAGCTCTATTCTTCAAGATGTCCTCCCAATTTAGGTTGCCTCTCTTTCACCACAAGGGGTGAAACTCTAGAAAATATGTTTATGATATTCCTTGGAATTTAAGGGATGGTGTATTTCCAAGACTACTACGTATCCAATTGGGAAATAGAATAAATATCAACAACCAAGAGTGTTTGAACAGTATAGAAGGTGTAATTATGCTATTATACAAGCACTCAAAGATATTCAAAGTCCCAAAAACAAATGCAACCCCAAAGGCACTTAAGATGGTTTCCCACTCTCACCACAACAACTCTTCCTCTCACTTCGGGTCAAATTTACTATGACACAAAGGGGGAAACACTATCAAAGATTTTTATTATATACTTAGAATTTTAAGGGATGGTGTATTGCCAAGTTCAATGCCTATCCAATGGGTGATGAAGTATTGCCAAGTTCAATGCCCTCAAAAATAGAATGCACAACCCTGACCAAAAATTTGAATAAATACAATGATTACAACAAGACAAAGGGTGAGTTTCACCTCAACCCTAACATCTTCTTAATGGAGTAAACTAGCCATTCTTCAAACATTACACCAACATTTTTGTATGAGTAATTTCCAACCATCAAATCAACCCGAAAAAAATAAAATAAAAATGAAGAACCCCACATTTAAATGCCCTTAACTTCTTCTTCCCAAAGATCTTCAACTATGATTAGAAGGGAAATTCCCACAATTGCAACCGTGCCTTTAGCAAATTACTCTCTCCTCTATTTATATCCTTCAAATAAAACCCTACTTCAGAAAATTATATTTCTTTTTAGAAGGCCATGGAATCCTGCTAGAAGTTTCTTTTAGTGAATAAACATGTGTCCTATTGCCACTTGTCATCTTTCTATTTCATGAGATCCTAATATGAACCAAAGGGGGCATATATGAGAGTAAATGTATATGACATGAACATATATTAGATAATTTTAAAACATGTGTTTATTATTCATTTGAGGGCTTGACCATGGCATATCCTCGTGCAAATGTCTTTCCTCCAAATATGTAGAAAATACCAAAAAAAAATGTTCACCCAAAAGCCCTCCTCAAAGGTAACCCATGCCTCCAAATATATCAAAAAATCCTCAAACAATGTCTTTACTCCAAATACATCAAAAGATAAAATGTCTCCAAATATGTGAAAATGGATTAAATGGTGTGCCTACCCCCGAAAGTTCTAAAAAAGATAGCATGCCACCAAATATGTGGAACACGCCTCAAATAATGTGTAATGCCCCATAGTCACTTTAATATGCTTTAAAGGGATTCTTACACAAAATGTTTTTCTTGCAAGGGGATAGACTCATGATCACACAACCAAAATGCTCCCCTGAAGTGAAACCCTTCTCATCATGTGACCTCCTTTGATCAAACAAGTGATGCTGCTACCACATGACCTCATCCAAGATAAGGTGTTCTTCTTCTAACCTCTTCTCTTGCCCCCTTCCATCCCCCAAAGATTCCTCCAAGGTAGGGTGTTTTGCTCAGAGTAAGCTAAACGATAGATGATTTGCACGTTTTCAACAAATTTTCCCAAAATACAGCAATGCATTTTTTGCTTAAATCACAATTTTGATTGTTCAATTTGCAATTTTGATTGTAGAAATTGATTCGGCGCCCTCAATTACTCTTTGGGAACCCTAAGTATACAATTCCAACAACCTAAAACTACAAATACAACCAGACTTTAGATGAAAATATAGCCAAAAAATGGATGCAATTCATCAACCGTTTAGCTTACACCGTTTTGCTTATCTATACTTTCTTCCCCACAATGCCATGACCTAAACCTTCTGTAATGTAGGGTATTCCTACTTTTGGTTGTATTTGACCCCTTAACTTGCCATAAGTCATGCTCTGGACCTTTCACATGGTAGTGTTCTTGTTCCAGGGATCCCTTCTTCAACTATGCCAATTGTGCCAAAATGGAATCCACTAGATCAATGTAATGTGCCTCTAAAAAATCTCCAATCAACCTATAACTACTGTTGAACTCCAAAGGGTCTTCTGGTGTGCTCGATGAAAAAGAAAGGCTCATGAAAATGCAAAATGACCCTAGCATTTTCAAGAGGTAACACTTTTCATTTTATGTGTTAAATTGTTTTATATTTATTGCATTTACTCTCTTCATTTTCTTTGTTGAGATGTTTTATTATTTTGTGCAACGATGTAATTAATCAATAAATTTGATGCAATGAAAAAAGACACTTTTAAGAATATATTCATTATATTGTATCTTAATTGTTAGAATTGAATCAATCAATTATTGAATTAAAAATAAGATTATATACAAAATGGTAAAAGCTTTAGTATTTACACCCTAACAAAAACAATAGAGCAATAGCAACCTAAATTGAGCAAGTAATATATATTTATATAAGTTTGATGCCAAGTATTTCTTGAGATGGAATTTACATAAGTTAAATTTGATTGTATAGATTGAAATGGACGTTGGACAAAAAAAACTCCATTCAATGTGCTCAATCTAACCACCACCACAAATATCCATGGAAGTTGATAATGACAAATGAATATCACTTTTGTCCTTGAAAAATCTATCATTAATATTAAAAATCATATTTTGTATATTTTGTAAGTCCATTACAATTTTTATGAACAGAATATAGCAATCAATTAGTCATACATAAACTTTGACTTTATAATAATCCTGAAACAAATGCATAATGTTTCTCAATGTTTTGTAATATTTATGTATTAAATTTAATATTTTCAAAATATAAATTATTTTATTGAATATTTAAATTTTTTTATTTCTATGTTATGATTGGTTAAAGGCTTTGAAGTGACAAATTACTAATGGTTGGATGTGAAATTGTTTTAAAAAAAAAAAATTTAATTTAAAAAATTTTAAAATATATATATAGCTTGGCATGTGGTCTTTGTACTAAATGTTTCATTAATGCTAATGAATACTATCATTTTTGTATACTTTTGAAATTGCTTAAACAAATTAATAATTTAAAATTTAAAAATACAAAAAAATATTGTATCTTGACATGTGGTCTTTGTATTAAAAGTTTCATTAATGTTAATGAATACTTGTTGTACACTGTAGTTAATAATAAGTACACATTTTTATTAATGATATCATTTTGTGCAATCTACCATATTCACATTAAAAATAATTTCTAATTATAAAAATTCAATTAATGATATATATAATAAATAGTATTATAGTAACCATTTGTTTTTTAACTTAATATTAATAATATACATAAGTTTTTATAATACATGAACAATATATAAACATATGTTTCTCTTTTTATTAGCATAAATATTTTTAATTAATAATAAGAATATATGAATATAAATTTCTTTAATATACATTTTTTCTTCTTTTAACTTAACATTAATATATAAACTTTTATGGTTACACAAACAATATATATATATATATATATATATATTGTCTTTTTATTTGTATTTACATATCTATTTTTTATTAATACGATATATTTGAGTTACTTTTTATCAAAATTATTTTTACAAAAGATATTTTTTAAATATTATACACTTTGAAATTTATAATAATATCCATTTAGTTTAATGGTTCTACAAATTAAAAAAAATTGATATAATATATACTTTAAAATGGTAACTATAGACATGCACTTATCATACTTTAGTTTAGTTGTATATATATCAGATTTGGAATATTTAAGTAAAAAAAAAGTGGTTAATTTTTTTAAAAATAAAAATATGAATGAACTTTTATTAATGACATTGTTAATAAAAAATATATAACAAAAATAATATCACATATACTAAAAAAATTATAAATATATAAATCATATCTTAACTATAAAAATAATCTCAAGGCACGGACTAGCTACTTCACAACTATTTCTTTTTTATAATTTGTTTTGAATGTGATGGTCTATGGATTGATTATACTAATAATATGAAAGAATAATTAGAAGTTGATAATGACAAATGAATATCATTTTTGTTCTTGAAAGATCTATCACTAACATTAAAAATCATATTTTTGTATATTTCGTAAGTCTATTACTATCTTTATATATTTATTATAATTTATTTTAAATGTGATAACCCATGGATTGATTGTATTGTTTGCGAGGAAGAATTAGAAGTTAATAATGAAATTGTATTATTTACGAGGAAGGATTAGAAGTTAATGATGACAAATGAATATCACTTTTATCTTTAAAAAATCTATCACTAACATTAAAAATATGTTAAAAATCATATTTATGTATACTTTGTAAATCCATTATCATCTTTAATTATTTATAATAATTTATTTTGAATATGATGATACATGGATTGATTGTAATTCATTTGGACATTGATGTCTACATTAATAATAATATGAAGAAAATTTTGGAACATTAATAATAATATGAAGAAAAATTAAATTATAACAATGTGTGTGACATTTCTCAATGAATAATTAATTAAATTCAAACATAAATTAAATTATAACATTATAACAGTGTGTTTTTGACATTTCTCATTTAATAATATGAATAATATGTTTAATATTAGCTTATTATCATCAAACTAATCAATTAACAATTAGATATTACTTTGAACATATAAATATAAAAACTCGATCAAAATGGTCAATCGTAGCTTGTAGGGTTGGTGAAAGGAGGACTTTCTTATCACCTCCACCTAAATTCATGTCTATATAATGCCATGCGTGTGTGTGTTCACGTGTGCCTCCATAGCATGGCAGGGCATTTCTGCCTCGATGTTAAATCTGGAATAGAGAAGTTGTGCATGCCCATATTAACCGAAATCCTAAACCGATAAACAGAAAACGCTCAAACAAAATATATAAAAAAATTATAAACCTATGGATCCCTTCAGTTTCAATCAAACGAAATATATATAAAAAATTATAAACCCTCAGTTTCAATGAAATGAAATAGGTGTTGAATCATTTGGTACATCACCTCAACATTTATCTTAGTTTCAATGAAATAGGTGTTGAATCATTTGGTACATGACCTCAACATTTATCTTAGTTTCAATGAAATAGGTGTTGAATCATTTGACATGTCCTCAACATTTATCTTATTTGTTAGTTTCAATGAAATGAAATAGGTGTTGAAGTATTTGGTAAATAACCTCAACATTTATCTTAGTTTCAATGAAATAGGTGTTGAATCATTTGGTACATGTCCTCGACATTTATCTTATTTCTGAGAGAAAGTCACGTTTTTATCCAATAAAAAGAAAGACTTAATACACGAGGTATAGAGCAGGGCTCAAGTGAATTGAGGTGTATACAAACCTATTGCGACAATGGCATAACATTTTCATGTTTCCAATAAGCATTGCAACTTGTGATATAGGATTTTTTAACCGTGTACCGAATAAAGAAATTAATGTGGCCTCATATTTTTACATAAAGTTGAATGGAATGTCAATTATGAAGCAGCGAAGCTAATAATGAGACAAGTTTACCTCCTCCATTGGGATGACCAAGTGGAAGTCTACAGTTTATTAAGCTCCTTCATATTTACGAGAGATATATGGAACTGCAATGAATTTCATTTCTCCTCTTTTCAAGAAATGAAAGGAAATTTTTAATTTTAATTTTCACCATTAAATATTATCTTGAAAGGAAATTTTGATTTTTAATTTTCACCATTAAATATTATAGTATAATAAACCCTCAATATGAAATGTTATGCCACTCTTGCAAATTTGATCACTAATAAATCAGGGGGGGAATAAGTATTCGCTGGCTATTCATGCTTATGAAACAATGTCCAATTTCCTACCAATGATTGCATATGTGAAAACTTAGAAACACCAAAGGGAAACAATACTAATCAGAGCAACATGAAGAGAACCAGATTGGTAAAAATGTAGTGTTATAGTCCCACTGTGGTTCTATTCCTTAAAAAAATGGTTGGTGCACTCCTGCAATGGGGTCATTGATCAGCTTAGCCATCCGTTAAGTCAGACCAGACCAGTTGGTGCAGACCCAAGATGAAGTATATGGAAGCGCCGATCTCTTGGAAGGCGCTTAATGCCCAAACTTCACCATAGGAAGCTTTCACAGGTTCATGTGCATAATTTTCCATTTGCTTGTCTTGAATAAAGAGGCTTGAATTAAAACATCATCTTTTGTCAACAAACTCTGAAACATTGCGTCGACATAAAAGGTTAGCATTAATAAATGTATGCCTTGTGGCCAAGCTCTTTACTCGAGTATTACTTCGTTTAGCAAAACTGTTGAAAGTTCTACAACTTCAAAAATATACAATTCCGAATCTATGCAATAAAATTCCAATACCAAGAAGAGTAGTCACTTTGCATATTGGGAAAGCTATGATACCATTAATCATGCTGGATACCTCAAAATTATGAGATTGCATCCTATGACAAGTTATATTACACCACAGCAAAATTTCGGGTTTGCTCCTGCTGTAACTGGCTTCGTAAATCCTTAACAAAGATACAATCAACGAAACCGTCCAGAAATAATACAACTGAAGACTAAAACGTTGCTTAACATTCAGATATCAGAATACAATTCCTCCAAATTTCTTCCAAACAGGGCAAAAATTGTAACCAAAAAGAAAGCTCCTGTTCTCGTACCAAGAAAAGGGACAATCTTTGCAGATCACTTCCGCTACATTGGAAGATTTTGTAACTTCTAAAAGAGACCTGCTCTAGTGCTTTAGCATGTCAAGTAATTTATTCCAAGAGATAGAAGTCAGAATTAATTTCAAGTTACCCAGGCATTGGTAACAAAAGAACCCGAGCACTTCATCGCCATGCCTTCAATGTGCTATCGGGTACCCAATCAAGCATGGGCTTTCCCTTCAGCAAATCATAAAGACTGGTTTGGAATTAAGTCTCAAACCATCACTAACCATATTCATCTGCGTCATATCCATCTTGCATGTTGTCTGAAGCTACACCACCTTCCCCAACAAAAGGCTCTCCGTCTGAGCCTTCCCCCCTGCCATCTTCTTCAGTGTCATACTCATCTGCAGAGGCATGTTTGTTTCTGTTAGTTTGTCTACTTCTCACTCTACTGTGGTCAACGGAGTGTGTACGTGATGGAGGGTTCCGTGACTTCCGTCCATCTTCTGCCAAAAGAAGATATTTAAATTTTGATAGGAAAAAGAAGCAATAAAAGAAAGTTACAGGAAAGTATGGAATTGATTCAATCAAAACTTTTACACACACCGCTCTCACCATCAGAAACTTCAGCTAATCTCTTGATTGCTTCAACTATACAGAATTCATGCTCCTGCTAGAAAATAATGATCTGACAGTCAGTAACAGAAAGTTGCCACAGACATCCAATGTCGCAGAAACATTAATTGGACTTAACTCTAATGCGATTCCACAACTATAGTCTAGAAAACAGTTAAAATAGAAAAATAAAATAAGGTATTCAGAAGGCATTGTTCTTACCTTTAACGCCTTCTTAGCTTTTTCAAGATCTGCAGGATCGGGATAATTTACTCCAACAAGTCTTTCCACCTGTCCAAAAACAAAAGCAAAAAGTCGATGTATTTGAGTCAATCTTCCAAATATTAATAAATCAATTATGGAAGTGGTATATTCTAAAATTTTGTGGTATATTAAGTCTGGAGAAATGAAGCATGAAATAAAAATTGGGATAGAAAATAAGAAGTTAATTTTATGAAATGGTGTATATTAAAATTTCTTTGAGATTTAGGATCCCACATCTGGCAAAAATACAAGGCATACCAAAATCTCTTTGACTTTTTTGAACACTTAACTGTAGACTGGTAATCAATGTGCAAGAAACCCCCAGTGAGCCCAACATGAACATAAAAGCAGTGAATTTTAAAAATCATTCAACTCAGACTCGGCCTAGTTGACCAGTTGCCGTATTGACTCGGCCATTAAACCGATTGCGGTGACCAGTTTGGTACTGAACCGGTTGAGTCAGATCGACCGAGTCTGTACTGACTCAGCCAAGTCAATCTGTTGCCAGCTGCACATGACACTAAATTGTTCTTTTTAATCGACCTCAAAAACTAAACCCTGAGACTCTAACCTGTTTCATTGCCAGGTCAGCCTGCTATGAAGGATTCGTACAGATCATAGCACTATTTGGGGTAAGAAACAACTTGCTTGACAGTGGCACAAGCTACCCTGGAATGATAATATAAAATTCATAAAGTAAAAGGGTAGAAAGGGACTGTCCCTTTCTACCCTTTTACTTAAATTTTAATATTATCAGGAATTTGAAGATGTTTGAGAGGGGTTCCAACCTCATCGGACCTCATATGATGAAAATAGAATTACACACTGCATCCAAAATTCAGTAGAGCTGGCAATTTTCAGAATTCCAATTAACTGAACTGCACCGAGCCAAACACAAGTCCACTAAACCATCAAAAGACACCAAGTGTCACACTACTCTTCGACTACATACCACCTGCAAAATATAGAGATCTTCAAAAATAGACATCCCAGAGGATAGTCCTGTAGCTCATGCCGAGGATCCCATTTCCAACAGTGGTGAGAGGTTTCATGATTGATCATGTTGATCAATGAAATGTAGGCTAGTACCTTGTAGCACTCTGTGTTTTGGATTCTAGAGGCCATTTAAAGCTTTACTAATTATGTATTTTGTTTCACATATCTATTGCACTCGGTGCCATTTTGATGTATTCACCCTTACATGGTATATACATGAGCAAACTTTGCT
This sequence comes from Larix kaempferi, assembly GCA_027924585.1. NCBI lineage: Eukaryota > Viridiplantae > Streptophyta > Pinopsida > Pinales > Pinaceae > Larix > Larix kaempferi. The sequence goes on along the minus strand of BSBM01001433.1, from coordinate 8,433,231 downwards.
TACTTGATATAATGGTTTGGAATCATTAAAATAATGTTTTGCCATTAAAAATTTAATATTTTATGCATTTTTTAGCCAACCGAATCATTAAATTCAAACTGGTCCAAGTCATGGCCGAATCTGAGTCCAAGTTGACCCTCACCCAATTCTGAGTCCGAGTCCCAATTTTAAAACATTGCATGAAAGAAAGTGCTGCCAAAGAACAGACCCCATTCAAAACTCTCTGCCTACTGTGCATTTTCTGTTCAAGAAACCTGTACTTTCTGTTCAATACACTCCATAATCCACGAGGGCAGTACACAAACAAAGAATTAGATTGCAGAAATCCCACCATGAAAGCGTTTCTGTTGTTCGAGATAACCCCGGTGTTCCCACGGCTTTCAGATTATTGTCATGACAAACACTTCATCAAATGAAAGATATACATTGACCATAGTTTTTAAGCTACTTGGTCACATTCAAAGTCTGGAGAGAGTTGAATTCAAAGTCCAGTGTCCAATTCTCAATCTGAATGTATTCCACAGCCAATGTCCATGGTCATGAGGTGGATACAGGACAAAATCAAGAAGGTGTCATGGTGTGTTGACAAGAAAAATTGTTTGTAAGTATACAATCGGGCAGTTATATCTCTAACCAGATCAATTATCTGCCTTTCCAAAGTCAATTTTCCTCTGTGACTTTACTTAAGTCAAAACCAGGTCACTGCACTCAAAATAGTTTTAATCTCATCATATGAAGTTGATGCGGAGCATCAGTAACCCTCACCTCCACCGCATCATCTACTTCCCGTGACAAGTTTTGCTCTATGCCATGCATTATGTGTTGATTTTTGTACCTAGAAAAGTGTTCCCCTAGGTGACTTTTGCCTTAGTCACTTAAAAGGGGGAAATAAAGTGACCCTTCATTAAATGACTTAAGATGAGCATTTAACTTAACTTCAGAGATTAAAGTTATTTTTTGATAAATTTAAGTGAGGTGAGTGATTCATTTTCATGAGAATTAAATGTACATTTATTCTCATCCACTCATCTAAGCCAATCTGGACCCTTGGATTAGATGGTTTTTCACTCACCCTAGGGTTTCACTCAAAAAGACAAGGGAAAGGCATTTTCACTTCACTTGAAGAGAATGAGCAAGCGAGGTCGAATTCCTTGAGAAGAGCAGACAGTAGCTGAGAGAATTTATTGGCACATTTCCCAAGATAATCAGACAGCACAAATCCCGAGGCAGCATTAATGTACAGTGGCACAGAAATCGAGGGCCATACAACAGCATTTAATGCTGGTCCATACAGCACAAGTTTCCAGGCAGATTTTCTGGGCACAAATCCCGAGGTAGTGGGAACAGTTTTCGAGGACCATACAGCAGCAATAAATTGCTGTGCATCCATAAAGTAGGCTGGGCGTGATTCCCGAGGCATTCTGGGCACTGTTTTCGAGGGCCGTACTGCACAGATTTCGAGGCAGCTACAGCACAGTTTTCGAAGCAGCATTCTGGGTGAAAGTTGATGGTTGAGATAAGTGTATTTTGACTGTAAACTGCCGTACTGAAATTTTCTGAAGAAATAAATTATTCTCTCTCTGACAAGTTTTCCCCTTGTGGGTTTTTCCTGGGCATTTTGCCAAAAATTTCTGAGTCTGAAATTTTTATGGTGTGCATTTAATATTTAATTTTCTGCCATTAAATGTGAGTTTCAGCTGTGTTTTCAATGTCTGAAAATTATGTGAAATTTCCAGCCATCATACAAAACTGGGTTGGGCATTAAACTATGAAAATTTGAATTGAAAACCGGCTTGGGTTGATTCTCAGATAACTTTCATGGTATCAGAGCTTGGTGGGAAGAAAACTAAAGTTATTTTCAGACTGTCAATGATTTCTTTTGTCAATGGAAAGCACCTTGTTGAGTTGGCAGTAAGATGGCTACACGACTTAAGTTGGAAGATAGGCTAGATGGGACAGGAAATTTTGTTCCATGGAAGGCTGGGATAATGCTGATTTTGGAAGAGAACGAACTTTGAGATGAAGTGGTCAACAATACAACAGCTAAACCAATTCAAATTCCCGCTTCCACTGATGCACAAGCATTAGCAGCTTTCAACAAGAAGGACTGTAAGGCTAAGAGAATTGTTCTAATGCAGTTAAAGACCATATTATTCCTCATATTTCAGGTAAAGACCGTGCATATAAAATGTGGGATGCTTTGACCAGTTTATACCAGAGCACTAATGAGAACCGGAAGATGGTCTTAAGAGAGAAGCCGAAGGGTATAAAGATGAACAATGCAAAGGGAGTGACATCCTACCTCACGAGGATATCTCAGGTTAGAGATGAGCTTGCAGCAGTTGGGAAGGTAGTTTCAGCCCTTGAGCTAGTACGGACAGCAGTGAATGGTGTGACCGAACCATGGACTGTTTTTGTGCAGGCTATAGTTGGCAGAGAGAACATACTTTCCTGGGATAGACTGTGGGATGACTTTGTGCAGGAGGAGACCAGGAGAGGTCTTGTGCAGGGAAGCTCTTCACAGAGTAGGGAGGATGAGGAAAACGTGGCTTTGACTGCAAAAGGAAAGAAGAAATCCAAGAAGGGCCCCAAGCAGGGTGGGGCTAAGCAGCAGCAGCAACAGGGTGGACAGAAGAAAGACTTAAGCAAAGTCAAGTGCTTTGCTTGTCAGGGATTTGGGCACTATGCTTCACAGTGTCCAAAGAAGAAGAAGAAGCAGCAGACAGCAGCCTCAGCAGAGATTGATGATTTTGGAGAGAGATTTCAGATAGAGTTTTCTCTTTGTGTTGGACATGTTGAGAGAGAGAGAGCCTCTATTATCACCAACACTGATTTAGATATCGAGAGGGAGTATTCCTTGTTGACTAGCCATCAGATGGATGCATCTACCGCCAGCACTTGGTATATTGATAGCGGAGCTTCGAGTCACATGACAGGTGCTCGAGAGATGTTCTCTGAGCTTTCACAGACATGTGTAGATGTGGAGGTTGTATTGGGAGATGACACAGTTGTCAGAGCTGTTGGTCGTGGGACCATTACTTTTCAGAGGGAGTCCATGAGTCCTATGATTTTGAGGGATGTGTTGTTTGTCCCTGGGTTGAAAAAGAACTTGGTATCAATTTCCACTATTGAGGACAGGGGACTTTGGGTTTGTTTCATGGATGGACATGTGCGTATATTCCCCAAGACTACAGGACCATCTACCTCTTTGGACATTAGGGTTAGATGCGGGAAACTATACAAGCTCTTATTTCAGCCCCAACACGCTTTGGCACATAGCAGCAACAGTGAGCTTTACGAGCCTTGGCATCGAAGGATGGCTCATTTGCATCATCCAGCTCTGAATGTGGTTGAGGAGCATGGTTACAGGTCTACCAGAGTTCAGCACAGAGCACAGTGTGTTTCCTCGAGTTTACGAGAAAAGGGGAGATGGGGAAACGTTTCCCCAAGGAGTCCCCAAGCCCCCGGGGCGTGGGAAACTAGGGGAGCACGCCCCCGACCCTAGGGGATGCATCACCGTGGAACATTGTAATTCTTTAACGAGGGGAATATGATGTGGAGCATCCGTAACCCTCACCTCCGCCACTTGATCTACTTGTGGTGACAAGTGTTGCTCTATGTCATGCATTACGGGTGCCAAAATGAAACGTGGCAACCTTGCATGCTATTAAAAGGCCATGTTCCCTTTTTATGACATTTATAAAATAAGACATCACAATGGAAGTGTTACCAGCTATTTTGTACAATAGCTGAATTTCTTGTGAGCTGCCAGTTTATTGAACATGATTCATGTTCATCATCAGTGTTCAGAAGTTCAGAAGTCATTTTCAGGGCAATTTTGCCCCATTTGTAATAACTGCATGTCCATACCCCTATGGGGAATTTGTAAAAAGTTGATCTAAACGAGGTCCTTTTATAAAAGACTCGGCTATCCTTAGGTTTAGCCATTTGGGGGATACTTTAGAGTGTTTTTTACTTAGGAATTATGCGCTACTCATCAATGGCGTATAATCCCTAAGTTTTTCACTCATACCTCCAAAGCTGGAGTATTTACCATGGTGGTCAAAACCTAAGGTGGTTATTAGAGTCTTGTGTCTACGATTTTTTACGTGTTAGCCATCTCGATTGAGTCGTATGAACATGCACTAGGTCCCCTAGGAGTTTCGTTTGATTCCAAGAAAAATATTTTTTTCCGTAATTTAGACCATTTTTAATGGTTTAAATGGAATTTTTCAAGTTGTGATAAAAACCTCATCCGAAGGCGGAATTTGGCGTGGGAAGGCTCGTTTTGACGCTCAGAGCATCCTCTTTACCCTAGCATCCTCATTCTTCAGATTTCGGGTGGTCACGTCACCTCTGCGGGAGTTTTGGCTAAAAATGCATCATTTTGGCATTTAATTGCCAGAAAATGACAAAATGCACCATGGGCAAAAAATTAAAATAAGTCAAAAATGTGATTTTTTACTTTGGAAAAGGTTGAAGATGGTTTGCATGGGTGTACGACTACATCAAGGATATAAAGCATATGTTATATTGAACTTTGGATAAACAAATAATTAAAGGAGTATGAGCGTGAGCCCCCTTCACGTGGGCAATCACCATGCGAGTTTGTGTCGGGCCAATGGTTTCAAAGATTGGTGAGAGACCATATTTAAGTTAAGGCACATGTTTTATTGAAACATGGGAGTTAGGATATATGAATTATATTAAGAGTGACATGGGAATTTTGTTGAAGCGTGGGCTCCTCCATGCGCTTGGCTCATTCAAATGGTGGGTGATTTGACCAAAGGGGAGGGCGTTGGTTTCAATGGGAGTGAGGCTCCACCTCATCCCCAACTTGAGATCTAAACTCTGAGCTTTACATCACCTCGAGTCTCTCTATGCTTTGCCCACACATGAGCCTCATCACGCCAACCTCATGCGCCATTCTCTCATGTGTATGGTGATACGATTTCAACCCTGGCTCTCTCATGCCATTTGAATGGCTCTCTCATTATTGTATAAATATGGGTCTCTTCTCCTATATGAAGATGGGACTTTTGATGTAAGATTACTCTGAAGAAATTTGTACTTGCTATTTGTTTTACTGTTGGAATAAAATTCGACTTTGGAGGTCCATGCGATTTGTGCTACATTGGTGAATGCATCTCTTGTGAGGTGATTTCTTTCCATGCTTTCAGTTTAATGCTTATGTGAATGATCAAATAACTAGCTTTAGAGGTCTATTTTATAGAATATAAGATCTACCATTTGTAGTTGTCAATTTGGTTTATTATGCAAAGTTTATCAGAGATTATATGAACAAGAAGTATTCAGTTGTACCCACGTTGATAAAATCTTTATGTTCTTAGCATACTAGTTATATATTTGATCTCACTGGGTTTTAAGTTGTTTGTCTTTGCATAGGTTTTGCCATTTGGAGAAGGGTGTGAACTCAACTGCATCTAGCCCATCTTCATCATCACAAGTGATTTTTTTTAACATTGTTGTCTTTTCAGGATCTACAAGAGTTGGGATTGTTCCAAGAAAAAGAAGCACAAGGAGATTTTGCTCCAAGTTCCATCCTTAAAACAAAAATCACTCTAAAACTTTGGTTACTAAGCTACTCCACAAGAAGTCCTACTTTTCCAAGTCTCATCCATTGGCTTCTTCCCTTCTAGCCTTGTTTGGCCTTTCTACTTCTTCTATCCATTCGCACTCCTCTCTTTTCTTGCCTTCTCATCACTGGTTTTTTTTGTCTCATTTTTTGCCATTTGTTGGCTTCTTCCAAGTGTGCCCTAGTTGGGCCACTTTTCCCAAAGTGTTAGGCATTTCTGGCCCCTCTTTTTACCACTTCTTGGGTCTCCTCTACCCCACTGTTTGGCTGTGTTTTTACCCACTGTTTGTGTGTGTTTTTACCCACTGTTTGGGCACCTACTTGCTCACTGTTTGGGCACTTTTCCAGCCCACTGTTTGGGCACTTTTAGCTCACTGTTTGGGCACTTTTCCAGCCCACTGTTTGGGCAAACTCCAGCCCACTGTTTGGGCACTTTTCACCCGCTATTTGGGCAAACTCCAGCTCACTGTTGGGCCTCACTTTAGTTCACTGTTTTGACCTTTTGTCTTTGATTTTTTCCAGCCTTCCAAAAGCTCTTTTCACTCACTATTCGCTGCCCACTCTTCCATCTTTGTTGGCAGTCTCTTCCATTTCTTTTTTGCATCCCATTTCATCCACTTCACTTTTCTTTTGTTTGTTAGTTCTTAGCCTAGCCTCTTTTTTTAGTTAGCATTGTTAGTTTGCATCTCATTTTTAGATCGTAAAGTTGTCTTAACTTAGTTGCATTTAGATCTTACTAGTTTGTTTAGAAGTTTCATTTAGATCTCATTTGAATTTGCATTCTAGATCTCATTTAGCTAACATTAGTACTTTGCACTTCATTTTTTAAAGTTTTAACTTAGTTTACATTTCATCATAGATTAGTTTGCTTTCAAGTTTGATTTGAATAATAATAATGGATGTTTGAGTTGATCTTTGTTGTAGGTATTTGAAGAGAATAAAAGACCAAGAAGAGGATCCAAGCTTGAAGAGAAGAACAAAAACCAAGAAGAAGCCAAACCAAGAAGAAGATTTACTCAAGAAGATCATACCACTCTCCTTTTTTTGTAAAAGCCATTAAGGCTTCTCATTTTATCTTTTCAAGCTCTCTTAAAAGGTTGAAATCCCAAAAAAAGTTGTAATCTCATTAATAAAAATTTGCAAGTGGGATTTGTAATCTTTGTCCTTTGCTTGTTTCATTGATAGCTTAGTTTTACTTTTGCATCCTAGATTACTAATTGCTAGTTTAGTTTTCCATTTTGCAAGTAGTTTCATTTTCATTAATTGCTAGTTTAGATCTTTGCTTTTTATTTGATTCAAGCGTTGTGTATCTTTTCTATAATTGTTTGATCTTAAAAAGAACACAAAAGGTCTCTTGAACTTGTCATAAGACAAGTCAAGAGCACTCTCTATCGGAGAGCATTTTGTTGCATCTTGCACTTCCATGTAGATTAGATAAGACTCTTGCATCTCACCATACGGTGGATCAAGATCACTCTCTGTCGAAGAGGCTTGTTTCTTTGATCTCTAAGTAAAACACTCATAACTCATCATCCCCCATAAAATTGGAATTTATCGTTTTTCACACCATGTATGCTCTGCCCAACCTTGAAAGGTTGGATTACACAAAAACGGTGTTGGGCTATTTAAATTCTCACATTAATCCAATTTGAATCGTAATAAAAAACTTCACCCCATAACCAAGAAATCCGGCGTTGATTGATAATACTCGAAAGTGGGCAAATTCCAAGTGGCGGCGTCAGGAAACCATGTTCAGATTCTAGTGGTTAGTTATTGAATGCCTCGCTTGAAAACTGGGTGGTCCGTCATGTCTTCGAACGAGGCCATTTAGAGTATTCCCGAACAGATTTCCAGTACCTTGCCTATCGGTTGGAAATTCCCTTTAGCCATAATAATCAAGATCATCTTAAAATACACAATAAAATTTACCGAGAGCATTGCAAAACGATCTCACGAACACATATTGAGACTTGTATTTCAGCATCCCCAAGCACTCTTGACTCCATTTGGCGTTGGTTCTTCAAACTTATCTGTGTATCACCTTAATTTGGACCATTTGTCCTTCATTTGCTTAAGTCATTATTATTATGTGGATGCTTTAATTTTCAGTCATTATATCAATTGTGTATCTCATCTTGTGTTTTACAACTGCAACATGGATTGCTTAATTATTATTGTGTATCTCATCAAAAACTCCTAAACAACACCCATCCGCATCCATACACCCAAAAACACTAAAAAACATAAGAGCCTTAAACAACTCTTTGTTAGGGACAACCCCCCTTGGCTTCGTTAGGAGTTTGCCTAAACGGAGGAGCTAGGATTCAGGTGACCATACCTGGCTCATTGCTTGCCCCCAAGGTCACACCTTTCCCACTTGTAGTGAGGAAATAGCTTTCGAAAGATTTCAGTTGCTGGTGTGCATCTTGGCGGACAACAGGAAGCAAGGGGGTTGATTATGCTCAAGAACATTTGCAGAAGACTATGTCCAAACGAGGCTCTTTGCACGCTAGATGAGGATAGAGAAAAGGCTTGATGCCTTTGTTAGGCATGCATGCCAATAGACAATTTGTCATGCAATCGGGTCAGATGTCTAAGTGTAGATTGATTAGAACATAGGGTTGTGTCCTTGGCTAAGTTATGTGCACCTCGTTGTGTGGAGTATTCTGAGTATTGAGTAGTGCACCTGTGTGTGCCTTCAGCTATTTAATTGAGTTATGGGATATCTAATCTGTCCCTGAATCTAGAGTGTTTTGGGCCTGCAGGCCCCAAGTCTATAAGGAGAGTCCAAATCTTATGAATGGCTTGAGTTTTAATAATAATCTTGTTTTATGTTGAGTAAATTTGTTCTTTTCTTGACACGAGAATACCTACAGCTAAGTCACACCTGAGTCTGTGCTAGCAGCCACTAGCGATCAGCACTTCCGCGAAGCCGGCCCATATACTATCCAAAAGCAGCTTGAGGCATCTACAGATAATTAAAAAGTGAAAAAGGCATCCCCTCCAAAACCTATGAACCATGAGAGTGAAAGCGAGGAACTTTGATTTGACAAAGTGAATAATCTCTGGCAGTGACTGTGATTTGACAAAGTGAATAATCTCTGGCAGTGACTGTGTTTTAGCCTTTTAGGTGAAGTGATCAGGCAATTACCAGCATCTCTAAGAAAAATTGAGGGCAAGATTAATTTACAACAGATAGCAAGCACATTATTTTTATAATAGACCCTAGGGGTTTGTAAATTTGTGTCTTGCTTTATTTGTAAAAGGAGATATGCGAATGAAATCTTGGGATAGCATAAACAAGATAAACACCTGTTACCAACTATTTTATACAATAGTTGAACTTCTATTGAGCCGCCAATTTTTTAACATGATTCATGTTAACCTTCAGAGTTCAGAGGTTCAGAGGTTCCAAACTTGGCCTATTTTGGCCATCTTTTTAATTTTTGTTTTGAAATGACCATGCCCCACGGGGTTTGTAATAAAGTGTGCTAGCATGGTGGTCTTGAGTGGCTCGGCTCCCTAGGAATTGACAATCAAACACGGTATTCCAAGGAGTTTTTTCCCTTGTCATTATGCTTTGCCTGTAGCCGAGTATAATCGATGATTTTTTCTCCTACACCTCCAAAGCTGGAATGCTCGAATTTGGCGGTTAGGCCTTAGGGGATTATTAGAGTCCAACTATAAATTATAAACATGCTAAACACTATTTTTGTGTTCTGTGGTCATTTTCTAGGTCCATAAGGGGTCTGAAACATTGTCATATAAAAAAAATTTAGCGGACGCGCACAAAAATTTTATTTTTTTATTAAATTTTTCAATTAATTAAACCATTTTCCTATGGTTTAATTGAAAATTTTCAATTTGTAATAATTAAGTGGTTTGGGGGTGGATTTTGATGAATGGGGGGGCTCATTTTCTAAGCCAGATTACCCATTTAACCCCTAAACCCACTTTTTCTAAGTTTCTAATGAATATTATTCACTTAATTAAATATTTTCTCAAAATTAATAAATGAGGATTATTTAATTAAAAATAATCAAAAATAATAAATTTGGAGATAATCAAAAACTCTCCAGAAAAAAGACAAATTGAATAAAGTAAAGAGCTAAATGACATGGCACAGGACATCAAGGAATATTCCAAGTTTCACCAACCAACTCCAGATCAGTATCGGAGCACTACAGATGACTTTGTCTTGGGATTTGCGCCCTCCATGCTAGCTTGGGCGACTTTCCTTAGTTGGAATCTTGTTAATTGATGGATGATGATTACAAAGCAGAGGGTGGGCACCTTGCCTAGGTGGAGGCCACCTCACCCTCATCCCACTTTCCATGGCTCAATTAGACCACAAATCAAGGCACCAAACTCCCTCTTGTTTGGTGAATGCACCTACATGGCCCTAGAGCTCACACAATTTGAATTGCATAGCTCTTTACTCTATTTAAGCAAGGCTTTGCATCCATCTTCAGTGTGGAATTTTGTGCAAAGAACCTCTGCTTCTATTTGTAATCTTTTTGCTTTCTATTGGAATAAGATTGAGACTTTGGAGGTCAATTTGGTGCATGCATGGTTCATGATGGCTTTATGAGGTAATATTGTTTAACGTTTTTATGCATGCTTAGTTATTTGAATTTGGATCTAGCTTAGAGAGCTTCTTCTCACGCACATAGGACAAGTATTTGTAGTCTTCAATTTACTTGATGTTTTGTATTTGAAAGATCTTAGAGTAGCATGCTTTATTCAGTTGTAATCCATGCTCTTTCAATCTTTTATATGTTAACATACTAGATCTAAGCTCTTTTGTCTAAGTGTGCATAAGTTTCAGGATCGTGTTTTGGAGTAAGGGGTTGAGCTCAGTTGTGTTACCAACTATTTTGTACAATAGTTGAATTTCTTGTAAGTCGCCAATTTCATGAACATGTTCAATGTTCATCATCGGTGTTCAGAAGTTCAAAAGTCATTTTCAGGGCAATTTTGCTCCATTTGTAATAAATGCATGTTCATACCCCCATGGGGAAATTGTAAAAAGTTGGTCTAAACGAGATCGTTTTATAAAAGACTCGGCTATCCTTAGGTTTAACTGTCAGGGGGATACTCTAGAGTGTTTTTTTCTTAGGAATTATGCATTGCGCTTCAGTCGTGTATAATTCCTGAGTTTTTCACTCACACCTCCAAAGCTGGAGTATTTACCATGGTGGTCAAAACCTAAGGTGGTTATTAGAGTCTTGTGTCTATAATTTTTTACGTGTTAGACATCTCGATTGAGTCATATGAACATGCACTAGGTCCCCTAGGAGTTTCGTTTCACTCCGGCAAAAATAATTTTTTCCGTATTTAGACCATTTTTAATGGTTTAAATGGAAAATTTCTAATTGTAATAAAAACCTCATTTGGAGGCGGAATTTGGCATGGAGAGGCTCGTTTTGATGCTCAGAGCATCCTCTTTAACCTGGCGCCCACTTTTTTCAGGTTCAGGGCGATTACATCGCCTCTTGAGGAAGTTTTGGCTAAAGGTGCTACAAACAACACTTTAATTGTTAAAAATGAGAAAATGCACCATGGGCAAAAAATTAAATAAGTCAAAAAATCAAATTTTAAACTATGGAAAAGGTTGGCATAATCGTTGAAGAGGGAAGGCGAATATATCTTATACCAAAAGCATGGCTTTAAGGTTCAAGTCAAAAGTCAAATTTTGAATTTAATAAAAGGCATGCGCTTCCCTCATGTGATGGGCGGCTCACATTGGACAAGTTCACAAGGCTTGGACAATTATTACAATGGAGAGGGTGTACGATCACCTTTGAGAATAAAAACACATGCCAAATTAATGCTTTGGATAAGCAAATTGAACTTAGGATAGCGTGGAGCTTCCAAAGTTTGTGATACGCATTTCCTTTTGCGAGAGTTCCATTCACATGTTTGACCATTCGTAAAGACTTGGGCGAAGGTTCCTATGGAGAGGGGTGTTGCCGCCTGGTTCCACACCTGGGAAAACGCAGCAGAAGTCTTCAAGCTGCTGGTGTGGCCTTGGGGGCAAGTCAGAGTCAAGTGCTGTCACTTGGGACTCGACTCCTCCGTCTAGGCTTTCCTAGCGAAGCCAAGGGGGGTGGACCCTTAAGATAAAAAAGAAACTATGGCGTCTAATCTAGGAGTTAGGAAATATTTTTGGTAACCAAGAATAAACAACACATATATTTGTCAAATAAAAATTTCATTTATCATTTACTCCCATTTAGAATAATCATCATTTAACTGCACATTAGTCAATAATATGAAAATAAAATTGAACAAGACTAGTGCCTTATAATGGAGTCAATAAACAAATGCATAAGCAGGAAAGGTAAATGTTGTGCGAGTGTTCTTGGTTTATTTTAAAATTTAATGTGATGGTGATCTTTTTATTAAGGCAGGTGGGTTCCCGATATACGCAAGGTACGGGGGAACATGTCCGGAATTTTGAAACGTGGCTTCCCTCTCAGGCTTTGGGCTGAATCGGAGTCTCGAGGAGGTGTTCAGATGCTATACCAACGAGGGAAAGCCTAACGGTTTCCAAGAGGTCACTATTCAGTGTTATCCCAAGCCTTCTGGGAAATTTGCCCACGACAACAAAATGCGTGCTGTGCCGGATTTTCACAAAAAGGATTTTTTATTGGGGCGGTGTTAGATCCTATTACTAGTCATCCCCTCCTTTCTGGTGTGTACCAACTGGATCAGACTGAGCTGCAAGTTGGCCACAGAGCATACGGGAGAAGACCTTGGTATTTTTTATAAAAATTTTATGAACCCAAATTTTATCTTTTTTTAAAACCCCAGGAGTCTCTTTTCAGGCACGTATTTCGGGCAAGCCCTCATACATAAACCCTACTTCGGGAAAGCAAGGGGGGCGTTATGAGTTTGTAAAAAAATGTGAAAACTATGTTATGAGTGAACTTGTGGCCCGCCAGTGGAACGGACCAACAAGGTTTATTTTAATCCTAATTAATTTTATTAAATGCCGGAAAACAAAGAAATAAACTACTCTAAAAATCACGCCATGAAAATGAGACGACACAGGCCACCCCTGGGGGGATGGGGTGTGGGCGCTGGCTAGCCCACTTGCTCTCGTTTAATAGTTGTTTACAATGATTTAGAGAAGTGCCCCAGTCTACTTTAAGTGACTTGGTGGCTTACAAATTCTAGGAAAAAATGACCGGTTTTGGAAAATATGAAAATTTGTCCTCCGGATCGCCTGGATGCTCGAAATTTCGGCAGCACTTCCTCCTACCTGTTCGTCTTTTGCTGCAAACAAGCAAGCAATAATTAGTATAAGATGCCCAAAAACACTTTAAGAGTGTCTTTGGAACACCTCCTAAAAAACCCAAAAATTTCTAAGTAAAAAATTCAAAAATTAACCAAGTAAAACAAGCAATAATGCTAGTTTTGCTTGGGGTCTTTGCAAGCTATATGAGCTGCAAATTGTATGCTCCTGGACAGCCAAATATACCTTTTAAAACCAGCACTACAACTACCCAACAAGACTTAAAAGAAATATGACAATTTTACTTGCAAGCCTTTGAAAAGTAGATGCTAAATGAAGGAAAATCTAACAGTTAAAGATGTGAGCTTTGTAACTGTCTAAACCAATCCTTTATGAAAAGATTTCTGATCTATTTGAAATATAATATGAGCATATAAATGAGAAATATTTCAAATGCAAGTAACCAGTTAACCCAAGAAAAGTTTCGTTTATAAGGGAGAGAGAGAAAATGAGCCCAGTTTTGTTTGAAATCCGAAGCCTTGGGAAAATATTTGTGGTGTTCCAAGGGACTGCATCTGCAAACAAGGATTAGAGAAGAGGAAACAAACAAGATCCGCTTACTCCATTTGGGATAACCTGCACATTACACACTTTGCAAACAAAGATCAAGTGTAGAGATATATATGAAAGAGAAATTTATGTTGAACACTCATAAACAAATGAAGCATACAGGCATGATCCTCTCTTGCAAACATATAACAATGGACTAGACAATAAACAAATTGAAACTAGTCTATCTCATAGATTAATACTAATCTTTCCAATGAGTACAGTTGATACTATTGAATAATCAAAGTTTATGCACATGTTACCTCCATCACATAAGTCCAAGATGATTCATCCACTCACAATGAACAACACAGATCTGACCTCCAAAGTCTTTTATTTCATACAAGAAAAGTATTACAATCATAAGTTTTGTGCTCTAATTCTCCCTAACTAACAATGGAGAGAGCACTTCATTTTATAGAGCAAACAAGGAGGGAGGGCGCACTTGGTGAGGGAGTGAGTGGTGGAGTCATGGCATAAAAGGTGGAGGGGAAGGGGCTGCCATCCCCATGTCTTTAGCTGCCCATAACAGCACCATTTGTGCTAGCAGCCAGCACTAATAGTGCTGCCCATTCCCAAAAACGTGGCTGCCCACTCCATAAGTGCGCCCCTCTCATAAAGTGAATGCGCCCCTCTCAAATGGGCATGGAATCCTCCACTTATGGGGCTGCCAAATACCTTCCAAATCAGCCCAATATGCTCCATAGATGATGCTGACCCAAAACTGATCCGCCATTACTCCAAAAATTTAATAATTTTTTAAGTCATTTTTTCACTTTTTTCAATTTTTTCATGACTTTTTGACCTTTTTGGGTTTTTTGGCCATAGGAAAATATTGAAGCACCCAAACCTTAGAAAAAGTGGGTTTAGGGGTTTAGGGGGTGCTCTGAGTTAGAAAACGAGCACCCCTAAGGCAAAAAATACCTCCGGACGCCCCTTATAGGCCAATTAAAAAAATTTTAATTGAACCATTAAAAAATGGCCCAATTTACGGAAAAAATAAAACTTGCCGAAAATTAAAAACAACCTAGGGGGACTTAGCACATGTCCATATGACTCAAAATTAACGCCTAGCATGTTCATATACATTGACCCATAGACTTTAACAATCCCCTAAGGCCCGTCAGCCTCCCCAGGCATTCCAGCTTTGGAGGAGCAGGAGAAAAACCCATTAATTATGTTATGCACTAATGCAAGACATAATAGATAGGTGAAAAAACTCCTTGGAATACCTGACTTAGCCAAAAAGTCCTAGGGAACCAAGTCTTTTACAAAACACCATGCTAGTACGTTTTGTTACAAACCCCGTAGGGCCATGGACATGTGGAAAATTTTAAAAACGGGGGCCTTAAAAAGGCCAACTGAATATCAAATCACCAAAAATGAACATGTATCATGTTCCACTCTGCCCGCTCGCTTGATAATCCAACCAAGTACAACTTAGTTGGCAACAAGGGGCTCCACCTCTACGACTCCACCAACCAAACTCAAGTCCCAACGCCCCAAGCTTCACGCAAAACCTCACGTGAATCTCTCAATCAGCGCATTGGCTCCCAATTTGGTTGGTGAATGCGCCTTGGTGGCTCCCTCTCTCATGCAATTCGACTTAGGTCTTTGGGCTCTTCACTCTTGTATAAATATAGGGTCTCTCATCAACATTGAGGATGAGTGGATTTGTATGAGACCTCTGCTAAGAATTGTAATATTGTTTTTGCTTGCTTTGGAAATAAAGATCAAGACTTTGGAGGTCCATGTGGTTTCAAGTTTTATGGTGAATGTGTCTAATGTGTTGAGGTGATATCTTTCTGAACCCTTCCTCAAATTTATGCAAGAATTTTGATCATTGCTAGCTTAGGAAGGCTATTATTCTAGTCCATAGGAATAATCATTTGTTGTCTTCAAATTGGTTATTTATGTAATGCTCTCCAAGATTTAAATGAGCAAGAAGTACTTAGTTATACCAATGTTGATCTAGTATTGGTTATCTAACATACTAATTTTGATCTCATTTGTGGGCATGAGTGTGTTGTGGTTTCACAGGAATTACTAAAGGTGAAGACAGGTGTGAGCTAAGTTGCATCTAACTTGACTTCACAAGCAAAAGATCTTTCAATAATAGTTTTTGTTCTACAGGATCTCCAAGTTTCTCCATCTTTCTCCAAGAAACCAAGCTAAAAAGGTCTCTCTCTCTCACCCATCTAAAATCAAAATACATTCAATTTTTCAAACTTGATTACTTGGGTAAAAGGCTAAAGTTTTGGATCTCAAACTTTGTTATCATTTTCCAGTCTTTGGCTCTTTTTCGTAGGCTTCTTTCCTTGCTTGGTTGGCTGCCCTACTTTGTTTCTCCTCTTTGACTTGCTTTTTCTCCAAACTTAGCCCCTCTTCTTCATTTCTTTCCAATCTTCTCTTCTTCATTTTCAACCCTTGTCTTCTTGCTTACTGCTGATTTTCAACTCTCTTTTTCTCTTGATTTTCAACTCCTTCATTCTCCCGATTTTCAGCTCTCCTTCATCTCTAATTTTTTTAACTCTTTTTGCTCCTTTCAAGGTCTGATTTTTGTTCATTTTCAGCCTTCTTTAAGGTCTGATTTTTGCTCTCTTTTTGTCTATTTTCAGCCTTCTTTAAGGTCTGATTTTTTGTTCATTTCCAGCCTTCTTTAAGGTCTGATTTTTGCTCTCTTTTTGTCCATTTTCAGCCTTCTTTAAGGTCTGATTTTTTGTTCGTTTCCAGCCTTCTTTAAGGTCTGATTTTTGCTCTCTTTTTGTCCATTTTCAGCCTTCTTTAAGGTCTGATTTTTTGTTCTCTTTCAGCGTTCTTTAAGGTCTGATTTTTGTCCCCCTTTCACTTTCATTTCCAGCCATCTTTGCTGCTTGTTTTTCCCTCTTTTTCACTTTGTTTGCAACTCACCTTTTCTTCTTCTCTTTTGCTTGTTGACTTCTACCACTTCTTCTAGTCTTTCTCCTCTTTGCTTAAGTTTGCATTTAGCTTAGTTTCATTTTAAATCTTAGCTTGCATACTAGTCTAAAAGTTTCATTTTTGTGCTTAGTTTGATTTTCATTTTTTAGTCTTAACTTGCATTTAGTTAATTTCATTCTTAAAGTTGCATTTCTAGTTTGCATCTAGTCTCATTCATAGCTTGCATCTAGTTTTGATTATTGCATTTAGTTAATTTCATAAGTTGCATTTCTAGTTTGCATCTAGTCTCATTCATAGCTTGCATTTAGTATTAATTTTTACTTAGTTTAATTTATTAATTGCATCCATCTCTTAGTTTGCATTTAGCTTCAATTTCATACTTAGATTAATTTTCTCATTTAGCTCTCTTGGTTTGTTTCTAGTTTCATTCCAAGGCTTAGTTTAAAATCTTTAGTTTCAATTTGTTTTTTTTATTAACTAACTTCATAACAAGCATATGTTTAGAGCTCTTACTTTCAGGTGAGCAAACAAGATCAACTCAAGATCCAAACAAGAAGAGCAAAAATCAAGCTTAAGCAATTAAACCTCCTTGAAAAGCACTTCCCTATTCTTCATTCCCCCGTCCATTTTTGTGCTTTCAAGTGATCAAAAAAACACAAGCATTGTAAAAGACAAATAAAAAGCAAGTGGGATAAAGGCTCCCAAACCCCTACTTCCCCCATTTGGGGGAAGCTTGTGTTGTCTCTTGTCCCTTTTCGCTTTAGTTTAGTTGTCTTTTTGCAAGTAGTAGACTTCATTGCTAGATTAGTTATAAATTGCTAGAGTAGCTTCAATTTTGAAATAATTGCTAGATCTTAGAAGTTCATAGTTTAGCTTACTTCATTGTTTCAGTTTTCAATTTTATGTAATCTCATAAAAAGAACACTAAAATCCCTTGAATCTCACTGAAAAGTGGATCAAGAGTGCTCTCTGTCGGAGAGTTTATTTGCATTTGTTGGTTTTATTGCTAACCCCCTTGCTTTCCCAAGTACGACGGTCTTACAACCTGAAAGAGACTCTTGGGTTGTGTGGTTCATTTCAAGCATTTTTCATTTTACAATAAATCTCTTGAATCTTGTTCTTATCAGATCAAGAGTGCTCTCTGTCAGAGAGTTTCTTACAATGGTTCTTGTTCCAAACATCAAATAAAATTGGGATTTACAATTTACCACATTGTGTATGCTCTGCCCACTTGTGGGATACCCAAAAGCAGTTGTAGACTATTTAATTTTCCACATCTTAATCCACTCAAACCATAATAAAATACTCTCCCAAAAACCAACGAAAATCCGGCGTTGATCGTCAAATATTCGAAAGTGGGCAAATTCTGTCTGGGGACGCTGGAACCACTGTACCGAGATCTTAAGGGCACTGTTAGACTACATCCCTGGTTGGTGTAGTGTTGAACACGCTCTGGAGACTCGGACAACCAACATGTCATTGTACAAAACCACTTAGATTATTTTTCCGGACACATCTCCAGTACCGTAAGGTATATCTTGGAGATTCCCCCTCCCATTTAATAATCAACTCATATTAAAATTTACAATAAAATTCACCAAGAACACTTGCAAAACAGTTCTCAAGAACACCAAGACTTGTATTCAGCATCCCAAGCACTCAAAGACATTGACTCCATAAGGCACTGGTCCTTCAAACTTGACATTTTTTGCTTATTATCTATCTAGAGCACTTGTCTTATCTTTTAAATTCATATTATGTTGTGGATGCTTTGTATTTAAACTGTCATTATCAGTGGTTATGCATCTTCATTTAATTTTGCAAGTACATGCTTGGATTTTATAAACTGTTATTGTAAATCTTCAAAAAACTCTTAAAATAACACCCATCCACATCACATACCATAAAAAACACTTTAAAATCAAGAGCCATGGAAACTCTTTGTAGGGTCTACCCCCCTTGGCTTCGTTAGGAGTTTGCCTAAACAGAGGAGTCGGGATCGGGTGACAGCACCTGACTCTTTGCTTGCCCCCAAGGCCACACCTTTCCCACTTGGGAAACAGCTTTCGAAAGATTTCTACTGCTGGTGTGCACATTCGGTGGGCAACAAGTTGCATCTCCCTCTTCTTCAAAGCCTCAAAAGATCATATACCATTGTGTGCTCATTTGTCTCTACAAGGTTTCAAGTAGATTCAAGATCCAAAAGAGGGCTTGTTCTTTCTCCTCTTCACCCTTTAAAATGTCAAATTCAAATTTTTCATTACAAGTTGGTTACAAGTAGGGAGATCCATCGTTTAAAGTTCAAATTCATTTGAAAGGTTCTCTCTTGCATGAAGTAATAGGTGTTTGATTTACAAGTTAATTTACGTAAGCCTATTTCATTCATGTTCATATACTAGATCTTTGGTTTAAAAGTTTATATTTCAAGATATTTTCTCTAGAATGCACTATGTTTTATTTTGAAAAGTCTCACATCATCCAAGTGCATTTTCTCATCTCAAAAGTAGCCAAGTTTTTCAAAGTTCATATGCTTGTTAAGCTACTTCATTAGGGGCATCTAGATCTTGGTTTTTCTCATAAAAGCATTATCTTTTTCCTAGATCTAAGATTTGTCATTTGTTGACTTCTAACTAGTACTAATTTTGGTGCATTGGCTGCCCCGTTTTGAGTGCCAAACAGTGACAACTTTTTATACTTGGCTGCCTTGTTTTTAGTGCAAAAACAGTCCCAAAATTCTTGTGTTGGCTGCCTTGTAAAAAGTGTCATTGAAGAGCCTTATTGGCTGCCATGTTTTTAGTGCCAAAACAGTCCCAAAATTCTTGTGTTGGCTGCCTTGTAAAAATTGTCATTGAAGAGCCTTATTGGCTGCCATAAAGAGGATCGCTTTAAAAAAATTTCTAATTAATTATTTGCAAGTTTGTTGGCTGCCATATTTTAATTTTCTGACTGTCATAAAGAAATACCATTGGCTGCATCGATTTTTGTGCCCAAAACAGTCTCAAATTTCTTGTGTTGGCTGCCTCAAAAAGCGTGCAATCAAGAAATACCATTGGCTGCCATAAAAGGACTGTTTTGACCATTTAAATCATTGCATTTTGACTGTCATACAAAAGAAATTGAGTAGCTGTCCTAAAAGTTTGCATCTAAATTGGTTTGATTTTTTCAATTCTTAGATCTTAGTTATTTGCACATTAGTTTGGTTTCTAGATCTTAGTTTGGATTTTTTATTTACTAATCTATTAACGAGTTAGTGTTCAAAGCTCTCATTTTCAGTGACATAAGAAGTACAAGTCAAGAAAGCCTAAAAGCTAAGCAAAATCAAGCAAGATCAAAGAGCCAAAGAGCACTCCTGGAAAAGCACACCAACTCTCTCTTCCCTTTTTCTTCATCCCCTTTCTAAAACTTGTGCTTTCAAGTGGAGAAAAACAGCAAAATCATTGTAAAAAATAATAAAAGAGCAGATGGGATAAAGGCTCCCACACCCTACTTCCCCCATTTGGTGGAAGCTTGTATCGTCCATTGTCCATCTTTGCATGGTCTTTGATTTATACCTACAAGTAGATTAGTTTTCAATTACTAGAGTAGTTTTCCAATTTCAATTGTTAGAGTAGTTTCACTTTGGAATAATTTGCTAGATCTTAACTTGATAGTTTAGTTTGATTTATTGTTCAAGTTGTACTTCATATAATCTGTTAAAAAATAACATAAAATCTCTTGAATCTTGCCATAAGGCAGATTAAGAGTGCTCTATGTCGGAGAGCTCATTTTGTTTCATTTTATTTTTGCTAACCCCCTTGCTCTCCCAAGTACGGTCCTAGACCTGAAAGAGATTCTTGGGTAGTGTAGTTTATTTCATTTCAAGCATTTTCATAAGTCTCTTGAATCTCTCCATAAGGCGGATCAAGAGCGCTCTCTGTCGGAGAGTCTATGGTTCTTGTTCATAACCCTTAATAAAATCGGAACGAATATTTACTACATTGCGTATGCTCTACCCACTTGTGGGATACTCAGAAACAATGTAGATTGATTAATTCCTCACATTTAAACTCCACTTCAACCATAATAAAACACTCTCCCATACGACTAACGAAAATCCGACGTTGATGGCTAATAGTCGAAAGTGGGCAAATTCTGCCTGGGAATGTGGGAACCCCTAGATCGAGACCTTAAGGGCACCAGTTAGGCTACATCCTTGTTGGTGTAGTGTTGAACACCGCTCTGGAGACTCCAGCCAGCCCACATGTCCTTGTACGGAGCCACTTAGAATATTATCCGGACATATCTCCAGTACCGCAAGGTATATCTTGGAGATCCCCTTCCCATTAATAATCAACTTCACCCCTAAAACTTACAATAAAATTTACCAAGAGCATTTGCAAAACATTCTCAAGCACACCCAAGACATGTTTTAAGCATCCCAAGCACTACATTGACTCCATTTGGCACTCGTCACTCAATTCAGTATTCTATTTGCTTATTATCTATCTGGAGTATTGCTTTATCTACTTTAATTATGTCATGTTGTGGATGCTTTGCTTATAAGTTATCAGTGGTTGTGCATCGTCGAAATCTTATTTTGCAAATACATGCTTGGATTTTAATCTATTATTGTAAATCACCAAAAAAATCCTAAAAAACACACATCCTCATCATACATCCAAAAAACACTTTAAAACACAAGAGCCTTAGTAACTCTTTATAGAGTCTACCCCCCTTGG
This sequence comes from Larix kaempferi, assembly GCA_027924585.1. NCBI lineage: Eukaryota > Viridiplantae > Streptophyta > Pinopsida > Pinales > Pinaceae > Larix > Larix kaempferi. The sequence goes on along the minus strand of BSBM01001433.1, from coordinate 8,412,149 downwards.
CTTCGTTAGGAGTTTGCCTAAACAAGGAGTCGGGCTCAGGTGACAGCACCTGACTCTTTGCTTGCCCCCAAGGCCACATTTTCCCCCTTGGGAAACAGCTTTTGAAAGATTTATGCTGTGTGCAAATCGACGGGCAACAACACCAATACCGTTATAAATTGTTTCTTGATATATTTTTTAACGGGAAATATTAATGAGATCATAGGATATCATTAATGAAATGGAAGGATATCACTTCTCACATTTGTGGGGCATTTAGAAGTGATGCAAATTTAAAGCTGAAAACTTTCACATATTGCATGTTGCAGTGTTACACCAGCACTGTTCCCAAGGGTAGGGATGCACTCCCGGCTCAAAGGTAACTCCAAAGGAAGCATTCCCAAACACTCCCTTTTGAGGGGAACATGCCTAAACACACAAGGGAATGCTCCCTTATAAAAGGGGAACATTGCCCCCCTAAAAATGACGACCCCACATCCTTGTTGACCAAATTTGGAAAAAAAATGAAACAAAAATGCCGCCAGTGTGAGATATTTTAATATATTCTTCCATCCATTTGACCATTTTCTCCTTGATGCTGTGCGATTTTAAATTTCTGCCCACAATTTCTCTAACGAACACCCACCAGAGGTTGCCTCCCACCATTCCACCCACCATTTTCCTGTCTTTGCCTGCCATGAGAGGGGTCGAGCTTGCCTTGTTGGTCCATTGGAGGGTTCAACTCATTGTGAGGGTCAAGCAGTTGTAATTTGTGTGAGAGCTTAACTTTGTAACACAAAACTGTAGATAGTAGAGTCTAGGCCCACGGGTGAGGAGGGTATTGTTGTGTAAGCACTAAGCATTATAGCGGGTGGACCATAGACAACCACAAGTATTGGCAATTGTTGTGTGAGGAGGATCGTGTTATCACCAAACTTGTAGTTTCCCCCATAGATGGATCCCTGAGGATGGTAGAGGGGATGGGCAACCAAAGAGGTGAACCAAGATAGCATCCACTCCCAAATGGATGGTTGTCACGCCAATCGAGGCAATCTTCACTTGATGTTGTCTTAGCCCAAGACAACAATAGGGAAGACCCAGATCTACTCCCAACAGGAGAGATCAAACCAAGACACCAGACCAAATCAAACACAGTGAAGTACGTAAGGTGTTAGGTATAGTAAACCCTAGATCTATGGATGAAGTCACAAGGTGAGTTATGGGTTGGATCAAGAGGCTTATGAGATATGAAATTGATCCAATATGATTGTACAAGTGACTTATAGGCTTAAACAAGAGATCTGGGATCAAGGTACAAGCAAATGATAAACATATCCACTGCCTTGGGAACCGTGTCCAATGCAGGGAGGTTAGGAACAGGATGGGGCTATCTAGTACCTCTTGATCGACTTATTTGACAGGTATGACAATATCAAAGCACACAAGTTCCAGACAAGGCATCAACCACAGGAAAAACAGCCTTCCTCAGAGAATGCACATGGGTTAAGGAGATCAGTCCCTAGGGATTTGGGCCACTTGGAGTCCTTCAAGGATGACGCCTTGGAGAACCCACCTAGGGTTTGGCTTGAAACAGAAAACCCAGAAATGTTTCGCCACTTTGCCAAGTAATTAATGCCAGGGAATTTTCCGATTATTTTAACTTAGGGTTTTAACAATAAAATAAAGATGCCAATGGATTGGAACCAAGAAACAAAGAACAAACATGTAGATCTTACTTGGAAAACCTTGTAGATACCTTGATGATGATGATCTATGCCTTCTCGATCAATTTGAGAAGATTTGAGTGAGTATTCTATGCAAATCGATTTGCCCAAGGAAGCCAATGTGCCTTCTCTCCTGCACAACAAACGTCAACCATATCAGATTTGATGCATCAAGAGAAATAGACAAATGTAACAGAAGAAGTAACAAGATGAAATCATAGATCACAATGACACTAATGAAAACCCCCTGATACAAGCGATGCCAAGAGAACGAGTTGAGGAAGCCCTGCAAAAATGCCCAAGTGAAGTCACCCTCCCGTAGATAAGACAAATTATTCCATGAAAAATATAGATATCACCACAAATACTCAAATGCTAGGATGCAATAAACTTTCCAATCACCACCGAAGAATATCAGATGCAAAGGAAATCCAAGAATATCTGCAAAAATGTTTTTATTATCAAGGTTGCTAGAGCCAAAGGTCCCTTTACAATGAGAAGCTCTCTCCTTTAAATAGGATGGAGAGATACCAAAACCCTAACCACCTTTTGAATGGATGGCTAAGATCAAAAGATCATAATGTTCTAATCTACGGTTGAGATGAGCTCAACAATAAAGTACATAGATCAACTCAAAAATATAACATACGTGGACAAAATCGCCCTAGGAGAGGGGGTCCCACTCAATGTGATAAAATAAACATGAATAAAAGCACATGGTGGGTCTAGGGGGTAATATTTAACACCCCTAGTGTGTCCCCATGGCACAATAATAACCAATGACCAATCCTAGCACTAAATCGTGCCTCTCTGGGAAAGTCGTGAGCCTCCAAAGGCTCCAGAAAACCATAAAATGTGCCGGAGAAATGCGTGAGGGCCCCACCATGTGATGTAACTGCTCTGGAGGGTGTGGGAGACATCCAACACATCATTAAAACAATTCTCATTCCATTTCCTTGCCTCAATAGCCCAAATCGATTTCTTCAGTAGCCATTTTAACCATTTTTTATCCTCTGTAAATCCTCTGGAAAGAATCAAAATGCTTGTAACTCTATGCCTGGTCACCTGGGGCCTGTTATTCCGAGTGAACCATTGAAGTTGTGAACATGTTCAATGTTCTTCATCAGTGTTCCGAGATCCATCAGGCCAAAAAAATTTGGCCCATTGCTATTTTTTGCATGTCCGGACCCCTGCGAGGGAATTGTAATAAGTTGGTCTATGCATGATTTTTTTATGAAAGGTTTGGTCTTCCTTAACATTTGTTATCAGGGAATACTCTAGAGTGTTTTTTCCTTATGGATTATGCGTTACTAAAAAGTGACGTATAATTCCCGAGTTTTTCACTCACACCTCCAAAGCTGGAGTGTTTTTCTGATGACGAATTTTGAGGGGTTATTAGAACCTACTGGAATGTGTTTTTGTAACATGCTAGCCATCCCGAATAAGTCGTATGGACATGCACTAGGTCCCCTAGGAGTTTCAAGTCATTCAGACAAAAATAATTTTTTCCATAAATTAGACCATTTTTAATGGTTTAATTAAAAAAATTCAAAATGTAATAAAAGTGTCGTCTGGAGCCGGTTTTTGGCGTGGGGAGGCTCGTTTTGACGCTCAGAGCGTCCTCTTTACCTTAGTGCCCACCTTCTTCATGTTCTTGGCATCTACGGTGTCCCCGAGAGCAATTTTCGCTAAAAATGCATCATTTAGGCATTTAAATGCTAAAAAATGACAAAATACACTAAGTGCCCAAAGTCAAAAGACAAAAGACTAATTAAAAAATTGTTTTAAATGAGGTGGCATAATGTTTTAAGAAGGAGGGCGACCCATATTAGTTACGAAGTCACATGCCAAAAGGGAGATAACTCAAGCAAATGGAAGATAAATGCGTGGGTCCCTCCCATGTGGAATAACCCAAGCTCACATTTGAATTATGCTAAAGTTCCATTGGTGGGCGAGTTGTACAATGAGGAAGGCAACCACCTATTAAAAATCAAAGCATATGTGTTGCAACTTAGGATAGCATGGAATAAGGCAAAGCTTGCATATGCCTTTTCTCATTCACATGAACAAACACCACGCATGAGGCTCCATTGCGTTGGGCGAGTTTTACAATGCAGATAGGCGTGAATCACAAGGATGAGAGGTCGCTTTCGTGAGGTGGCAGCCCTCTCACTTAATGGAACTCCTCTTCACCCTTCAATCATGGGATTCGACCACCACTTGGCTCCCTCTCTCATACATTCGTTTTCCCCTCACCCATTCGATTTGCTCTTGGAGAGTTGTATAAAGGCAAGTTCAAGCTCCATTGTTTTAAAGTAGTGTGGATGCATAGAACCTCTGCCAAATTGTAATTGTTGTTTACTGAATATAATGTTGAAAGGCTTTGGAGGTCCATCATTGTGCAATGTGTTGAGCTTATTTGAGGTGAAATTGTTCTTACTATTTGTTCATGCTTTCATGCTTTGATAAATCTAGCTTATTGATATAGATTAAACATTTGCAGTTGTCAATTTGTTTAATTGTGTATAAATTTTAGAGGTAGAGAAGTAGCCAACTGTATTAGGTTATACTTAGGCTCTTTTCATTTCTTTGATTTCTAGCACACTAGATCTATTAATTTGTGTGTTGAGCTTGATCTTTGTAAGTCGCAGATCACAGGAAACCCACGGATTAGAACTCAGTTGTAGCTTCTACACTTTGGGCAACATTATTTTACTTACATTTTGTTAGGATTCTCCAAAGTAGCAACTCCAACAAGCAAGCTTTGGCTTGGATTGATCCATTCTCTTCTCTACAAAACAAATTCAAACCCTCTTTTACTCTTTTCGTTTTGTTTTGCAAAGTGTAGATCTATCATATTCTACTCATCTTTCAGTTCTATAGCACTTTAGCATACTGATTAGCTAGATCTAAGTACTTTAAAAGTCCATTTTGCACTAGATCTAGGCTAAAATTGAAAATTTTCTAAGTGTAAAAATTTTTCAAATTTTTTATTTCTTTTTTGCATTTGCCATCATACTCTAAGTAGTTTACTTGCTGGTTTTTAGCAGGTCCAAGGAAAAAGAGGAGGAAGCTCCAGCGAAATTTCGTCAAAAAACATAAATTTCACTTTCCAAGGGACCCAGTTTATCAAAATATTGTAACACCAGCTTGTAAGCCCTTAGATCCAAGTCTAAAAGGACTAAGAGGCATTTTTTAATTGAGCATAAATGTAAAATAATTAAACGAGAGCAGTGGGGTAACCAACACCCACATCCCATCCCCCCTGGGGGGATTTGTGTATTTTGTCAATTTTCGTGTGTTTGCAATTTTTCTTACTCCACCTATTCACACACTCACTTTTGAAGTGCAGGGTGTATCTTCCATTTAATTTTGCAATTTAAATCATTTTCCTTTTTTGCAAAAGTAGAGTAGAAATAAAACCGTCTTCGTCGCCACGAAGTATGCTCGCACTTTCACCCAAAAGCAATTTTGTTGATTAGTGAAGGTTGATCAGAAAGTGATGCATAAGATTGGCCATCATATCTTTCAATTACAAGTTTTGTATTTCAATTTCATAAAGACTCTTGAACTTAGCTGAAAAACAAGTCAAAAGCGCTCTTTGTCTGAGGGTCGATGGTTACTTGCTTCAAAACTTGAATAAACTATTTGCCTACACTGCATATGCTCTACCCACCAGCAGTACGTTTGAGCTGTGGGATACCAAAAGCAGTTGGAAACACTTTCTTAATTCTCACATTTAATTTAATCAAGTCACCTAATAAAATTTGTAGAAAATCTGCGTTTTACTATTTGCTGGTGTATGTCAACATTTCGTGGTTTTCACATACAGCCGGTTTTGCATTGGCTGTAGGTTACTTAATCAAAATTACTGTAACAATTACACACACAGTAAAATACACTAACATGCTGAAAAACACATTTAACAATCACACCATAAATGATAGACTCAGAAATTTTTGGCCAAAATCAAGCCCTAGAAAAACCCCCACGGGGAAAACCAGTTAGAGAGAGAGAGAAATTTATTTCTTCAGTAATCTTACTACATAAATTTTACAACAGAAATTTTACTTAGTCAACAGTCTTGAAATCTACGCCAATCTGGAATCTCGATTTCTGTTCAAAAGAGTGCCTCGATTTCTGTGCAGAAGTACACAGTCCGTACTGGACTGTCCTCCTCGAAAACTGTGCAGAAAATCTTGATTTCTGTGCCACCAAACTGCCAAGAAAATCGTGCCAACAGTCCTTGGTATCTATGCCAAATTTACTACCTCGATAACTGTGCAAGATATCTCGAGATTTGTGCCCAGAAGTCACCTCGATCTGCGTGCAGCTGCCTCGAAAACTGTGCCCAGAAATAACCTCAAAATTTGTGCAAAGTTTTACCTTGAAAACTATGCCAACATACTGCTAAACTAAGCTCCTCGATTTCTGTGTTGTACAGCCTGCAATAAATGCAGCTGTACAGTACCTTGAAAACCGTGCTTCACTTCTACTGCCTCGAGATGCGTGCCACTGAAAAAAAAATCACTCAGCTATGAATCCGTACTGTTTATTAATGCTTGACGGATGCCTTGAAATGCGTGCCAAGCCCTAGCTGCTCTCTCTTCCTCTCTCAGCTCTTCTCTCTTCTCAAAATGTGAAAAGTGAATGGGTTTGCCTCCCTCAACCCTTTTTGTCTAAACCCTAAGTGGGAATCTAATCCAACGCTGGAGAAAGATCCAATCCAATGGCTAAGATTCAATGAGAGTAAAAATCACATTTATTTAAATCACTTAAATAAATTTCACTCACCCACTTAAATTTATCAAAAAGTGACTTTAACTTTATAAAGTCTCATTAAGTAGCTTTTAATGTGAGGGTCACCTTTTTCCCCCTTCTAAGTGACTTAGGCAAAAAGTCACTTGGGGAACACTTCCCTAGGTACAAAAACTAACACTCCCTCTTACCGAGGAAGGTGTTCCGCACCACTCCCAACTTATCTCTGAAGAAGACAAACTTCCCCCTCCCCAAAGACTTCGCCAGGATATCTACAACCTGCTCATCAGTGGATATATACTGTAGCTCAACTGCCCCTCTCTGAACGTAGTCACGGATGAAATGGTACATGATCTCAATGTGCTTCGACCTGTCATGGAACACTGGATTCTCAGAGAGCTGAATGCAACTTTGATTGTCGCAGTAGATCACCGTAGGTCTAAACTGCTGATCAAATAAATCTACCAATAACTTACGAAGCCACAATGCTTCACAAGTAGCCTGACTGGTTGCCATATACTCAACCTCACCAGAACTCAGTGCAACGAACTTTTGTTTCCGACTTAACCACGACACTGCTGCCGAGCCCAAACTGAAACAACAACCGGAAGTGCTCTTCCGATCCCTCACACAACCTGCCCAGTCTGAATCTATGAAACCAACCAAGCTGACTCTACCCGAATCCCTGTAGTCTAGACCATAATCCACTGTCCCTGCTAGGTATCTCAGAATGTGCTTTGCGGCCATCCAATGCACACTCCTAGGCTGCACCATGAACTGGCTAAGAGTGTTAACCGCAAAACACAAGTCTGGCCTGGTGCTGACCAGATACTTCAACGATCCGATGAGCTGACGATATAGTGTGGGATCCACCAACTTACCCTCTGAAGCATGAAGTTGCTTCAAGTTGGTGATCATAGGTGTAGACATAGACCTGCAGTCCTCCATCCGATAACGCTTCAGAATCTCCGCTGCATACTTCCCTTGTCCTAGAAAAATATGTCCAGGCTCCTGCCAAACCTCCATCCCCAAGTAGTAATGCATCAACCCAATATCAGTCATCTCATACTCAGCTGCAAGATCTCTCTTACACTGTGCAATAAGACGCTCATCTCCAGCGATAAATAAGTCATCAACATATAACAGAAGAATGAGTGGATCTCCACCAACCACAATGTAGTATAGGTTGGGATCAGCCTCACTCTTCTGAAATCCCATCGAAGTCAAATATGCATCGATCCTGGAGTACCAAGCTCTAGGAGCTTGCTTCAGACCGTACAAGGATTTCCTAAGCCTGCACACATGAGAATCTCTCCCATGTATCTCGAATCCCTGTGGCTGCTCCAAATACACCTCCTCTTGCAGAAGACCATTGAGAAACGCGATCTTCACATCCATCCGGTGTATCTTCCAACCCATCTCTACTGCTATAGATATCACTGCCCTGATAGAGGAATACCGAGCAAATGGAGCAAATATCTCATCATAGTCAACTCCCTCAACCTGTGAGAACCCCCTAGCCACAAACCGAGCCTTGAATTTCTCCACACTGCCATTTGCAGCATGCTTGATCTTGTAAAGCCACTTGGAAGTCACCAGTGACTTCCCCTCAGGTCTCGACACAATCTCCCAAGCATCATTCTTCATGATGGAATGGTACTCTTCCATCATGGCATCTCTCCATACCTGATGCTGAGAACCTCCTCAAATGTAGAAGGAGCAGAGTCACGAAGACTCACAACAAGGGCCATCCCATATCTGTCTGGCTCAACCACTGATCTGATCACCTCCTGAGGTCTACCAAATGCTTTTGCTTCCTTCAAGGTGTCCTGAAGCCACTTAGGCTTCTTCTTCCTTGAAGGCTCCTCCCAAACTGGTCTATCCTCATCCAAGGAACTCCCAGAAGCAGAAGGTCTAGCACCCGAGGACCAGTGACTGATGAACCAGTCCCTGAAGACCCTGTAACATGTGAGCCTGAAACCTGTGATCCTGAACCTGTGCCTGTCCCTGAACCTGTCCCTGAAGTACCTGTAATCTGAACCATTGATCCTGTAGAAGTTGTGCCTGTACCCTGTGATCCAGTCACCCCAGAAACCTGCGGACCTGAAACCTGTATCGAATAAGCCTGTATCAACTGAGGTGTGGGAACTGGTGACTCCCCCTGCACCATCTCTCTCGACTTCCTGAAGGCCCTCTCCTCATCAAACTTCACCTCCCGCCTCACTACAACTCTCCTCTAGCCAGGAATGTAAAGTCGATATGCCTTCGAAGTCTCATCGTAACCCACAAAGATACCTATCTCTGCAGTGGGCTCGAACTTCGTCCACTTCTTAGAAGGGACATGAGAGTAAGTCAGAGAGCCAAATATCCGAAAATGGCTCACCTCAGGCTTCTTGCCTGAATACTTCTCCTCTGGAGTCATCCTCCCCAAAGCACGGTGAGGACTCCTATTCTGCAGATACACTGCAATGTTGCATGCCTCTGCCCATAGAAAGAACGGTAACCCCTGATCATGAAGCATGGTTCTCGCTGCTCCAACGATCGACTTGTTCTTTCTCTCTGCTACTCCATTCTGCTCAGGAGTGTAGGGAACTGTCAATTGTCGCTGTATGCCCTCCTGACTGCAGAAAGCATTGAACTCCTTGGAGGTATACTCACCCCCATTGTCTGATCTCAACATCCTGATCTTCCTCCCCGTCTGCTTCTCCACAAGGGCTTTGAACCCTTGGAAGACACTCAACATTAGTGGGGACTTCTTGTTCCTCAAGAAGTAGATCCAGGTCTTCCTGGAGTAGTCATCAATGAAGCTAATATAGTACTCGTGACCAGTCAAAGATACTGAAGACATAGGACTGCAAATGTCAGAATGAATCAAGTCAAGCACTCCTGCTGCTCTCGTGTCACTGCTAGGAAAAGCAGTCTTGGTGTACTTTCCCAAAGCACACCCTCTGCACACATCACTCTGCTCAGTGTCGAACTTAGGTAAACCTGTGACCATGCTCCTCAACAATCTCAGAGCGGGGTGATGTAAATGGGCCATCCTCCTGTGCCATAGCTCACATAGCTCACTGCTACTGCTGCTGTGTGCTAGAGCATGCTGCGACTGAAACAATAACTTGTACAGTCGTCCACATCTAACTCCAATATCCATGGGAGTAGATACACCTGTAGTCCTGGGGAACACCTGCACTCTCCCATCTAAGAAACACACCCCAAGACCCCTGTCCTCAATAGTGGAAACTGAAACAAGGTTCTTTTTCAGCCCAGGGACGTACAACACATCCCTCAAAGTCATGGGACTCATGGACTCCCTCTCAAATGTAATGGTCCCCTGACCCACTGCTCTAACAATGGTGTTGTCACCAAGTACCACCTCCACATCTCTAGTTGTCTGTGATAGCTCGGAGAACAACTCCCGAGTACCTATCATGTGTCTCGAGGCTCCGCTGTCAATGTACCACGTACTAGTGGTGGATGGACATGTCTGATGCCCTGTCAACAATGAATGCTCACTCTCCATATCCATGACTGTGCTGGTGGCTAAGGAGACTCTCTCTCTCTCAATCTATCCAGCATATAGGGAAAACTCCCTCTGAAACCTGTCACCAAAATCATCAACCTCTGCTGAAGTTGTTGTCTGTTGTCCCTGTCCCTTCTTCTTCTTCTTGCTTGGACACTGTGATGCATAGTGCCCAAACGCCTGACAGCAATAGCACTTGATTTTACTCAAGTCCTCCTTTTGTCCACTCTGCGGTTTGATGCTGCTGTTGCCTCTTGGCCCCATTCTTCTTGGGACCCTTCTTCTTACCCTTGGTTGTCAGTGCCACGTTCTCCTCATCTGCCCCACTATGTGATGAACTGCCCTGTACGAGACCCCTCCTGGTCTCCTCCTGCACAAAGTCGTCCCACAGTCTCTCCCAAGATGGTAGGTTCTCTCTACCCACTATGGCCTGCACAAATACACTCCAGGACTTTGAAGCCCCATTCACTGTTGTGCGTACTAGCTCAGTAGGAGATACCACTTCACCAACCACTGCCAATTCATCCCGAACTGCAGAAATCCTAGTGAGGTAAGATGTGACTCCCTCTCCTCCATTCATCTTGATACTCTTGAGTTTCTCTTTGAGAACCATCTTTCTGTTCTCATTGGAACTCTCATACAAGCTGGTCAAGGCACTCCACATCTCATGTGCCCTGGTCTTCCCGGAAATGTGAGGGATTATGTGGTCTTTTACTACGTCAAGGATAATCCTCCTAGCCTTACAGTCCTTCTTGTTGAAGGCTGAAAGAGCTGCTGCATCTATGCCATTTGGAATGGCAATGGGGTTGGCAGTAGTGCTCTTAACCGCCTCCACCCATAGCTCATTCTCCTCCAAAATCAACAAAATTCTGGCCTTCCAAGGCACAAAATTTTCAGTCCCATTCAACCTATCCTCAATCCTCAGACCTATAGCCATCTCAACTCCAACCCAACAGAATGTTGATCACTAACAGAAGAAAATCTCAAAAATTTCTGAGTTCTAGAAATTTCTGTATGCTGCAAAAATACTACTGTTTTTTGCCCCTGCGCTTTGATACCATGTAGAAAATCTGCGTTTTACTGTTTGCTGGTGTATGTCAACATTTCGTGGTTTTCACATACAGTCGGTTTTGCATTGGTTGTAGGTTACTTAATGAAAATTACTGTAACAATTACACACACAGTCAAATACACTAACAGGCTGAAAAACACATTTAACAATCACACCATAAAATGATAGACTCAGAAATTTTTGGCCAAAATCAAGCCCTGGAAAAACCCCCACGGGGAAAACCAGTTAGAGAGAGAGAGATTTATTTCTTCAGTAATCTTAGTACATAAATTTTACAGCAGATATTTTACTTATCTCCACCATGAAAATTTCACTCAGTCAACAGTCTTGAAATCTATGCCAATCTAGAATCTCGATTTCTGTGCAAAAGAGTGCCTCGATTTATGTGCAGAAGTACACAATCCATACTGGACTGTCCTCCTCGAAAACTGTGCAGAAAATCTCGATTTATGTGCCACCAAACTGCCCTCCTCGAACACTTCCCTAGGTACAAAAACTAACAAAATTAACTACCCACAACATAGCAAAAATCCAGCACTTCGAGACTAAATTTTGGTGTGGATTCTGCTTGGTGGCGTTGGGTAGCTGCACTCTAACCTTGGGGCACCGTTAGACTACATCCTTGTTGGTGTAGTGTTGAACACGCGCTCGGTATTGACAGTCCAACATGTCCTTATACGAAAGCATCAATCTTTAAAACTCCGGACATTCCTCTCTGTCCCTTGACGGTATATCGAGAGTTTGCTTTCTTTTCCCTAATTAAGACTCGTTCTAAAAATTTAAAATCAACAAAGAAACAATTGCACAACATTTACTTTTCCAGCATCTACAATATTTTGCACTGTGTTTTGACTCCATAAGGCACTGGTCCTTGCACTTTTCATTTGCTTTTTATCAATCAAGTATTTGTGTATCTTTAATTCACAGTGATTTACCTAAGTTATGCTGGTGAAAGCTTTCTTAATTATTGTTGCAATTTCAATCTTGAACCTAAGTAAAAAAACTCCCAAAACATTAATAAACAACCCATCACTTTAACTGGAAGATCCTAACAACCTTAGTAAATTTCCATAGGGGCTACCCCCCTTGGCTTTCGTTGGGAATTTTGCCTAAACGGAGGAGTCAATAACCAAGTGACATACTTGACTCGAGACTTGCCACCAAGGGCACACCAAGCGACAGCATAGATTTCTGCTGCGACAAAGACAGTGTGTGTGATCTGGCGGCAACAGGGCCAAATCTGACTATATCAATGTGTCCAAGAACAAAGCAATATAGAAAAACAAGTGGCTACACTGTATGTCCCCTCTGTAGCGCCATAGGCAAACCACTTACATCATCACTCTGCTCTGACAGGCCATTTAACATGGCAAATATGCACTAGAATGATAAACTGAGGAAAATACTCACTGTAACTACCTGGAACTGAAAACCAACTGTCTCAATGGTCTCAGAGAGCCCAAATCCACTAGAGGTGTGTACTCATACACCCTACGGACCTCTGCATGATAATATAAAATCTCCAATATATCCAGACAAATAAAATAATAATAATCTGTAAACGATCAAATATGCTGAAAAATCACAAATCATCATCATAAACCTGTAACCAATGCATTGAACCATCTAGTGACCTGTAATAGACCATATATCATCCATCTGCATCATCCGAGGTCTATCCACCTCATGTCCTGTAGTTGACTTTGGTCAAACTAAGTTTGACCAAGTCAACATGACCCATAAAATGACCCAGGCTAAAATCAAACTATTGCAAGTGTTAAAGATTAAGACATGCTTTACAAATCATTCATGTAGCAATTATAACATATAGTAATCAATTCTCTGGCGATCTAAAACCAAATATAAAGTGTTTTCAATATTTGTTATGACTCGGACTAGACTTTCAAGACCATACTCACTTCATAGTTGTGATCAATTTGCTAGTGATGGGTAAAGGCTAAAACTTATCAGGCTAGGCTAAAGGATGACTACTGACTTGACACTGTGACACTTTGGAAATGGAAAGGGGATACACACTCTAGCATATGCTGGACAAGCAGTTACACAAGGGATGGCAGTGTCTCACAAATGGGTAAGTTATTTTAGAAGTGCTTATTCAACCTTGACAGATGCCTACAACTCACATCCAAGCTGATACAGCTCCGTGAGGATCTTTTCTAGAACCGCCATGACTAGGTCCCCGACAAACCGTAACTTGAGACTCTAGGGGACATAGTTCGAGTTGTCCCTTACTCCATCTCACATGATAACTCGCAAGTTAGTGAGGGATAAATCAATACAAGTGAGGCCAGCAATCATTTAGATATAACATTTATTGAACCATTGCTTTTGGGGCCTTTGAATTTCCATAGCCTTGATCTGTGTGTGTTAAGAAACACATTCTTGGATTTACATTTATTAGGCTTTATGATCCATGTGTGTTCAAAAACACGATTCCATGGATTTACATTTCACATTTAACTTTCAAAGCCAATTTCATTAGGCTTGCCTTGCATTCATGTGTGTCAAGAAACACATTCTAGAATGGGCTTTCATATAAGATATACATTTCATTTCCATATACACTGTACTGATGGTAGCACTATTTGTTTCAGGTCTAGCCAACACAACTTAGGCAACTCAAAGCCAAGACACAATACAACAAGGGAAGCTCATCCAACAAAGAGGCTAAAGCGGGGGAAGGTCCTCCATGCCACTAGTCAAGTAGTAAGTCAGGGTAACAACATAACTGGAAGGAAATGGATGGGTGGAGAAAGTGAATAATGAGACCAACACTGGCAAGCCAAAAGATGGTGGGAATGATCACCTCTATTCTCCCTAAGGAGGGTAAGACCAATGAGTATAGGTCAAGAACTTCTAAGTCTGAGTGAGGACAGATATATATAAATGATACAACGAGGTCCACATATCTATATGATCGCCAGATCATGATACTAAGTGCTAAGACATGCCACAAGAATGAGTATAAATGCAATAATAACCATAACACAAGATAATACCTGCTGGGTCATATACCTGTGCATAACAATCTGAACCATTATCTGTGAACTGAGAACCTGCTGCTGGAACTCTGGGCAATACCAACTGCTCTATAAATGGCTAAATGGCTACATCAGTCATCAAATCTAAGTTTCCTAAGACTCAGTCATGGCATAGGAATATAATATTGTCCATACTCATAATAGTGATCCAATCATAGATGCTCATCTCAACATCTCAATGTATGGGAACTGGCTGAAAAATGTACTGGAATCTGGAATAAAACATATGGTAGCCCAGCTACTATATATGTGATAACAGGGCGTTGATGCTGGAGAGTAAAGACTGTAGACATCATCAACCTGTGTGTCTGCTGGAAATAGAGACAACCCTTGTGTTGCTGGATACCACGGAGGGCTCTGGACAATGGACAGTGCTAGATCTTATGAAAATGTGGGCTGCTGGATATGTTGGGCACTGTGCATTTTCCATTTCAAGAAGTTGTTAGAGGTAGGTTAACAATTTGATTTTTGTTTCAGAGAATTCGCAAATTCAGATTTCAATGTTCATTGTTCGAGAGAATAATTATCATTACTCTTTGATATTTCAGACCTACAAGCATGGAAAATCATAAATGTTACATTCAATGACAATATTGTATACCTCAAACCCTTGTTGCAGGTAGCCTTCTAAAACTAAACAAACCCAATACATAATACATATACCAAAAATGAGTCATTTTGGCAACACCAACAGCATTGACAGTGAAAGTGACTATGATATTGAAGCAGAAAACAATGAAAATGTAGGGGGAAAGGGAGAAACAAACACAAGGGGACATGCAATATTTGTGTCCATTTCTGAATTGCCAGTTATAGTAAGGTTAAGCAAAATCTTTTGGGGATTGTGAGTAAAGGAGTAACTATAAGCCTAAAGATGACAGCACCTCAAAAATCTAAACTTTTGAGGCTGCAAGGAACAGCAAATGCAAAAGGGATCTTTTCTAGCAAAAATGTCACCTCCAACCAAACTGCATGCACAGTTATGCCTCTACCATTAGCGGTTGGAAAAGCTTCATAAAAAAAGAAGGGTTGTACATCTTGTTCTTTTGCAATAGGTGCCACATTGACTGGGATGTACAATATTCAACAACAACATGACATAGATGATAATATTCCCTTCCATGTTAGTCAATCTCCTTATTATAAGGAAATGGCCCAATCAATTGCTACATCAGGACCCTCATATGTACTCCTGGGTGAAATAATCTAGGAACAACAATTTTAGAAAGGTAGATATAAAAAATTAATGTGCAAAAAAAGCAGTGAGACAAACATGGGTGAGGGCATAGTGCTCTATTGTCATGGATGGGTAGATAGACATTAGTAAACACTCACTAATCAATATCATAAAGACATCTATATGTTAGAGATATTTGTATCTCGAGATGTCTTTCATGTGGTGACACCTAGCATGAAGGTACATTATCAATATAGGCATCAGCGCAGAGGGTAAGAAACACTCTACCAGGTGTCATGGACCAAATGGTGGAGACATGCGGAGATCTTGGTGACTTTTGCCTTGCGCATGCAAAATTTTGCATGCAAGATTATTTTAATGCATTGTGTTATTTTCCATGGAAAAGCAGGATTTTCACATGGACTCATATTAGGGTTTTGGAAACCGTAATCAGTCAATGAGTTAATAAAAAGAGGTAAAAGGCAAAGAGAAAAGGTTACTCAAGCATTTTCTTCAGTGATTGAAGAGAGAGAGTGAGGGCGCATGCAGTCCATGCACAAGGGGACGCATTCATCTGAGAGAAATTGACGGCATCTTCTTGGCAGAGTGTGGGCACAGTGTTCCTTTTGAGATTGAAGGGGCACATTATTCCAATGTGTGAGAGGCATCACACGAGATCTCTTCAGAGAGTGAGGAGCAGCAGTAGAGGGGCGCATTCATGAGAGAGGGGGCACATCTTATGTCTGGAGGAGGGTGCAGATCTGAGACAGATCAAGCACACTTGAGGTGGATCCTTCAAGGAGGCAAAGATTGATTCAATATTTGATAGGATTCAGTTGTTGAGAGATCAAAGATTGATCAATCAGAGGAGGGCGCATTCCTGATCAGAGGAGGGGCGCATTCCAGAGACAAGTTCAACAAATCTGAGAGAGGGCATCACTGAGACAATGATCCAAACGCAGAGGGGTAAGAGGCCCTAATCAAATAGCAATTTAGAGGTAGATTTTGTTAACGTGGGGTGCATTCAGCCTAAGGGGCGCATTCATTCAAAGAGGAGGGTGCAGTCAATTAGAGGGGCACACTTCCCAACTATCCATCAAAGATCGGACTTGATCATCAAATCCTAAGTGCTCAGAGATAAGTCTATGTTGGATTGACTCCATTGTATCTATTGTAAACTGCTTAAGATTATAGAAGTTGTTCTATACTCTCATCAGTTTTCCCGCAAGGGCTTTTCCAAGGTCCTTGACCAAAAACATGTGTCCTATTGTTTATGTGTGATTGCTATATTTTGCAAAATTGTAGATAGAGCTCATGTGTTTCATGTAATAAGTTATGGTATATGCTAATACATTCTTGGGGAGTGAGAATTGGGTTTTAGTACATGCATGTCTTAGAGAGACTTGAGACCGAGTTGGGATCTGTGATTTTCAGTGAGTGATATCTAAAAAATCCACATGATATAAAAGCCCTGTTAAAGATCAGAGCAATCACATACCAGATCTGCGAGTATTCATACCAAATCTGGAAGGGCACACATATCAAATCTATCAGATCTGTGAGATCACGGATCAAATCTGGAGAGAAGGTACCAGATCTATGCAGGGACATAGCAAATCTATCAGATCTATGAGGTTAGAGATTAGATCTAAGATAGATCTATCATATATGTGCAAGCAGAGGCCAAATTTGTGACCTAGAGGTTTTCTTGGTTCACCAAGAGAGCTTAGAGCTTCAAATTTCAGTGCTTGGGAAGCCAAAATTGTTTTGCTTCTGAAGGAGAGTGAGTTGTGGGACACTGTGAAGAGTATAGCCACAAAACCTGTGACAGTGTCGACAAATGCAATAGCAAATGCGGCCTATGAGAAAAAGAGTATTAAGGCCCAGAGAATCCTCCTTGATGCAATCAAGGATAATGCGATCCTGCATATCACAGGTAAGGACAATATGAATGAAATGTGGGATGCCTTATCCAAGTTGTACCAGAGTTCCAATGAGAATTGGAAGATGGTGCTAAGAGAGAAACTAAAGAGCATCAAAAAGATCAGAACTGAGAGCATGGCTACCTATCTTACCTATATCACTCAGGTAAAAGATGAGTTGGGAGTAGTTGGGGAGAAGATTGAGGATATTGAGCTTGTGGGACAGGGCCTAAATGGCATGACCAAGCCATGGGCAGTGTTTGTCAAATCTCTCGTGGCAAGAGAAAACCTTCTCGAGTGGAATCGTCTCTCGGATGATTTCACACAAGAAGAGACCTCGAGAGGATATCTTCAAGGTAGTTCTTCTACTACTCCTGATGGGGAGGATGTGGCGCTCTCTGTTGCGTGGGAGCGCCCCCTACCCCCTTGCTCCCGCTCCCGAGGCACTCCCTACCTCTCGTATATAAAAGATCCTTTACTAGGTTGATCATCTGATGACAATGTTATGGTACCTCCCTTTTTTGCCAAGCTCCTATAAAAGTTGTTATGGTTGATCATTTGATTCTAATGCTATAAGTTATAACTACTAGATGATTGATGTAATATGGTTTAATCCATGTTTTCTAAAACTAATTGAACATCCTACATGTTTTTTAAATATAAATCCATCAAAATTTATTAAAATATAACTATATAAGAAACGCTCCCAAAACAGGAGCTTTTGAAAATTTCGCTTTTCGCTCTGCTCCCGCTCCCCACTCCCAACAGCATAGGTGGCGCTTGTAGAAAAGGCAAGCAGAGATTCAAGAAGGGTGATCAGAAGAAAGATTTAAGCAAGGTCAAGTGTTTTGCTTGCAATGAGTATGGCCACTATGCAAGCCAATGCCCTCATAAAGAGTAGGATGAGTAGGTAGCAGAAGCCAAGGAGGTGGATGAGTTTACTGGCAGCGTTGAGAGAGTTCTCTCTTGCTTTTTTGTGTCAGGTTGTGACAGCAGTCAACCTAAGATTGAGGTTGATGAGAGATGGATGGTTGATCGTTGACAGTAGGTATTGCAGTCATATGATAGGGATGCGAGATGCATTCCTCACACTAGAGATTACTCGAGATCAACCTGTACAGGATGTTGAGGGGTCGATGCATACAACCAGAGGGTTAGGATGAGTAAAGCTCCTTCTAGAGTTTGGAGAATTCCTTGAGGTATCAAGAGTGCTCTACATTCCGAGATTGAAGGTGAACGGACTTTCAGTTTCGGCCTTGGAGGATGCAGGTTATGTTGTATTGTTTCAGAGGGAGCAAATATTCACTTATCTAGTGGGAGTAGATCCAGTTGGTCCTATGTTGATAGGTCATCAAATTAATATGAAGTATGTAGTTCGGGGCCATCCCACTTCATGAGCATCTAGGTGGATTTCAGAGTCGTCAACTAAGTCTGAGATAGACAAAGAGCGAGATGCTCCCAGGATTGATGAGTCACTGAGGAGTCAATCCTCGGATCAGAGAGATGAGAGAGACGAGGCACTGAGGAGTCAGTCCTCAGATCAATACTAGCCAGAGATTGAGCTGGTACGAGATGACTAAAGCTCGATAAAGCTCAGGAGCGAGAGGAGACATCTCAGAGCATGAGAGTCAAGTAGAAACCCGTGGATCTGCTATTGATCAAATTCAGAGGGAATCAGAGACAAAGAAAGCGAGAGGCTTCTCTTGAGATGACATTGATGGAGGTGGATCATGGGTCATCAAATTAGAGTGCAGCAGTGGAAAACAGTTCAGAGAGAGGAGCTGCAGCGCCAGGGGATTTGATGGATCCAAGTATCAATAGGACTTCCCTCGATAAGAGGGAATGTTAGAGATATGTGTATCTCGGGATGTCCTTCATGTGGTGATGCCTATCATGAAGGTACATTATCAATATAGGCATTAGTGTAGAGGGTGAGAAACACTACCAGATGTCATGGATCCAGTGGTGGAGACATGCACCTCGAAAGATTTTGTCCCTCTCGACGCTTGGTAGATCCCCTTTTAAGATGGATCTATGTTGGTTCTATTACCAATCTAAAGAGGGCACCTTGGTTGGACTCCATCTGAATGCTTTTCTCGAAAAGACTCTTTTCATTCTCGACACACAAGAAAAGTGTTATTCTACTTCTAGGTTGGACGCATGGTTTGAGTAGGTACTATTATCACGCAACTTGTAGTTGTCCCTAAAGGTATCCCATCCGAGACGATAAAGGAGATGGACAACTAAAGAGGTGACCCAAGAGATGCCACGATTCCCAATGCAAGCTGGGAGTCACATCAACCGAGGCACTCTTCACTTTAGATCAAGATGAATCAAGACCAAGGGGGAGACCCTATAGCCAATTAAAGGAGATTGGACCCAAACAATGGTTTCTAGGGAAGTGTGAAAGATGAGTTACGGAAACCAATGCAAGGTTAGGTGGACCTAGGAGTTTAAGTATGGTTGAAAGAGGCTTTAAGGGATGACTTATGTTTCAACCATTGAATGATTTAGGCCACAAGATGAGATCAAATAACAAGATCTAGTATCATGAAATACATAAGTGGGGCCCACTGCCTTAGGAGATGGAGATGGTTCAAATGGGGCCCACAAGGTGAAGTTAAGGATGTAAATGGTACCAAGGGGTATGCAAGAGGTAGATCTATGGATCTATGTTGAAAGTAGAGATACCCACATATGGGATCTAGCACTTGACACTACTCCCAAGGAGTGCGAATTGCCTTAGGTGGACTAGTGCCTTGAAATGGATGGGCAAATGGAGTCAAAAAGATGTCAAATTGTAGATCGAGACACCTAAGATTCAAATTAAGGGTATGGTTCAAGATCAAGTGGATGTGATGGTTAGATATTACTAGATCTAATGTTTCACTAAGTGACCTAAGTGAACAACAATCCCCAAAATGAGAAATGATACCCCCAAGGCAGAACTTCACAAAGTGAGACACTAGATGTAGGTTTCAAGGTATCCTCGTTCCAAATCCAATGGGATCTCAACCACCCATGTCCTAGAAGTGAAACAACTCAATCACCCAAGAAGTGCGACTTTATCCAAGGAGGGCTAAAAGCGTGGAAAAGTGTGTCAAATCAAGTCCTAAAGCCACCAAAGTTTAGATCTGGGTAGTTTAAGCAATTGTTAATGTGGCTCTGGAAAATCAAAGTGGTCCAATGGCTAGATCTCCATAGATCTGAGATTATGTGCATCACCAAATTGACCCAAGTGGGGCACAACCCTCAAAATGAGGAATGGGGCCCACAAGGTGAAAATCGATGAAGTGAGACACTAGGGGTAGGTTATCAAGTGAGGAGAGTACAAATCAAGTGGGATCTCACCTACCCATGTGTTGGACCTAACCCAATTAGCTTCTCCAAGGGAGTCCGATTTGCCTCAAGAGGGCTATTTTGCCTTGGAAAGTGTGACAAATGGAACCCAATCACCACCAAACTATAGACCCGAATTGCCGTGGATACTATAGAGGTGGGTTTTCAATATCTTTCCAAAAGCTAGGCTAGATCCAAGTAGATCTAAGAAAAACAAAAATGAGGGTTTTAATCAATTAGGGTTTTTATGATCTAGAAGTTATGGATAAGCCAAGGAAGAAGAAAACCATACCTTTGGAGCATACCTGGATGAAGAGATGAATGCTAGTTGAGATGACGATTACTTTTGCCAAAGATCAAATGAAGAATTTTTGAAGCCCTCTTGCCAAATCGATTTTCTCCAAGTCACACATGTGTCCCTCTAACCTGTCAAAACCAAGGAGCAAAGCATCAATCAGTTTAACATGTTGAAGGTAGATACAAGCAAGAAAGAGATAAGCAAAGAATAGTTGGTACAAAGACAAAACCACTCCCTGTTTAACCAAAACGTCCTCCTCCAAGCTTGAAGGGTAGGCCTCCCACCAATTCCCACTTGTCCAAAAACACCTCCTCAACCTGTAAAAAGTATGGCAAAATATGCAAGATAGCTCCAAGATATCCTCCAGTGCAATGGACAAAATCATTTACAATCAAAGCAACCAACATCCACTCCAAGATCCAAGCATGTACTCCAAAAGATAGAAATTTTATTCCAAGAGCCAAGAGCCAAATTCTCTAGATGCTTTTACAATGAGGGGGTCTCCTCCTTATATAGGATAATAGAGACCAAAACCCTAGATCTCAAAACCACTTTTTGAAATGAGTGGTTGAGATTAAAAGATCTCAATACATAATCAATCGCTAAGATGAATCATAACAACATAACACATGGATCACTCAAAATAGTGATGACGTCATAGCTAAAAGTACTCATGGAGGGTGACGTCATCCTCTAGAGGGGGCAAAAATACATGGGCCCACCTCATATGACTAGGACATGACATATAAGCACATGGTGGGGCTTGGAGGCATCAATCCTTGCTAGCTCATCCCCATGTCACAATAAAATAATATAATATGTCCAAAATAAATACAAATGATCAAATCTGCCCTCAAAATCTGTGACAAACATGCAGTAAAAGGCCTCTGTGGACCCACCCAAGTGATGAAAACTGGCTGGAAGATAGGGCATTCACCCTGGAAGACATCTATGAAAACCAAGTGCCAAAACCTAGGGGGTTCACCCTGGAAGACCTCTGTGAAAACCAAGTGCCAAAACCTTGCCTCAATTGCCCAAATCGAATTCCTCAGTGACCCTTTTATCCCATTTCTGGACTACCTCGGTAACTGTGAAAGTGCTGAAACTGCCTCCTAGAGCACCTGCATTGTCAAACTGAGCCCACCAGGCTCTCCAGAAGGGGGGTAAATGATAATATCAAGTGGTTGGACCACCCCCTCCTCATACAGCGCCCTAGGTGAACTAGCCTCTCATGGCCCCTGCTGCTCAAGTTGGGAAATCAGCCCCAAATCTGGTCAACAAGTGGAAAACTACATCTATCACTGTCAGAAGTGCCCGAAACTGAATGATAAGTGTCTCATTGGATCCAGAAGACCCAAATCTACTAAGAATGTGTACTCATACACCATGGGTTGCCCTAATGGGCTAGCTGTAGGGTCCACCATTTATGGACAGTGTATAGTCTGATGATCTGGAGAAATAATAAAACCTGTTGAACTGCATCAATCATCATCTGAATCATATGTCCATCATATAGCATCATCATCAAGAGTATGTGGGTCCATCTATCATCATCAAAAAGCATGCATGGCCCACATCATCACGGATCCCAAGAAATGACCATAGTCAAACTGGGTTTGACTAGGTCCATATACAACCAAGGATAAATCATATCAATAGACTAAGACATGTTCCTCTAATCATACTCACAACTTAACTTAAAGTATAACATCATTTAGTGGCATTAAACATATTTGTTCATTCCGTTGTTATTTGTATTCACTTGCACAATAGCTTAAATGACAAACTCACCCACTGGACATGGTCTAACTGCTAGCTAAGGATGAAGGCTAGGAACAAGGTTGGGCAAAGGGGGTGACTTGTCTAAACTCAACTACAAGACACTTTGGACTGGGAGAAAGGGGGAAGCTACAAACTCTGTGTTGGACCAAAATAAACACAGGGAATGGTTGTGCCTCACAAATGGGTAAGTTGTTTAGAGAGTGTTTATTCAACTTAAGCATCATGTCCACTTTTATAAAAGATGATCCAGTTTCATTAGGATCCATTGATTTCATTTCATGGTCGTTTTGGCCTACATAACCCTTCGGATCTCAGGTGTGCTGATAAGCACAACTAATTGCAGCTTGCATCCAGGGCATGTTTGTATACATATATAAGATCAGCAATTGTTTAGATATAGAATTTATGTACCATTGCTTTTTGGACCTTTCTTATACTCTTCGAGGAGTATTTTTAGCAGTTCATCGCTCTTGCCCTTTTTACTTTCCATGGGCGAATTTATATAAGTTTCCATAAGTAGTACATGAGCTTTCATTTTTAGCCAACATCTCAAGTGACTAGGGGGAGTTCGAGCCAATGCCAAACATCGGGACAACCGACCAGAATGATTTAGGCCTACAATCCAACTTACCAAAGGCAAGTTTTGTCACCAACTCAGAGCCGAGACACTAAACATACAGGGATGCAGTCCAAACACAGAGGTAGAAAAAGGGGAAGTCCTCAATATCAGAAAGTCAAGTAAGACAAGTCATGGGGTTAAAGCCAAATCAGGAAAGTCATGGATGGATGGAGTCAAGTGAGAGTTGAGCCTAAGCTAGCAGACAAATGGTGTCAAGAAAGACCATATCTATGCAAGGTAGTAAACCAGTGAGTTTTGTCAAACAACCTAAATGTGCAAGTAAAATGTTCATTTTATAAGTTTGCCACATCATGAATTATATACCAAGCCAATGCTGTGGACATGACTAAAACAACAAGATAATAATCCACAGTAAACGATCAGAAATCCATAGGTCATACAACATCATCATAAGAATAATCATCATATATCATCTGTAACACTGCTGCAATGCATCTCTAGGCACTGAACTAAAATTGTATGGAATAAAGGGTCACATCGATCATCAAATCTGAACTCTCAAGGCTCAACCTTGACACAAGGTCTAACATAAGTCTAAATAATACACTGCTTTGATCATGAGTGATCTCAAAATATAAACTCATCATAGCCAAGCTCTAAATAATCCAAGCTCCAAAATGTGCAGATATCTGCTAAGCAAGAATAGTAGCCCTACTACTATGGTGTAATAACAAGTACCTTACCTTCTACTTTCAAGTTTTCTTAACTATTTTGAGCCGGAGGGAGTGCACATCACCCAAAAGTTCTATTGAGGATGTTGATCCAAAATAGATTCATGAAATAGGCTGGAAAATCCCAAACTGGTAATGAGAGTTCTGAGTGCATGGACAAAAGATAGGAGAGAGGAGGTTGATGTAAAGAAACAAATGTTTACACCATGTTTACGCCATCATGGTGGTTTCTTGTTTGTAATTATACAATTGGGTAGTTATATCTCTAACCAGATCGATTATCTGCCTTTCCAAAGCCAATTTTCCTCCGTAACTTTACTTAATTCAAAACTAGGTCGTTGCATTAAAAATAGTTCTAATCTCATCTAATGAAGTTGATGCCGAGCATCAGTAACCCTCAACTCCACTGCATGATCTACTTGTTGTGACAAGTGTCACTCTATGCCATGCATTATGAGTGCCAAAATGAAACGTGGCAGCCTTATATGCTATTAAAAGGCCAAGTTCCCTTATTATGGCATCTATTAAAGAAGACAGTGCAGTGCAAGCAAGGGGGGGCGATTATGTTCAAGAGCACTTGCAGAAAACTACACCTAGAGGAGGGTCTTTGAATGCTAGATGAGGATAGAGAAAAGGCTTGATGCTTTTGTTAGGCCTCCATGACAATAGACTATTTGTCATGTAGTAACGTCACATGTCTAAGTGCAGGTTGATTAGAACATAGGGTTGTGTCCTTGGTAAGTTATGTGCACGTCCCTATGTGGAGTATTCGAAGTACAGAGTAGTGCACTTGTGTGTGCCTTTTGCTATTTAATTGAGTTATGGGATATCTAATTTGTCCCTGAATCTGGAGAGTGTTTTGGTCCCGCATGTCCTAAGTCTACAAGGAGAGGCCAGATCTTATGAATGGCTTGAGTTTTAATAACAATCTTGTTTTATGTTAAGTAAATCTATCATTTTCTTGACTTGGGAATACCTATAGCTGAGCTGACTGCATTATATCTGTTCATGAGTGTTTAAGCATTGGATCCATGCAAGTTGTACTTATAACAAACCCGAGTTTGCTAACAGTCGCTAGCAATCAGCGCTTCCGCGAAGCTGGCCCAAATCCGATCGGTAGCAGCATAAGGGATTTGCACCATTTTGGTATCATAACAACTTGATCTTTGGAGAAGAAGATGACCCAAAGGAGAGCAATTGTTGCAGGTTTACAGTTAGCTACTAAAAACAAAGAGTTAGTTTGAGAGGAGAACTAAGTGTGCTCGGAGGAGCAATAGATTGCGTGGAGGTGCATTGATGTTACCGATGAGCAACGTGTTGGATATGGAAATCTATATTGTGAAAAACTTTAAGAGTGAGTCGTTGAGAAGCCAAAGAGAGATTGGCAAGCTAGAGTTAAATCGCAGAGCAAGAGTTCATTTGCTTTAGTAATCCTTATCGTGCCTTGAGGAGCATTAGAAATCCCTGGGGTATATGTGAGTGTCTGAGAACATTGAGTTGGCCGAAGGAATCCATACCGAGAGTGAGTATTAATATAGTAAGTGTTATGTGTTTGCTTTTGCAGGTTAAATTGCAACAAGTTAAAAATGGCGAAGGAGAAGCGGATGAGCCAAGAAGAGAAATAATGCATCGAGGTAGAGACACAAGCAATTAGGCAACTAATCAAAGAGCATGAACAAAGACTACGAAGAAAAGTAGAGATCCAAGCCATGAAAAGAAGAATAAGGGCTTTGGACAAAGAAGAAAGACATCAAATTGAAAAGAGGGAGATTTCAACTGGGGTCTTAGTCGTGGAAGTGTTTTACTACCCGGAAGAAGGTGAAGCACTTGAGGAAGAGTGCATAATAAATAAGAATGTGTGTGTTGCTCAGAGCATGCAACAAGAGGCTAAGAGGATTGAGAATGTAGAGACCTTCATGCATATAGATAAATGTGAGGAGAAGGATGCTACAAATTGCATCCCTACAAAGGTTGAGGAGATAGAAGAGAGTATTTACTTCCAGTGGAGATAGTTGCAGCAAACAGAGAAACTTTTAACAAAGATTACAATGTTGTTGGAGAATACATTATTGTTGAAGAAGAACACAGTGGTGCTAAGCACATGGTAGCAAAAGAAGAGCAAAAATGTCTCCCATTGGTAGAAGCAACAAATGGTTAGGCAACGTGCGAAGAATGTGGCTAAAGTTGAAGAAAAGCCATCAAATTGAAATGTTAGGGAGGAAGGGTGTTACTTTGAGTTGGCAATAAGTGTGGTTGTCAACACTCAAGGAAATGAAAATTTGACTTCGAGGGTGGATGACCAAATCCAAATGTCAATTGGTTATGTGACTAGTATGTTGTCAAGCCAAGAGATACATGCTAAGCATTTCTCTTCACCTTGTCTCATTATTTGGACTCACAAGGGCAAAGCAAACACACAAATTATGGAATTGAAGAGGGTATCGTTGAGTTGTTGACCTACATCCAAGAGGATGACATATCAGCAGTATGACCACACTAAAAAGTTGCTCGTCGGAGTCCACAATTAGGAAGCCATATCTTGGGTAGAGACAATTTTGACAAAAAGGAAGAGGATTGGAAACAACATTGAAGACCATGCCATAGTCCCATAATCTCTTGACAAGCCCCTTTGAAAACGGAGTTCTCTACATTTTGATAATGAAGAGCAGAGCTTAAGATTGAGGAGAACAAGAAGAGAAGAATCAAATAATAAGTGTTGTAGCAGGTCAACATTGTTGCATGACACTTAACGCTTCTTTCAACTAAGGAGAAGAAATTTGGTCTTCCAAGCACACAACAAAGCCATTGCTTATGTTGTTTGTCAAAAGAGCATTACAATTTATTCGAGAAAATAAGGGTATTTTTGAAAAGAGAATACAAACTATCGACATGGTGTTCTTCTGAGCTTTGTAACAGCCACAATATTTTATTTACGTACATCTCAAGCCAATTAATGAAGTACCTCCATGCTAGATTTTTCAAATAGGATTCTCCAAGGTATTCATGTGTGTTCCATTTTCATTAGTGGAATTTTGAGGTCTAAAATGGGCTTCCTAAGGAATATAATAAAACAATAGCTAAAATAAAAAAATAAGAGTTGTGAATATAAGAAAAAAGTAAAAAACTACTTTTTCTCTTGTATTTTCGATTCAACTCCTTTCGGTTAACACAAATTTTGAGTGTGAGCACTCGTTGATTGTAGAATAAAATTTCGCATCCAACGAGTACCCACACAGCATACTTTTGATAGACCCCCCCCATAAGGAAAAAAAACTTGAAATATAATTAAAAAATCGGATTTCCTACCAAAAATATGCCAAGCGGGTACTTGTTGTTGATGATTGTAGCTCAGACAAGTACTTTTGCATATAGGCTAAGTGGCTAACATGTAGGAGTCGTTCAAATTATTCTCTAGGTACTTGCTTGAGAGAGTAAATAAGTTTTATATCTCTTTCCTAAGTCTAACTTAGGAAAACACATTAATTAACTTAATCTTGGCTAATGATTACACTATAGTGAAGTATCTTGCTCTAATACCAATTGTTGGTTTATCCAACAATACTGAGAGGGGGGGTGAATCAGTATTGCCTTCTTTTTCTTTTATTAAAACAATTAGTATTTAAAACAAAATATGCTATGAATCAAACAAGCAACGACAGAGAATTTTATCATGGAAACCTCAAAAGAGCAAACCACAAAGTCAAACTCATTAATAAAATGATTTCTACAAAATTGTTTTTTTTGCTACAATAGAAAGGATACATCAACATCCCAGTTTTCTATCTGTACCAACAGATAAGGACGCTACAACACCCCTATTTTCCAACTACTACTGGAAGGAGACTACAACCTCCTTGACAGGCTTCAACTTGCCCCCAGGACCACCCTGCCTCCCTGATATTTATAAATTCACAATCTTTTCTTAATTCATCAATTCTCCCTTTGGAAATTCTTCATGCTTCTTGGTCTCTTCTTTTCTTACTGCTGTTGTGATCTGCACTTTTCAGACGCTTTCGTCTAATTCAAAACATCATTTAAATACCTCTTATATTTCAGGTCGCACCTCTCCATTCTGTGTCTTTCCAATTCGCGCCTTTCCAAATCTTTGTTCATTAACTTCTAATTTAAATCTTTGTTTATTACTGATTTTTAATTAATTAATTAATTAAAACTTTCGATCATTCTTTAACATCAATGCCAACACATATTTTAACAACTTAAATACCTCGACTCTAAACCAGCAAATAAGCAACATAAAACATCGCCAATACATGACCACCCTATACACAGTCAAGCTACCAAGATAAGTAAACGAGCACAATACAAATATCCAATGCACAAACCATATACATGTTGGGTCATATACCTGCATTTGAACTCTGTAATCATTGAATGACACTGGAACATTGCTGCTGCATAAACCATGGGCACTGCCATCATATCTTCCCTGAATGGAAGAGAATGGCTAGCTCAGTCATCAAATCTTGGATCATGAAGCTCAGTCCTGACATGAGAATAAAAATATGTATGCTCTAGGTCCGCTGAAAATAGGAGTGATCACTAATAAACTGCTCATCAACTGTTGATCTCGTGCATAGCATAGTAAAGGACTGGCTCAGAAATATGCTCAAAACTGGTCTGTAATCATGGTAGACTTGGCTACTATGGATGTGATAACAGTTACAAGTGGAGAAAGCTCGTTTATGGAGCTTCTTTGATGGTGCATGTCAAGCATCAGATCGAGCATACAGTCTGCATGGATTGTTTTTTTTTTCAAACTCTCATTTTATCTCATTCAAAGTAAAGCTTGAACAAGGATTGAACAATCTTTCGGTATTACAGGCATTAAAGATTTTACTCAAGATAGCTTGGGCAAAAGGTGTTCAAGATCTTCAGGTTTTCGGAGACTCAACCATAGTGATTAACTGCATGAGTGGGGCGACTCAAGTAAGCAATATACTACTACATAATATTGGTTAACACCTCAAAGAGATCGTAGGGGGCTTTAACTCTTTCAAGATTTGTCACACATTTATCAAGCACAATCATCAAGTGGATTTACTTTCAAAGAAGGGCTTCTTTTACCCATTGGCATTCCCATCTACACTACAAGCTTGGAGGGATTGAGTCACAAATGCAGGATGGAACTTGATCAGCTTTAAACCATATTTTGTTGCTTGGACATGAATTATTATTTGAAGTTCACTCACTGTAGATCCTTCATTTTTGGCATTTCATACTATAATTGGAACAATTGTCAATTTTGAGGAAATTTTCTTAAGTACAAAGACTATGTAAGCAGCAAGGATATTTCAGGGCTTTCGGGCAGGAGTGAAAAATATCATTTTGCAATTCGTGCCATAAGCACCTTAGGCATGTGTTTTTATTACTTCAAGGTAACAGAAATGTGATTTTTTTCCAGGAAATAAATTGTTACTCAGTTGTGAGTGAGAGAATATTTAGAATCTAAGCATGAAGCAATACATTAATCAATTGCAAAGAAAGAGCTGAAAGAAGAACAATCTTGTTGCAAATAATAATTCTCGTGAACTAGTGAGGCTTAACTTAGCTAGAACTTAACTGAACCTTCAGGAGGGAGTTAACTGACCACTAATAGGCCCAAAATAGGCCAAGGAGTGCACTTATTCCATGCATAGGGGATAAATCTCTTGAATTAAGGAGAAATCCCTAGAAACAAGGAAAGGAGAGCTATTCCATGAGGATCAAGAACTTGGGTTGACCATGCACAAGTGGTAGGTGTGCTCCTAAAGCTAATATTAGCCATGAATCCCTAAGATCTAGGGATGGAGTGCTCTCCTAACTCAAGAAGCCAAAATATCCAAGAACCATACCATTGGAATCGTGAAACTAAGCTTAACTAGTAAATGGAGAGAAAATGTACTCTCGGTGAGACTGAAAGTTGTAATTTTGTTCCAACACCCCCTCTTAAGACTAACTTAGGTGAATATAATGCATACAAAAAAAATTGAGTCCCAACAATTGAAACATTTTAGGTACTCATACAAAAAATAATATCCTCATAAACAGAGAAAAGAGGGAAAACCTCGTGGAAAAAAACCCCTCTCAAAAGAGGATGGTGCTGATTAACTAGAGAACATGCAGTGAAAAGGATCTCCTCCTTTCTTCATCTGAAGTAGTAAGTACTACTAGACAAGGGGTAACAATCAAGATGTGTGCCCATATCCTTGCCTTTGCCTTCACCTGAGGGCTCTTCTGAATACTCAACTAGGAGGCTTTTTGTTGACAAAATGGAAATTGCAAGCTGATCCTCTTTCTTAACTATCCCACATGCTTTGAGTTGCTGCAAAAGAGATCTAAACCTCGTGAAGAAGTTTTGGATTGTATCAAATGCACTAATGTACTCATTCTCCAACCGATGTCTTCTTAAAGCATGCTGCTTGCCAAGATTTCGATCAAAACTTCTTTGGGATATGTAGCAGATCTAATATGAAATAAGAGAGAGAGAGAGAGAGAGAGAGAGAGAGAGAGATAACAATCCATATGCTTCATCAATCTTGTTAAACCACTTTGATTTTCCACCGGTGAATTGGTTTCAGTCCTTTTTCCCACTGTTATCCTGTAGAGTCCTTTATTATGCAATAGAATCACTACTCCTGTATCTGAGGAGACTTGTGGCTGATCCATCACTTGTGGTGCACTATCCATGTGCTTTCAACCTGCAAAAATTGTATGCAACTACCTAGATTCATCTAGCTCTGACACCATGTAATATTTTATGAGATATCTACAATCCAAGCATGAAGCAATTATATTAATCAATTGCAAAGAAAGAGATGAAAGAACAATATTGCAGCAAATAATAATTCTCATTAATGTCTAAAGGCTCATCATGTGATGAGAGATTACAAGAATATATACACTTGCCATTTGCAAAAATAGAGAGCATGCAAAAATAGAACTAGTGAGGCCTAACTTAGCTAGAACTTAATTGAACCTTTAGGAGGGAGTTAACTGACCACTAACAGCCCCAAAATGGGCAAAAGAGGGAACTTATTCCATGCATAGGGGATAAATCTCTTGAATTAAGGAGAAATCCCTAGAAACAAGGAAAAGGAGCACTACTCCATGAGGATCAAGAACTTGTGTTGACCATGCACAAGTGGTAGGTGCGCTCTTAAGGCTAATATTAGCCATGAATCCCCAAAATCTAGGGATCAAGCGCTCTCCTAACTCAAGAAGCCAAAATATCCAAGAACCATACCATTGGAATCATGAAATTAAGTCTAACTAGTAAATGGAGAGAAAATGTACTGCCAATGAGAGTGAAAGTTGTAATTTTGTTCCAACAATAGAAATGCGTTTTTTTCCAGGAAATAAATTGTTACTCGGTTGTGAGTAATCTATTGTTAAGAGGCATTTACTGTCTTGTCCTTGCCATGTGCAACAAAGGATTCAGATGGATATTGTGTCTACTTGGTTAATTGGTGAATCACTGCAGTGAGATTCTATTTGAGCTCAAAGATAATTAGATGTCTGCCTTCACTACTCTTATACATCAGTACTTGGGCTGCTGTCCAACACATATTGATGATAGTTGTATCATACAAATCCAGAATGAAACAAGGCAACGCATGACTGGTAGACCCAAAGCATTTTGTTGGAAACCATGAACATAACCAATTGTGCATATGATGCTTAGACCAAACAATCACAACCTAATCAAACAATTTTTGCATGATATGACGTGTGAAATTTTGAATAGATATCACATCTCAACCAAGCGTATGATAATGCAAAATCTGGTTAACTAACGATATACATAAGAAAGCAGTTAAGGTAATAGAAACATCCAAAATATAGAACTACCATGTCAAATTCCCATGTGAAGAGATTCACATTTACCTCCTTTATAAGCTTATCTGTATGTCGTAGCTCAATATCTCCCGGACCTTTTCTACCTATGCCATTTTGTGAAGGTGTGGAGTCCATTATAGACTGGCCCTTCAGAACAACCCTTCCCTTATTAGAATGTGATATACCTCCATAACCGACTGAGTTTTTAATGCCATTTCCAGCTCCTTGACCAAATCCTTCAGGAGGAGCACCATCCCATCGAATATCTGCAGGTGATATCTGAAAACACAGATTGATGAATAATATAAAAAACAATGGATTTATGTGGGGCAGATCCAAGAAAATCATTCGGGGACATACCTCTTTAATGTTAACCCATTCCCACGTCTCCTCTGGGGTGTTAATGTCATAAACCAGTGCATGTGTTCCCTAAGAAAAGCATCACATCAGCAGCAAATTTAAAGTCAGGATGGTGAGATTATCAGTTGATTGATTCAAAAAGGAGATTATATCCACACTCAAAGATGACCAAAAACCAATTAGTGGGACTAGAAATTACATAATGTTCAATGAATTGGGGCAAAGTGACTGCAGCATCACTAATCTAAGTGTTATATTAAATTTAAGCCTCCCAACACATTATGAATAAACAAACCATGGAAATAAAAGCAAAGAGAAGCCACATATAAAGGTAATCCAAGTAGCACTGATTTCAGTTGGTAACCATAGGCTTTATCCTTCATTAATCAATAAAGCCACAAGACACCTTAACAAAGTCCAAACTGACTATATATGAAATCTTACAAAGGGACTGCCTAGGCATCTCCAAGTGCAACAAAAAGAAAATCAGAAATACAAATGAAAATCCAGTAGCTATGCAATGCTGTAGAAATAGAACATTGCTATTTATTAAAGTCCCGCCTAACTCCATTCACAAAAACGAAATAGCTATTACCACTATGCAAAACAGCATTCCATCAATATCATGCTTATTTGTTGCTTTAATTGTGATATTGTCAATTTTCAGTGTAGTCAAAATTCCAAACCAGTTCCATTTTCAGAATTGTCATAGCAGTAACTCCAATGGTTTATCTATACCAATGACGATCCATCTTAACTCCAGATCTATTAAGCACAGAGAGTGATCAAAGGAATCAAAATGCAAATCCCTTAAAATTTTAAAAATCCCGAGTAACATGGATCTAAACTGGTGTGTATGTGTGTGTGTGTGTTCAAGGAAAATCTCACAGGATCCCCACTTCATCAACAGAATATATGTATATAAATAAATTAGAGCTTGGTATTTTTTCTTGAATTTTCTTTTTTACATTATGAATTTCTTTTTATATTCTCACTTATAAGAACTGATGCTACACATTCATCCATATTGGGCTGTTATTTTTTTATATAAATAAATTAGTGCTTGGTATTTTTTCTTGAATTTTCTTTTTTACATTATGGATTTCTTTTTTATATTTTCATTTATAAGAACATATGTTACACATTCATCGATATTGGGCTGCTATTTTTTTATTTCTTTAAATATTACAATAGACCAACTTATGCCATGTGTCACCTCAACATCAGGCGTGGACATTACACATCTCTCTCATAATGGACTGTACAGTATAGAATGCACCTCACTTATCTAAGTCACCATATTCAGTGGATTTTTTGTTAAAAATAAATAAAAACAGGCAAACTTACAGTCGACGGATTAAACTTGCATAACCATCACAGAATATTAATCAGATTAAATGAATGCAATGTTGCAGTTTACATGTATAAGAGCAACTCAGCCACGGTTTATTCTACAGCGTTCCACAGGGACGCATCCTGCAGGGCCAGGGGCACACCCCCTGCACTCCTCACACACCCAGGACTGGGGGGCTCCAACTCTTTGATGAAAGAATCCAATTTCTTGTTCTTACAGGTCATGAAGATACTGAAGACTGCTGATAGCTCACTGGTGTTTCCAGTTTTGAAGATGTTTTTTGGTCAAATGTGTAATAGATGGATAAATGGGCTTTAATTAAAGAAAGGATATGGGAAAAGTTTTGAACAGATCAAGGTATTATCAGTTATATGAATGTCTCTGCTTCTTTTTGTGGTGCTTTATGCAAGCAAGACACTATGTAATATCAATTTCTGCACTAGCAATAGAATATTACAATTACTAACATTGGAATATATATGTATCCCAACCTTTACAAAATGTTCAACTATCCAAAAAGATCAAATCTGTCAAAAATATTTAACAGATTCAAAACATGGGACCTATTTAGCTTAAATACAGTCTTCCAAAAGTATATTTGTATATTCTCAAGAACTTCTTCACAGTCTGAGTCTGGACTTGATCACCAAGTCCTCTGTGGCCTCCACAGTGATTAATTCGCAAGAGACGAGCAATCCCTCCTTCAAAAGAGATGCAGGTTGATTGAGATCTCTATATAAATCACTTCTACAGAAACTGTTGAAAGCGTTGGCAACTTCCTTCACTGAGATGCTGAAGACATCAAATCTGTATTGTAAATCTGAAGGGAACCCGGCATCCCTCACAAATCCCTGAAAACCTGAATATCCCTGATACCTGCCTCGAAAGCTAATTTCAGAAGAACCTTGAGGATCAATAATTCTGCCTTATTGTTTGTTCCCTGACCCACATTTGCTTTGAAGGACAAAAAGTGGGTATCCAAGAAGAAAAGTAAGCCTCCCAAACCACAGAGCTGAATCTGTCCCTGGTACGCCCCATCAAAGAAACTCCAGCATCTAGATTTATCAATCAGCAGCTTGTTGTTGTAAATGTAACTTCGGAATATATTCTTTTGTATATTATTATATTATTATTGTACTTTTATTGTACCTCTATCGGAGATGTTTTTCCTCCATTCAGGGATGTCATTATTGCATTTGGTCATGCAAGAATATCAAGGTAAAACCTCCATTGTAAGTCGGGGCAATAGTTCCCCAAAAGGTAAATGTAAAATGTATTTTTGAGTCTCCCTAGGACAGGTCGGCCCAGTCAGTTAGAGAAGTCGGCCCCATTAGTGAATTAGGTCAATCTCACTTAAAGTATAAATAGAAAGGCTCACTCTCTCATTTGGACAACACACTCACTCAAGCAAGTTCGCACCAAGTGAGAGAGAAGACAAGTTCGCTGGAGGAGAAAGAGAGAAGCTGCAGAAGACATCTTATATTTGGGTTTTCTATCTTGTTTGATATTGTACTAGTGACGAATCTATTTCTGAGGAAGTTGCGGGGTTTTCTCCTTTATGGTTTCCCCGAGGACATTTCTTGTGTCTTTTGTGTTTTGCTGTGAATGTCTATCTTCAAGTTTAAAGATCTAACATAATTGAATTAAAGTGCAAACACTAACACAGCTCCCCAACCTGTCTAGGAATAGATTGGAGTCCTCACAAAATTCAAAGACTGAAGTCACCTGAGCACCCAAAAGTAGTTGTTGAATATTTACAAACAAACTCTTGTTAGGTGCTAACCACAGTCCCCACAGGACCAAGAAAGGTAAAGATCTACAAGGTTTGAGATCCCCCCTTGTAAACCACTTATGAAGAACACCTTCTAGAATGTCTTCCGTCTGCAAATAGCTGATCCTCAGCCAATTGCCGATGTCCTTTCATAATTGTTTTGCAAAAATACAATGAACAAATAGATGAAGGGTCGTCTCCTCTGCTTGTCGACATAAAACATGCATGAACGTTCCTTTTGTGACGTGTTTCCTAGATTAATACCTTATTCTATAGAGCCAACCACATGAATATTTTGCATTTTTTGAGACATTAATCTTCCATATCTGAGTCCACCACCATGCAATATGCTGTTGATCCTCATACATCAAAAGAACTGGTACTTCAACTTAGCCATGTAATAGCCTCCAGTTTTGTTTCCAGCCCAAACTAATTGATTTGGGTCTTCACAGATACGAATATGGGCTCTAGCTAGGAATCCCACTCTCTAGCCCATTAATCACGCAAACCCAATTGAGCCGAAAACTTCCAACATTGTGCCTCGAAATCAATCCTCGTGCAATCCTCGCAGTCATTCAAATGTCTCACGTTCCGTGCTTTAAGATATTCAATTAACTCAGGAGAAAGAAATACCTGGTTGTCACAGCCCATAATGGCATCTTCCCCGACCCTAACCTCAAAGCCACTATAGACTTTCCATGCCAACCAGCTACCTGTAATTGGAAAAGATGAAACCCGATCCCTCCAATGGATGGAACCATTCTTCAACAACTTGTCCTCCTTCCTTATCAAGCTCAAGAGAGAGTCCAGAGCTAAGTACTTCTATGTAATTAGGTGATTCCACAAATTGTCCTTCATGACGAGGTTCCATACAGATTTCCCTGCCATTGAGGTGCCAATGGCATGTAAATTTTTAAGGGCATAGCCACCTCCCCTTTTTGGCTTGGAAATTAACTTCCAGTTAGTCCAATGAATCCCCTCCTTGCATTCTCACCCACTCCACAAAAAAATGATACTTAACTTCCTAACCTTTTCCAACACACCTTATGGAATGTCTGCCAAGCAATTGAATACTCAAATCTTCTGACCAGCTTCATTCTGATGTTCCCAAATGGTATTTACTATTTATGCAGTAGATGAGTCAGAAAGAGATCCATTCCCACCCTAATGCCTTGTAATCTTCTAGTCCTAGCTTCCAGCATGGACCTATTTAAACCTTCAGATACTAGAAGGAGTGAGTAAGGCAAAAGGGAACATCCCTGTCAAAGACCACTCTTAGGGGTGAAGCAAGCCAAAGCATATCTATTTACTGTTAAAATTTGTACCAAGGCAAGTGTTTTCCACTTCTTTTGATGCCTAGGAGTGAGAAAACATTAAATGTGGTCCCTAGTCACTTTATTAAAGTGAGAAGCACTTTATGAGATACAAAGTCACTTTATTAAGTTGCTCATGATTCTAATTTTAAATTGACTTTATGAGAAATAAAAGTGGGTGAGTATTTAAATGTCTCATTAATTATTTAAGTGAAAAGTGAATTAATTCATTTAATGAGAAAAAGTATGAGCATTTAATGTGGACCCTAGATCTCACTAAGTCAAGAATTGATCTTGACCATTGATCTTGAGAAAGGTGGTTATCATGAACAAAAAGGGAAAAACCTAGGGATTGAGGCATCATTGTTCACTTTCACCCAAAGAGATTTTGGAGAGGAAGAAAAAGAGAGAAGAGGAACTTGACTTGAGAAGGAGAGGATTTTCTGAGAGAGAAGAAGAAAACTGAGATAGTTTTCTTTAAGGGGCACACTTTCCAAGAACAGCAGCACGCTTCTCTAGAAGGCTGGCACAAATCTCAAGACCGTACAGCAGCAATTAAATGACCTGAAAATCGAGTGAGAAGGGCACAGGTTTTGAGGAGGAAATCTGGGCACAAGTTTCCAGAAATTGACACAATTTTCAAGAGGCCGTACAGCATTAAATTTGTAGACAGTGTTGTGATTGCAGTGGCTGAGATAGCACGGAAATCAAGGCAGGAAATTTGCTGGTACAGT
The DNA here is from genome assembly GCA_027924585.1 of Larix kaempferi. NCBI lineage: Eukaryota > Viridiplantae > Streptophyta > Pinopsida > Pinales > Pinaceae > Larix > Larix kaempferi. Next base: position 8,374,837 of record BSBM01001433.1, on the reverse strand, counting down.
GGCACAAATCCCAAGGCAGAGGTCTGATAGTGGCACGAAGTTCAAGGAAGCAGAAACAGGCTGTTTTTGCAGTCCGTACAGTCTGAGTAGGGCACAGAAAACAAAAAATGTACACTGCTGTTTTCGAGGCAGTTTTCAGACAGTTTGGGTTGAGATAAGTTGATTTCTTTTGTTGTTATACTGCACTACATTTATCATAAAGAAGAAGAAAAAAATTCTCTCTCTACAAGTTTTCGCTTCGGGGTTTTATCCTAGGCAAATTTGGCTAAAATTCCGAGTCTCCAAATTTTATGGTGTGGCTGATTTAAATTTTCTGAGTTTTTAAAGTTGTAAAATATTCCATGTGTTTCAAGTCAATTTGCTATTTATGCATGAGAAGCTAATTTGCAGCATTAGGGTTTGGGCATTAAACTCAATGTGAAAGACAAAACTTGAAACCGGGTTGGGATTAGAAAATTTACATTTACTAACACTACAAAGGAGAGCAACATCACATAGCCCATAATCCAATTTACCAAGTCAAGGGGGAAACCAATCTGGATCAAAAGCAGACGAAGATACAACCAAGAAGTTCGATCGTAGGCCTTGGAAAGATAAAGTTTGACAACCATTGCACTTAACTTCTTCAATTTAATGTTGTGAAGTGCTTCTTGAGCAGCTCCTATTGCACTAGGTGTGACGGAGTGGCCTCCAAAAAGAATGATCTCAATATAGGGTTGGAAAAATGGGAAGAAACTTCCATGGATTTTATTGAAGGATCATCATTCTATGAGGGAAAGGGCAAAATTTTTATCATAGTGGACCGATTAACAAAATACGCAAACTTTATGAGCACTGAGAAAACAAATACCACAAATCAAACTGCAAAAACATTTTATAAATTTGTTCATAAACTACATGGTGGCCAAATGGATAATGCAACCTTTGAAGAGCATGGAGCAAAGCGAGAAGCAACAAAGAATGCTCAACATTGCAGGGATGCAACACCAACGAACGGATTTAAGCAACTCCATGTATACCTAAGTACTGTTTTCAACCTGTAGGTAGGTAAGTATATATCCATGTCAAAGTTACGAAATGCAAAATACAAAGTGAGTTTGTCCAAGATTAGACAACTCAAACAACTCAAGATCATGTTAAGAGAGGAAGATCACATGAGAGAGTTGAAGATGAATCCAATGATGCCAAGATATCCTGGGTTTGATGGTTGAGGGCTAGGGGGCGTACAGGGCACTTACTCGTTTTCAAGGCTCTCTGAAGCCATAGAGGTGTCCAACTATATGACCCTGGAAGGGATGTAGAAGAAAGGAATACTCCTAACAGTCGAGGTCAAAGGAAAGAAACTTCGGATAGATCATTGGGTACTCCGCTGGGGTTGTGAGGGAATCTGACAGGCGAGAGGCGCCCTACTCTAGATCAGTTTGGACCTGATCCCTCTAACACTCTGAGAATGAATGGACTAATGTATAGTTCGACAACTCCAAACCGGTCTCGATAAAATCCATTGATCTCTCGGAGGGGGAGGCTGAGGAAAGACCAAAGGTGTCACCACTCTACTGTCGAAGGTACTCTGGGACTATGCCTACCTCTTATTGCTATGATATGACAGATCAACACTAAAACTAAAATAAGAGGTGATCGTCTTGGTCCTCCCAAGCGAGGCAGGATGTGTAGAATCTATGACCTGTGGTTGTATATCTCCTTGATGAAGAGGGCGAGGCATCTCCAATTCTGATACCGAAAGAAGGTGGAGAGGGATCCCCCTGAGTCCATATAGAGGCAGTGATATTGTCCTCTAATCTCATAATATATAGGGCACCTAAAACTGAGGTGCATCTTTGTCTCTGGCTCCAATTTTTAGTATTTGTGGCTCCTATTTTTAGTATTTATGGATCCTACTTTTAGTATATAGGGTTAGGGTTTTCTTGGATTTAAATTCAAGAGTTTCCCTAATTTTCGATACCTACATTTGACTTCAACATAGCATAATTTATTTATGTGCTAAATTAATAAGAGAATGGAGAAATAAGTATGGAAGGCACTACAAGACAACAGGCCCTCCAGACAAAGGCATATATTACTTGTTTTTTCTCAATATTACTTTCCTTATCTATCAAGTTTGAGTGCAAATGACTTGTTTTCATTGTTTGATCGATACAAGAACGCGGTAGACATATTTAATTCCCAAGGAAGAGAATTAGACAGTCATGAGGGTTGGCATTTGTTCATTACAATATACATACTAGGAATAAAAGGTCATTCGACAACTTGATGACACAATTGATTTGATTACATACTTCAACGTTATGAATGTTGTATGTGAAAGGAACTAGGTTATCTAGATATGGAACCCATCATTGATGAGGTGGATTATGGAGAGAACCTATCACACAATTTGACAATGATCTTCCAAACCCACGATGAATTGGTGGAAATCTAAAAGGTTGCTCGTGCATTCAAGGAGGAGATTCCTGGCTCTAGCCCATTATTTGAATGATGGCACTCATGCAACAATGGAGGAAGTAGATTGGCAACAGAGAAGGCTATGAGCTCGTGGTTTAATGAAGAGGTTGAAGGTCTGTATTCCTCAGATGATTGCGACAGGAACAAAAAGGCTCTACTCTCACCAAGACAAACACTAGAAGCCCAACAACTTGGAGTGATAGGTTTTGAAATCTATGATATTATGTATATGGATCGTTTGCAAATTGGTCTGGAATAGCCGAAGATAGTTCTAGGAATAGAAAAGTATCGAAGAAGCATAAAATGTATTAGGGCCAAGAAGAACAAGGTAAGGAAGGTGGTAGCGCTAGATGTCCGTTTAGAAAGGGTCAAAGGCTTAATGAACCAAGCTCTAGTAGGCAAGTTTACTAGCAAGGTGATTGCACCGAGTGTAAACGAGGTGCTTACAACCCAATATGGGGGAGATCTTCTAACGTGTGTGATGTAGCGTTACATCTAATAAAACGTAAAAATGTAGCGTTACATCTAATAAAACGTAAAAAGTGATTGCGCGTAAAAAGAAGTAAGTAAAGTAAAGTAAAGTAAAGAAAAAAGAAGTAAAGTAAAGTAAAGTAAAGTAAAGTAAGTATGGGGGAGATGTTGTAAGGTTTGTGATGTAATGTTTGTTACTAACAAAATAATTAAAAAAATTCATGTCCGCTCATAAAAAAAATTATGGAAAGTATTTAAAAAAAATCCATGGTTCATAAAATAAAATATTATGAAAAGTAAATAAAAAATAGATGTTCGCTTATAAAATAAAAACTTAAAACTTAAACCCGGATCTATCAATCAAGACAGATCAAATTTCTTGAGTTTAAATTTAAAAAAAGAAATACACCTCAAGAAATTGGATCCCTCTCGGTGCTTAATAGATACGGCTTTAAGATGGATCTATGCTGGTTAAGGGTGGAACCTAAAAAAATTTGGTTGTATGTTGGTTGGCACAAGGTTGTGGGTTACATCCAGAAATTTCATCTTTTGGTCAAGGATTGGATCTATTATGAGTTTAGATTCTTAGAACTAAACAACATGCAAAAAACATTCTTGAGGAGGATTGGCTTTGTAGTCTTTCCAAATTTGGTTCTATCTTGCTGGAAGCCAAGTTTTGATGCCAAGATAAGATAAGATAAGATAATTTTATCAATGTCCAACAAATGACCACACAAGTAGGTCAATGGAACTGAGTGGTAACATGATGTCAACACAAAGTGGGAGTGCTAAGGCGGCTCCTATATAAAGCAAGATGTGAAACTCAATCCTAAAGCCAAAGAGAGCTAACTCCAATGATGGGGAGCCAACCTAGAAGAGATAAGTAAAAAGAGAGTCGATAAAAAAGAAAAATGTACAAGGAGAGTGGATCTTGGAACTATTATACAAAAATGGAGAATATGTCATGGCACACTAGAAGCACTAGAAGCATCTCTCCTAACATTCGAAGCCAAATGAAGAAATCTCGAGATAGTAATCTATTTGTAAGAAGAACTAGACATACCGGAAGAAGATCTATAATGGGTAGTGTGTCGCCTACAAGGATGGGGAGCATGTTGCTATGATCTGGATGTAATCAATCGATTGTTGGGATGGGGTCAAGGCTCGCTACCTCGCTGGGTTGGATGGACATAGAGATGGTCTTTCAAGTCCTAACTAATCTACAGTCAAGGATAACACTATCCTTTATCAATCTCTTGGTGCCCCTAGAGGAGGGGAGCATTGAAAAGAAGGAAGTGATCTACTAAGTGGAGGTTGGTCCTAACTGCGAATGTCGTTGGAGGAGGTGGGAGCAGAGCCAAAGGACCTCCTTCAAGTATAAGGCCAAACACCTCTAATCTGAATACCTAACAAAACTAGCCAAAGACTAGGACTCCACGAGAAGGACCCTAAAAAGACAATGGAATAGTCCACAAATCACGTAATAGATGGGACACCGAAAAATGCTCCTTGATCTCGACCTATCGAAGATGGAAAAACTGGCAAGTCTTGTATGATCAATCAATCTAGTGATCTGTCTCAACCCTAAGATGATGAGAACCCGCTCTAAACTGGCCCAAAGGATATGAAGAGCATGTGTCCAATGGCAGAGTGTGTAATGACCTTCGTTTTACACAAGTTGATCGTCAACTCACAAAGATCGCAAAAGAGGGACAACAAGTCTATTTGTTGTTGCAACCCCTCTAGTGAAGAGGCCAAGAGGATCACATTGTCAACAAAGAGCAGGTTCGAGATCAAGACCTAATGGAGAAGGCACCCATCATCGTCCTGGATGTGCTCCTGTAGCAAAGACTAGCTCGTCAATGTATATCCCAAATAAAGTGGAGGATAGGGGACAACCTTGTTTAACCCCAATGGTGCTCCTGATAAATTATGATATCCCATGAGCGATGCAAAGGCAACCAAGTAATGACTCGTATAGTCACATAATGGCGGTTGGAAGTGTCGAAAATGCTAATGTCTTTGAACCTCTGGAACAATGCCATTCTGGGGACAAAATCAAATGCTTTTCAAAAGTCTACAAAACAACAATAAACTTCAAAGAACGTTGGCATGCCTCCTCGATGATAAACATCCAACATACTTGGGTCCTCATGTGAAGACTGCCACTCAAATTCTCGAGCAAAGAGATCTTAGCTTCTATTGGCTAGGGTGATGGTTGAAGTTGATATTCAAGATGGTTTATCGATTGAGATTGAAATTACAAGGGGAGAATTATTTATGGTTCAATGTTTGGATCACTTGAAGATCCCATTACGTTGTTCAAAATGTCACGAAGTCGGTCACCTTTGAAGTGAGTGTAAGGCAATAAGGCAAACCTAGCAACCTTTTTTCGCAAAGTTTGGGTTAAGTTTGCATTTATTAAAGATAGTATACAAAAGATTTCATAGGTTTGTGTTGATTGTATTATAGAAACTAGGGGTGACTTTGACAGTTCATTTTCAAGTTCACAACAAAATGATCCAGGCAATTCACATGTGAAGGAGAACGCCCTTCTAATTTTGACCAATGAAGATGCTAATAAAGGTAAGCAATTTCTATCTTCTACTCCTATATCTTTGTTGGATGCCTTAAAAGAAGGTCTCCATTCTTCTACGCAAAAGAACGTTGTATTAGAATCTCCTTTCCCTAGGTCTCACCTTCCAACCAAGGAAGCCTGTCAATCCCCTTCATTGTTAGTGGCTCAGTTAGAACCCGATTATCGAGTGGGGGGAGTCTATTGCTTTTGGGGACGTGTCCCTTATTCCCAGATCCAAAAAAACATTCGCCAATTCTTTCCTCTTACTCCTCACGTCCAAGAAAGGTTGTTTTTGTTAACAAAGGACTCAAGGAGGGGGCGTAAATGGAGGACCCGGAGTGGTAGCAGCAAAACCCAATCCAACAGGGAGAAAGCCAAATCTCAAAAGCTAAGTATAAGGCATCATATGAGCTTAGGGAAGGAAAGCAACAAACTATAAAAGGGGCACTTAGACCAAAGAAACTCGAAAAGATGGTTCCTCCATGATCCTTCTCTCTCTCAACATAAGAGGGTTAAGGTTGTTCGTAGTTTGCAAACCCAATGTTATCCTATTCCAAGAAACGATCTGCTTAGGGTCAAAAGTTATCGAAATTATGTCTACTATGTTCAAGGAGTGGAATTTGTTCTCCATTGATGCAATGGATTACCTAATGGTCTCATATCTAATTGGAATGAAGGTTTTCTTGTTTCTTCTACCCATTGCATTTTTGCAAGTATTGTTTTAGAAGGAAGGGCAAAAGGGTTAGACAAGGTCTTCAAGATTGTGAACCCATATGCCCCCTATAATGATAGAAAGCAGCTTTGGGATACTCTAATAAACCAACCAGAGTTGATTGGGGAAAATGTGATAGTTGGGGGTGACTTTAACACGACACTAAATTCTCATAAATATTGGGAGGAGGTAGACTGATCCGATCCCTTAATAAATTATTTTTCTCAATTGTTTGAAGTTCTTTGTTTAATAGATGTAGAGTCGATTAAGGTAGTTGCCACTTGGTTAATGCTAGAAGTGGTAGAGTTGGAACTTCAAAAGGTTGGATCATTTTCTTGTGTCAAAAAAAATGTGGAGGATGCCAATAGATTTAAGTCATGGGTACGTAGGGGTTGGAGGGCTTTCTGATCATATGCCAATTTTGTTTTAAATTGAAGAGATGGATCGAAAACCCCATCACCCTTTAAATTTAATCATACATGGTTAAAAGAGGAATGTTTCAAAGATTGGCGTTGATAAAATGGAAAAGATATGAGGCATCAACTAGAAAATCTCATCTACTGCAATCTTTAAACAATTTGATAAAAGTGAAGAAATTAGTTGTAGCTTGGACCAAGGAAAAGTCAAAGAAAAATCCATGTGATTAGATAGAATTTAGAATGATTTGCTAAAACTTTTTCAACAAAATTCAAGTGGGCTTTTTTCAAAAGAAGAGCATGTGAGATTGAAAGACATAGAAGGAAAAAAAGAGCTCTTAGAAATGGAAGAGGCAAAGTGGAAGCTCAAGAAAAAGAGTAGAGCAACTAGGCTAGCAAAGGGAGACAATAATACAAAAAAAATCACAATTATACATCACACAGAAAAAGTGTCAATACAATATGGGAGCTCAAGAAGCATGATGGTTCAAGGATAATCTCTTTCAATGATTTAGTTAGAGTTGATAAACAACATTTTCACTCACTATGTAAAGAGTCGAATTACTCAATATTAGTGAAGTAATGAAGGTTGCAAGGCTCTTTCCTAGGTTCTTTCATGATGATATAAATGTGACTTTGGAAGCAATGGTAACCAAAGATGAGTTTAAATATGTTCTATAGTCTTTCAAAAAGGCAAAAAGACATGGACCTGATGGTTGGACTATTGAATTTTATCTAGGTTTCTATGAGTCCTTGGAAGAGGAACTCCTCAAAGTGGTTGAAGAATCAAGAACTTTCAAAAAAACTGGGGGCTATGAATGCCACATTCATAGCATTGAAACACAAAAAAAAGATGCCTCTTCCTTTGAAGACTTCAAGTTGAGTTCTTTGTGCAATCTTGTTTACAAGACAATATCCAAGATAAGTAATAAATTGAAGCATTCCTTGTCTAAAGTCATATCAGAGGAACATTTTGGAAAAAAAACGATAGTAGTTATGAAAATTGTTGTCCACTAAGTTGCACTTAGGTGGACTTCATTGCCAGAGTTCAAAAGTTCATCAGGCCAAAGTTTTGTCCCTTTGTAAAAATTGCATGTCCAAACCCCCATGGGGGAATTGTAATAAGTTGGTCTAAGCATGATACTTTTGTAAAAGGCTTGGCCTACCTTAGGTTTAGCTATCAAGGGGATACTCTAGAGTGTTTTTCATTAGGAATTATGTGTTGCGCTTCAGTGACATATAATTCCTGAGTTTTTCACTCACACCTCCAAAGCTGGAGTATTTTCCATGGTGGTCGAACCTAGTGCGGTTATTAAAGCCTATGTGTCTATGTATTTTTCACATGCTAGCAATCAATAATGAGTCATATGGACATGCACTTGGTCCCCTAGGATTTTCAAGTTATTTGGACAAAAATATTTTTTCCCATTTAATGAGATTTTTTAATAGTTTAATTAAAAAATCAAAAAGTGATAAAAGTGTGGTTAGGAGGTGAATTTTGCCATGGGGTTGCTCGTTTTCTAACCCAAAGCGCCCACAAAACCCCTAAACCCACTTTTCCTAAGTTCTAAGTGATTATCATTCACTTAGGTAAATATTCTCTCAAAAATAATTTTGAGGAATTATTTAATTAAAAAAAATAAAAATATGAAAGAAAATCAAATTCATATTTCAGTGGAATTTGGTCCAATCAAGGCCCAGTTGATTTGGCAAAGGCATTTAAGGAATATTCCAATCAATTTCGGAGCAAATCAATCAAGAATTTAGTGGTTGAGAGCTTCCCTCTCTTGGGATTAGCACCCTCTCTTCCTCTTGGGCGACTTTCCCATGTGGCAACTCGTGGGAGGTTGGAGGAGTTAACAATGAAGGAAGGTGGGGCGCCTCCCTTATGTGGCACCCACCTCACCTTCCATCCCTTGAATCATGCCTCAATCACAAATCAATCAAGGGATTGACATCCCCCTCTTCAAGGAATGCGCCCCCTTCCTCCTTAACTTGCCCCCCTCTCTCTCATTTGCTATATAAGCAATGTCAAGGCTCCTCATTTGCACATGATGGAATGCATTGAACCTCTGCTCTTGTGATTTGTAATATTTCTTTTGAGTAATAATATTTAGAGACTTTGGAGGTCAAAGTGGTGGCTATTGTTCTCCATGCATGCATTTGGTTGAGGTAAAATTGTAGATTTCCAGTTTTGCTTTCATATACAAATAATAGAATCATAGATTGATCTAGCTTGGTAAGGATCTTGGATACTAGTAGGATAAGCATTCATAGTTATTGAATTGCTTATTTTTATTGAATAGTTTAGAGATCTAGAAGCAGCAAAATGTAGTTGGTTGTACTCTTGCCCTTTTGATTTCTTGCCATTTGATTTACTAGATTTAATCTCTTTTGTGTAAGAGTGTTTGGATGTTTTACGAGATTCGGTGCTAAGCTTTGGAAGTAGATCTTGTCTTCACTCTTCCTCCAAGCTTTGTGGTGGATCACCTTTTTTCCAAGTGATATCTTGTTTTTTGCAAGCATCAAACTCCTTCTCCACTTCAAAAAAGCTAGCAAGCTTTGGTTTCTCTTCCACCATCCTCTTTCAATCAAAAGATCCTCTTTTAAATTTCTGTTTGAAACAAGTAGTATAGATCTAAAGAATATTTGAAGCTTCTTGTTTTTTTCAAGTAGATCTAGAAAAAGACTCAATCTTAAAGCTAAATTTGTAAATCTAGATCTAGTATTTCCATACTTGTAATTGCTCAAAAGTTTCCATTATTTTTTGCAAGTATAGATATTGTAAATTTTATTTATTTTTATACGTTTTAACCACTAATCTTACATTTTTAGTTCGCTGGTTTTTAGCAGGTCCAAGATAAAAGAGAGCGGATTTCCGACAAATTCTTGTCGAAAAGTGTCAAAAACACTCTTCGTGGACCCCCATTTACTTGTACATCATTCTATCAAATTGTAAGCCCATAGATCCAATTTTAAATGGACTAAGTGGCACTTCTTTAAGCTATCTTTGTAATAATTTTTCAAACGAGAGCAAGTGGGCTACACAGCGCCCATACCCCATCCCCCCTAGGGGGATTTGCAATGTTAAGTTTATGGTGTGAATTTTTCTGACAAAGCACAAACACACACAATACTTTTAACTACAGGGTTGCATACTTATAAGTATTCCATTTATCGCTTTTATTTTACCTTCATTTCACAAAGTAGATTAAGGAAATAAATCGACATTGCTTTCCCAAAGTATGCTCTCGCCATCACATAAAGGGCTTTGCATGAGTACATGATTGGATGATCAGAAAAGAGACTCCTTGCCTTTAGTAATTAGTATAACTTGTCGACTTTCATTTGTTTAGCTTTTACAAAGTAAATTGGAACAAACATTTGGTCTACAATTCAAAGTATGCTCTTTCCCCTTGAGGGCATTTGCCTAGCCCTGTGGGAAATAAGAAAGAATTGTAGCCACTCTTTAAATTTTCACATTTAATTTAACAATTCATCATAATAAAAACAACAACCACTCACATAATGAAAATCTGGCACTACGATAATTGAGTTTTGCGTGGGCAAATTTCTCAAAAGAAGTGGGAACAACTGGGATGTGACCTCGAGGCACAATTAGGCTACACCCTTGTTGGTGTAGTGTTGAACAAGGCCCTAAAGACTCCATTCCAGCCCACACGTCTTCATGAGGAGCCACCTTCCCTCAATTTCCAGACATTGCTCCTTGTACCTCACAGTATCTCAGGAGTTTCCCCTTTTCTCCCTTAACACACTTTAAATCATTAATAATTTAAAATCAGCCAAGAAACATTTGCAAAACCTTTTCCCTTTCAACATCATCTTTCATGTATTGACTCCAATTGGCACTAGTCCACAACAACAATCATTTCACATTTGCTTAATACTAGTAAATTGTTGTTATATCTCTATATATTGGTGGTCTTGTATTTTCTGTTATTGAAAGCATATCTTTAAAACATTTTTTGCAAACAAACTTGGATTGTTGTAATCATACCATCTCAAAACCCCTTAAAACATCCATAATTAATTTACTGAAACATTCTAATAACCTTAGAAACATTTCGTAGGGACTACCCCCTTGGCTTCGGTTAGGAGTTGGCCTAAATGGCGGAGTCAAGATCAGGTGACAGCCTTAACTTGCAACTTGCCCCCAAGGGCACACCGAGCAGTAGCATAGATTTATGCTGCGTTGACCATGTGCACAATCCAGCGACAACAAAAATGACCTCTCAAAGGCTTATGATAAAGTAAGTTGGTCGATTTTAAGGTTGGTTCTTCTGCAAATAAGTTTGAATCTACAAACTGTAAATGGATAATGGGCTTTGTAGAGTCCACCAAATTTGTTGTGCTTACCATGGCTCACCCTCAAGCTTCTTCAAGGCCTCAAGGGGGCTTAGGCAAGAATGCCCTTTGTCATCTTTCCTATATTTATTAATAGTAGAGAGGCTTAGAAAATTGATAACAAAAGCAAAAAGGGATGGCTCTATCAAAGGTATAAATGACATCTATATTTCTTATCTTTTGTTTGTGGATGGCATTCTTATTTTCTGGAGGTAATCTTAGGGAATTATACTATTACAAACTTGTCTTAGGCAACTTATGTAAAGCAACAAGGATGGAAATCAATATGAACAAATCATGCATTATGTTCAATGGCCTTAAAGCAGGACTAGAAAGATGCTTTTTCGTTACTTCTTGTGAAGGTGGAACCTTGTGACAAAGGAGTGAAATAACTAGGTTTTCACCTTGTTGTCCACTAAGTTGCACTTAGGTGGACTCCTTGTGAACCTCAAAAGACTTGAACAACTTACATTGTTCATTGCCAGAGTTCAGAAGTTCATCAGGACAAAGTTTTCGCCCTTTGTAAAATTTGTATGTCCAAACCCCCATGGGGGAATTGTAATAAGTTGGTCCAAGCGTGATACTTTTGTAAAAGGCTTGGCCTACCTTAGGGTTAGCTATCAAGGGGATACTCTAGAGTGTTTTTTCCTTAGGAATTATGCGTTGCCCTTCAGTGGCGTATAGTTCCTGAGTTTTTCACTCACCCAAAGCTGGAGTATTTTCCATGGTGGTCGAACCTAAGGAGGTTATTAAAGCTTGTGTCTATGTATTTTTCACATGCTAGCCATCAATATTGAATCATATGGACATGCACTAGGTCCCCTAGGATTTTCAGTTGATTCGAACAAAAAAAAAATTCTTGTTTAGCAGGCCTTTTTTAATAATTTAATTAAAAAATCAAAAAAGTGATAAAAGTGTGGTTAGGAGGTGAAATTTGCCATGGGGGTGCTCGTTTTCTAACCCAAAGCACCCTCAAAACCCCTAAACCCACTTTTCCTAAGTTCTAAGTGAATATTATTCACTTAAATAAATATTCTCTCAAAATTAATTTTGGGGAATTATTTAATTAAAAAAATAAAGATATGAGAGAAAATCAAATTCCTATTTCAGTGGAATTTGGTCCAATGAAGACCTAGTTAAGTTGGAATTGGCATTCAAGGCATATCCCAATCAAAATTGAGTGATTTTGAAGAAGATGTTAAGGAGGGTGTTACGATGGTACCAGTACCAGCGCACCTGCAGAGGTGCCCCAAGGAGAGGGTGTTATTTTTCTCGCCAAGAGGGGTGTTTAGCCAGCTTAGTCTGAGTAGGGATTATGGCCAGACCCTCTAATTGCTCTCCAGGAAATACTATAGCTTAGTGGCATTGTTGAGTGCCTCATGAAAGGGCTTGAAGCCCTGAGGTTGGTGTTTGGGGCTTCCAGGGGTGGATCACTGGGTCACATGACCCCAACTCTGTTCCACCACTCCAACGGCAAATGTTCCAGCACTGAGACACATTCTTATCCTCCATAGCATCTCAATTACACTCTTGGCCCTCCAGCTCACCAGCACCCTCTCTCTAGGCCCTCCTGCAAAAGATGATGTCATCCTTCTTGCCAGACTGTTATGCTTGATAAGGGGGGGGCATTGAGGGATATTCACTTCTGTTGCGGTTAGTTGGGGCATGACAACCCGCCCCCCTCTGTAGTTTGGCCTTCAGAACGGACCGATTTGCTCTTTTTAGCCTTTTTAGTCATGTGTGGGTCAAATCTAGAGAAAACACCCCAATTTACCCACTACACTGATTATTTTATACTATTTTTGTTTTAATTTTAAGTTAACATTTCTAATTTCAAATTGACATTTTAAAACGGCATGTCGGCTTGGATTTTGATTATTTTTGTAAAAATGAGTGTAAAAAAGTAGAAATAACTTTTCCTCACTTCATTTTTACACATCAACTTTATGGGATTACACTTTGATTTCTGATTTTTGCCCTAACTAGGGCTCTTTGAGTGATGTGCACCTCTTGAGGATGATCATGCTTGCTAATTTGGGGACAAATCTTTGAAGTCTTTGCTCTGGTTTCTTTGCTAAGGTGATGCTAAGAGTTGTTCACTTAACACATGCACAAGAAGGTATCTAAGTCTTTCTCATGGTGTCTTTTGTTAAATGTTGGATGTATGCTTGTCTAAGGTTGAATGGTAGCCATTGGTGTTGCATTTTTCCATAGCATAAGTCATTTTCTAGCCTTTAGTTACCCTAGCATTGTTAAACTTGAGTTTTAGGTCTCCAAAGTTTGTCTTAGCTAGGGCATCATCAACCAACCCTTGTAGTTGTTGAAGAATCCCTAGCTTTCCAAACTTGGCAAGCACCATCTCAAGAGGAGGGATATCCTCTTTTAAGCTCTAGGGTTAGGTGATTTTCACTAATGAAACCCTAAGTTGTTCATCTATTCTTCTCAAAACTAATTTTTTGAGTTTGCATTTGAAAATATTATGCTAAATTAGCCTAAATTATTTTTTTCTGAGTTAGTTGTAATTTTTAAATGTTAAAAAACCTAATTCTAAGTGTTAAAGGCTAAAAGCAAAGCCCTAATTCTGATCCTTTCTACATTTTTACCCTAAAGTGCATACCTTCAAACCCCCATGATTCCCTCACTCTCCATCTCCTAGGTTCACCCTCTTCACCTAGACACTCGGCCTTCCCCTTTCTACCAATCCAGAACCTCGACCCTCTCCTTTGAAGCTTCGTTACCCCTCTTCATAGACCCCGACCTGCTCTTCTGATTGGTTGCATCCCTAATCTGCTACACGCAAACCTGCTGCTCTTCTCTACTAACCCTCAGACCCCCTCCTCCCTCCTTATTTCTCCCTTTCTCGGATCTGCCCTCTCTTTTCTGCTGCCCTCTCCCCTTCCATCTACCTTCTTCACCATCCTTGGTTGCCTTTCCTTTCATCCCTATCCACCACCCTCTTCTTCCTTCCCTTCCTCCACTTCCAGTTCCCATTCCTTCCTACTCCTTCCTCTTATCCTAGCCCTTATCTACCCTAACACAGGGCTGCATTTTATGCAGACCTTGTGTGTTCTATCCCTTATCTACATACACCAAAAATAGAAAATAATGTTAGCATATTAAATCTTAATTATTGGTTTGTTCCCAGAGTTAGTCCTTTCCTTTTTTTATCTTTTGTGCACTTTCAAATATATTCCATTCTGCTGATATATCTCCGAAGCATACATACACCAGGGCCTGGGAGCTTTCATTTACTTACAGTGTTAGTCTCTTTTGAAGTGTTGTTAAATTTGACATTTACTAATAGGGCTTAACGCAGACATACATATTCCATAACTCTTCTAAGTTGATAATAATCTGAAGGTTACATGTTGGTGGATTGAATTGACACTTATCTATTTTTAGTTATTTGTAAAATATTGAATGGTGTTGAATATTACTTTTCTTGCAATGGTACTTTGAACTAGTGGACTGATATTTGTACTTACATAGATATTTGGACTCTACTTTCAGTGGAACTACTTTGATTGGGATTGGTATTTTTTATTTGTTTACAAGTGAATTGATTCTTGAATTGAATAATCCATGGTAAATGATCTTCATAAGAGAACTCTTGTATTTCATTAGTAATAGCTATAACCTCAAAGTGTTGGGATTATGTTATCCTTATTGGTTATTCATTGCTATGATATTTGCCTATGACGTGTTGATATAATTGAGTTAAAGCTCTTAAATGATAGTAACTGATTTTATTTGGTCCTGGATTGATCTTACGCTTTCATTTGAATATCTATGTTGATGAACTATCTTTGGTTAATTTAAGCACAATTGGTGATTCCTTATACTTGGCATAATTTGCACTTACTAGTATTGGTTGGTTAATTTAACGTATCTTAATATTGACTTCATCTAGGCACTGGTCTAACAAATATTGGAATAGAAAACATAGTCTGTTGGTTCTATCAGTGTTCTACAAGGTTTCCTAAGGATACTTCTCCTTGGAGGTTTTTGGCATCCGAAGAAGTTAGAACTATGACCAAGGTGACATTGGGTCATTGTTCTTATTTTTGCTTGCTGGGAACTAGCCCTACTAGTTTGCCCCGTAACAGAGGGTGAGTTGACCTCTCTTGAGAAGTGCACCTTTCCTCTCTTGGGCATCATCCTTGAGGTGGCAAGCTTACATTGAATGAAAGATAATCCCAATGTTGGAGGTGGGGCACCCCCCTTAGGTGGCATCCTACTCACCTTCAATCAAACAATTCAAGGGACCAATCAAAGAATGGAAGGGATTTGACATCCCCCTCTCAAGGAATGCGCCGCCCTCTCCATGAATGCGCCCCTCTCTCAATCAAATGCTATATAAGCAAGGTATCTATGATATGCTAGAATGCATTGAACCTCTGCTCCTATAATGTGTAATCTCTCTTTGAGTAATAAGATTTGAAGACTTTGGAGGTCAAATCGGTGGCTATTGTTCTTCATGCATGCACTTGGTTGAGGTATACTTGTAGAATTCTAGTTTTGCTTTCATATATAATTGTAGATTGATCTAGCTTGGTAAGGCTCTTTGAGCCTAGTAGGGTAAGCATTCATAGTTCTTGACTTGCTTGGAAAAGAAACAAGGGAAACAAGTTAAAAAATAGGAGAGGATCCATGGGTTGGGTTGCTTGTCAAGGAGCTTCTGGAAGCTCTTAAACAAACAAGGAGCTTCTACAAGCTCCCAAATAAAAGGAGCAGCCAAAGGAAGTTCCTGAAAAGCTCCCAAGCAAGTTCTCGAAAAGCTCCCAAGCTTCTAAAGAAGCTCCCAATAAAAGGGGAACTCCCAAACTCCCAAACTCCCAAGAGCAAGGAAACATTGGGTACAAGTTTGCAAAATATGTTCCAAAGCCTTGACAAAGCCTTTTACAAAACAGAATTTTGAAGCATTAAAAGACAAACTCGTATCGGTGTAGAATTCCTTTCTCGCTAAGGAGTGTTGAAGAATGTAGCTCGGATAGGAACTTTCGCACAAGCCATACAAAAAGTAGTACAATAGATTTGTACAAGTACAAATCTATACATGTTGTGCAACAGATCCATACAATCATACGAATTGCTACAACAATGTTGTTCCTCAATTGTTTGTGCAGGCAAAAATTCTTCAAGGCCATAAACCTCAGGTCCAAGGTGAATTTGTGCGATGTACAACCATTAGTTTGACAACTTGTGGAGGTTTCCTTGTAAGCTTTGATTCTTGATTACATGGGATGAAACCCTAACCCTAGAATACAAGATGCTCTAAGAGACCAAGAAACCCTAGCACCCTAGAGAGAGATCATCCACCTCCTCATGCTCCACTAGGGTTTCCTCATGAACCCTAGCGCATCACTAAGAGACCACTCCAAAGAAGAGATACAAATGAATGTGTGATGCGATGTGTTAGGAAGGACTCTCTCCATCCTCTATTTATATGAGGTAAGAGAGGCCAACAATATTATAACATGAGTTGGCCTACGCCTTACAAGCAAGCCTACTAAACATAAGTAAGCCACACACAAGTGAAGCAATCCACTCCTAGAGTACAAGTGTCAAGCTCCAATGATGACATCGTGCACAAAAGTGACCCAAGGTGATGTAGCTATGCAAGGCAAGTCCACACCACTCCATCCTGAGCCTCCACATACTCCATCCATCTTGCAAAGCCAAGTACTCCACTAGGGCAACTACCCCCCACAAGAACATTATCGAAGCCCCAAGCATCCTCGAGCCATCTCCAAACCTCCGCACAAAAAACCAAGTTGCCACATGCCATCTAGGGCTTGTCACCCTCCTCCACAATGCAGAATGCTCCTCATATCTTTTAGGGCATTCTCCCACCAGGTGAATCATCCATGTCGCCATCATGCAAGGGCATCCACCATCCAAGCAAAAGATCTCCAACGCCCTAGGAAAATACACTAAACCAATGATCATCTAGGATCTAGCATCCATTGAGCAAGCTATCACAAATGTGCATATCTATCACAGACCATCTCTCATGCTACAATCCATCTTGAACCATCCAGCAGCTGAACATACACCATGTATCCCAAATCTCAAGAAGCACCCCAAACATGGTGTAAACACTTGAGTAACCCAAAAGTCTAACATATACATAGCTTAACTGTAATAATTCTGAGACTATAAAATATATCTCTGGGAAAGAAAAAAAATATTTATTGTTTTCCAAGAACTTGCCAACATTAACATGTACTCTTTCTAGTCATGACTTAAAGAATAGTTGTGCCATCTTATAGATAAAGAACACAATATTGCAATATGCAAACAAACAAAAAGAGGAAAAAAATGCAGCACTGACAAATCAGCTACAAAGAACAAACAGAACACAATTCAAGTTCATGAAACAATGAACAAAGTGAAACACATTTCATGTTTGTGAAAAATATGGGACCTTTCAAAACAACTGTGCACATAGATGATCAGAGAGGGCTAGTACCATTTCAAAATTAAAATCTGTGATAATAGCCTCATAGAAATTATTGTCCTGGGGCCACCTTGTCATTACTTTTCGACCAATCAAAGGATCAACATTGGCTACTACTGCAGAATGACTTTTCCCAGGTGGCCGCCCTGGTGGCCTTTTATGTACATTTTGTTCTATCCCAGATGCTGGAACAGGTCGACGTTTTACTACTGTTTGCACAGTCTGTGAGTAATCCTGGCAATAAATGCAATTCTTATTAGGAGTATTCTGCTGCAAATTTAAAAACAAAAATCTTCCTTGACTCAAATGCCATACTGAAGTAGAACTATTCAGAAATAATCCCAATAAAATAGCTATAAGAGATCAAGGAAAGATTTGAAAGTAGAAAACAGAATTTTCTCACTACTTTGGATTTCCTGCCTCGAACTCCCAGAGGATCTCCCTGTTTCGATGTTGCTACAAATGGTACTGATGACGAGGGAACTGGAGAATGATGGCGATTTGGTGGAGGCTGTAGACTTGACATTACATGTGTAGGCTTTTGCTTCTTTTGGGATGCTGAAACAGTGGGACTGTGTGTAGGACCAGGAGCAGATACAGCATTGGATGTAAATCCCGGTTGGTGAGAGCCTGACTGTCTCCATTCTCTGCTCATACTTCACAGGAATGCGTTAGAATTTAGAAATCACCAAAGAAAGGAAAAAAATGCTCCAAGAGAGTAAAATCTCGGACCAACATAACAACCTAATGACTCTGCTGTTCAACATACAAGCTTTTCAATTTAGTCTATCTGATTAACTAGAAGTAAGTTTACTTACGAACCAC
Organism: Larix kaempferi; assembly: GCA_027924585.1. NCBI lineage: Eukaryota > Viridiplantae > Streptophyta > Pinopsida > Pinales > Pinaceae > Larix > Larix kaempferi. The sequence continues at coordinate 8,356,547 of BSBM01001433.1, read as the reverse complement.
CAAAGCCCACACCTTATTTGTCTAAGTACACTGTCTGCATTAACTTTCCCTAGAAGTTCCCTGTGCTCCTCGTCAGAAACTCTTAGCTCTTTCCTTAATTCAGACATTAATGACTCTTTACCCTGACAGACAATTTTGAGGGAATCATCATGACTTAGTTAGAACAGATCCAATAGTGGATGCAAAGTTAATAAATTTTAATCTCCAAAGCTACATAATCCACATCTTGAAGAAAATCCCAAAACTGAAATACTTGATGGAGACAAAACATAGCCCATACTCTCGAATAAAATTTGGAGAAATCACATTTTCACAGCCACCAAAATAGAATTTCTCTAACCAAACAAGCAAAAACTTCACAACCATGCAATTGACTCAAACAGTGTAAACCTAAGGGCCGTATCTCTTGACTGCCATTCAGCATAATTGATGAACAAGAATGAGGATAGATGAATACCCAGGTAATTACATCAGACTGTGAGTTAAAAGCCCGCAAAACAGCACTGTAAGCCTCCCTCTCAAAGCAATGAATCTGAGCTTCCATTTCGTTTTGTAGTCTTCCAAACTGAATTTCCTGTACCACACCCTTCCCATTTCCTGAAACTCGCCCTCTTTGCATTCGACTTGAATGAGAAGGTGGAAGATCATCCGCTGTTCCTGCTATTTCAAAAGTCATTCAGTTATATTCAACCTTTGGTATGGTTGCTAAATTACCAATCACACTAGCATGGTCATTTACAAGAAAACACAATTTGGACTTTTTAAAGTGTCAGAGCACACAATCAAAAGCTATAAGAAAGTAGTGTCCTACAGGTACACAACCCAGTATAATAGAGTAGACAATCAAGTCTAAAAGTTTACAAGATAAAGAGATCTTTTTTTCCAGGGAATACAATCATTTAAAAGTCAAGTAGATTTTGGTCAAGTGATTAAATCAAGTCACTTTTCCAGTATCAAACCCCCTAAAGACGCTGCAGCATTCATGTGACCAGCTTTACTATCCCATCCAGACAGTAAGTCCCAGCGATCTTGATGGCCCACAGATGAAGCATATCTCAACAGACAAGGTTAGGAGAGTTAGGTGCAAGTCCTAGGAAAAAGACAATAGATGTCCCTTTTGTCGTGGCACCTGAATTGAAGGTGTAACCCATGTTCAGAAAGGGCCATTCCCATCCCGGGAAAAAAATGCCCTCGCTCAAAAAAGAAAACAGACTACACAATGAAAATACAAATAGAGATGAAAATCAACTCACTGAAAAATAAACAAAAAATAGACCTGCAAACCCCACCAAAATACATATCATAGAAAACAATGCTGTAAAATTTAAACGCTCCATCTAGCCCCTTTCAAATATCCCTAGCTGGTCTACATTAAAAATCTTCCTGAGCCAATGGATCCTTGGTTTACTGGTGAAGTCCATGGAGTATTAAGCCGTTCACAAGGTTCCATTCTCGTTGTGATCTGCCCCACCTGAATGCTGTGTTACAAAAAACAGGAGGCCGAATGCAAGGCTGGAGCAATTTTGTCTGAATAAATACCTCTCAGACCTGGCGTGTGAGCAGAAAAAGCTCTGTATCATGAAGTGTAGCACCCCGCCTCAGGGTATGTTTATGTTTCTTGAAGCAACTTCCCAAAAAAGGAAAGAAATAAAGAAAATCAGAGTTTTGGAAAGTTCCCAGGTGCCAGTATTGCTCTAGCAAATGTAGTTTGCTATACACGCCTACAATACATACAAGACTCTAAGAATAGAACTTTGGATCTCGTCCAATAATTTATACCCGCTTATATAACAGTCTCTTTAGCAATATGATCATATTATCTAGGTTTCCTAAGAGTTACAGCATTAGTTCTCCTATGTGACCCCATGGTCACAATATCGATTCCCAAAAGAGCAGAGGCACGAAATCATAATACAGGCCTCGATGCGAATGAGGAGAAATAAACCAGTGACTATTCGTGCAATTTCCAAATGGATTTGCAGACCCATTACATTGCTTCTGTTTAAATGCAATAGAAGATGCAGCTAATAGAAAAGAGGTTGCAACATGTTACTTACCGCTGCTATCTGAGTCGCCATAATCCATAGCTGCTCTGCAGAATTTGAATTCAAGGAAATCGTCCGCCGAAAGATGCACCAATCAACGCTTTGACGAACACATGTAGCTTTTATATGTGAACACCAATGGTTTCCATATATATATATGTTGGGGGGTGTTATATTTAGATAGATATTATATTTAGGTGGGGGCGTTTTGGACGGAAGAGGCTTACCGAGTAAGTTCACATTCCAAAACGAGGGATTTCATTATGAAAGGTGGGGTGGTTTAATATTTTTTTTTAAGTTTGTAAATAGGGTTTCTAATAAGTTTTTGTTGATTTTTCCTTAATAAAAATAATTATCAATTTTGTATTTATATATTAATTTGGTATGTGACATCTTTTTATTTAAGCTATAAGGGGCTCTTTGTATATTAATTTCAGCGTTAAAGTCTATATAAATGTAATTAATGGATCAATAGCTTCCAATAAAATATTGAACCATTGTATAACTCATAACTTAGCAAGGTCCAATAAAATATTGAACCATTGTATAACTCATAACTTAGCAAGGGTTGAGATGTTTTGAACTACATTTAATGGAACCTCTATCGGAGGGGTATCTACCCTTCTCCTTGGTTGGAAATTTTAAAATCAATATAATGTCTAGCAAGATAGAAAATAGTGAGCCTTTAAGTAAATAGGATGCAACCAAATTAACCATTAGGAAATAATATTAAATTAAAAGAGAGGGGGATTCGGTGGAAATAACTAAAATAATGGAGTATAATTTAAGATTCTGACTTTTTTTATTATCATTACTGAAATTTGACTATACAATCTTTGATTAAACTGCAATTTTTTATACATGGATTCAACCTCCACAAGCACATTAACTCAAGATTTGCAAAATTAAACACAACAGTGGATAACTTGAAACAAAAGACCTAGCTAGATTGACTATAAATTCAAAGTAAAACCCCAAACACCCCCAGACTCTCCCAAATTCTCCCAAGATGAGTTGCAGGACCTGCACAAAGCTCAAGACAACCTACGACAACCTAAACAAGCTCCCAACTTCGACAGTTGCACTTTATCTGGGTGCAACATGCTTGGGAAGATTTCTTTGGATGAACCAAAGTTGTCAATGCACATTCCCCGAGACTTCTGTGGAAACCCAATGGCTTCCGGTGCAGTCTAGAAGTGGATGGCCTGCAAACTACCCAAACCAGCTCCAACAACCCTGAAAAAATCAATTAGGAACCACTGAACTTGATTTGGGATGACATAAGAATTAACTAGTTAATTGGACTGCTCAACTAGGAACTTTTCAACTCAACTTGAATGGCCACTAAGGGGTTCAAAATTATGATCTAAGGACTAATATGTGTTCATCGGGGTGTCTACTAATAGAAACAACTGACAGAGTGATAATTGGACACACAGAATTCAGTCAAATGCAATTTCTAGGAATACTAGTCAATTTTAGTACTATAACGAGCATCGGCACAAAAATACATTAACATATAAAATGATAATTTACAGAACTGTAAGACACATCAAAATGTTGATCATCAGAGAGTATTCACTACATTGCAAAACTTCAAATGCACTGATGATACCCATAGGTTCGTTATCCACCTCCAAGAACAGAAGCAAGGTCAAGTACTAAAGAAAATGCTCCAATGAATGGAATCTGCAAGACTGGATAAGAAATATCTTGGATGACACTAGAATGGATCTGCAATTACATTTAGTGATCATGTTTGTATGCTTTACTCCTCATTATTTGATTGAATCCAAAAGTATAATGAAGATCAGCATGGGCACATCTCCCGGTTGTGACTAGGGGCACATCTCCCAGTTGTGACTAGGGGCACATCCTGCCTTCTTGATTTGTTGTTGCATTCACTGCTTTTAGTTGCTTTTAGCTAGTTTATGTCCAGCTTTTTATGAGTAGGCCAACTCACATGCTCTATCCTTATCCTATGCACCCTCATGAGCCACCTAGGCCATGGACAACTCATAAATGATTATTAGAAATATTAAATAAAACAAAAATCGGGCCCACCATAATTTATTTATTTACATTAAGTATTTTTTGGTCAAAATTACCCCCCTTGTTAATTTATTTAATTGTTCTCCACTCGGACCCATGGAAGTTGAATGAGTTAGTGGTTTGACCATGGTGCTATAAACAAATGGGGACATTATAGTCCTCCCCTCCTAAAATTTGCTTGTCCTCAAGCAAGTGAAAATATGGTTGGTGAAGAACCTGTACACTTCTTTCCAAAATACTTTTGCAAGGCTGCTTCAAAAACCATATGAATCTCATCTCCATCATAGATGACCATTTTGACAAACTTGTATTGGTCATTCTCTCCATCAAGTCATGAATATACCTGCCTTTGAAGCACTCCATGGAAAATTGAGTTGCAATATATGGATTGAATTTGACCGTGCTACACCCTTTCACATGCTTCAATCCACCCAATAACTCACATACAACCCATTTTTATTGTCATACATTGAGCTTCTCATGTGTCAATATTGGCCTTGAACCATTATGGTCAATTTCAATCTCAAGCTTGCTTTCCCTTAAGCAATTTATGCATTTAGCCAATGCATGCATGATGACTAACACTTCCATGTTTGTGATTGATTAATGTCTGCGATGGGGTTTAAACCTCATGGGATGTCTATTTGGCCTCAAACCCATTCCTAAGCTTTCTTTGGAAGCATCGCCTTCAAGCACAAATGGTGGAGCAAGACCTGGTGGGGAAACATGGAACAATTCATGCATCATTTTCTTCATCCTTTTGAACCGGAAGGAATTTTTACATGGTGCACCATTCTCCCACTTATTTACAACTATGGAATTGATCCAAACAAGGGTGGACCGAATCTTGTTCATATAAGCACCAACTTTACCAAGCTCAATCATAGAATCAAGACATAACATCTCAATCCTTCCAAATTCATATTCAAATAATGTATGATGTCCCGATTGCTTTACCCAAGTATGTGACGTAGCTTCCAAATTAAAAGAGTGCTTCCCTGATATTCTACCATGAATCAAAATGTGATAAAACATAACCAATACATGCTTACCAGATTGCTTGTTGTGTGCTTTTCTCATGTAAGATGGTGAAGCCACAGGTGCACTAACCAAGCCAATGCTCATGCATGAGAATCTATGATAGCCACATTGGCCACAAGGAGTTGTATTTTGCAGAACTTCTTCTTCCAAACGAAACCGATGGTAATGATCAAGGTGGAGGTCAATCTTGGGAAGGTACTTGATCTTATGCATCTCATCCCTCTTAAGGGATGTCTCTGTCCCACATACCGCTACATGAATCTTCCAGCTGAAATATTTGAGACCAAGAATGATTCCTGGAACCCAAATGAACCTGATAATGGAGAAGTGTCTTCTACTTCCTCCTCTACACTACTCAGTGTCTACATAAAGAGCTTCATGATGACTCCCAAACTCTAATGCCAAAAGGAACAAACTATCCCTCCAAGGAATGCTAGGATCCCATGGTTTATGCAGCATTCTACTGAACAACTTGATCATCTGAAATAATGTGTCATTCCAAATGGTGCCACGATCCCATAACCAAATTGGAAATACACTCTTCCAAGTGCTTGTTAGAATTTTTATGAATATTTCCAACAAGAAGAGAAAATCCCTTTGAGCATCAATGCCACATGCTCCATCCAACTGAATCAATTGGAATTTCCAAGTCCCACTATGCATATTGAATGCATCATATGATGACCATGGATATGTTTGTTGATACTCATAAGATTGGAGAGTAATGAATGTATCAATCAACTTCCTATTGAAGCATGCAAAACTCTTACCTCCATGTGTGTCCATATCTGAGATGTATTTGTCCACCCAATCCATGGATGGATCAACATCTTTGTTGGATGGTCCAAGTGGAATGAATCTAACTACCACCTCCAAAATAAAATCTATCTTCAACAAGGGCATCCCATGATCCTCCTAGTGCAGCTCTTCCTGTCACTTCATATACAGAGATGAAGACCAATGGCTAGATCAAAACCTGATTTAGCAAGGAAATTTGAAGAAGTTGCACCATTGGAGGTTTGACTTGCAGATTACATGGCCTTGAGTGAGGAATGCAAAAGACATGTGAGCTTCACATATTGTTGTAGTTGAGTGGATTGCATAGTTACCAACGATACATGTTATAGAATAAGCAATTATATAGATAAGAACAAAGATAAGTAATGGAGGTAGAGCCAAAAAGTCTTTCTATTACTCAGCGTAATACATACAGAATTACTTTACAATCTCTACTCTACTACTCATGTATCTGACTCTCCATCGTATATATATGGTTTACAGACAGTTACATAACGACCTGTCGGTTCACTAACCGAATCGACATGTAATGACTGACACAAACGTTCGACATGTTTTACGAAGTGGTCGAACGGAGGACCTAGTCAGGCGGCCGACTTGGGCTCCTCCAACATCTCCCCCACCAACAAAACCTTGCTTCGTCCCGAAGAAATAGGGAGATGAGAACTAAACTGGAGTAAAATGACAAAATTGGACACAACTAAGTAATGAGAAAAGTTTGTCGTCATTGCTGGGACTGACTGGTGCTAGTATACAATTGTTGTTGGACGCAGACTTCGACAATGACTTCTGTAGATATTGACAGGTGATGCTGAAAATATTCCCACTCATGAAGTGCATTCTGAATATCGATAGTAAGGGTAGTAAGGCTAGACAGGTTCTCCATTTTATCGTGAATCAGTCGGTCTCGAATATTGATCATGTCAGAGTAGTGATGGATAATTTTTTTGTAATACCCTGGTATGTCCTAGCAAAACTCAGACTTGTTTGGAGTTGACTGGTGGTTTTAGGTCGAGGATTACTTTAATTTTTGCAAAGTCAACTTTTATACCTTCCTTACATACGACATGTCCAAGTAGGATTCCTATCGGGGTGGTAAATATACATTTCTTGATATTCAGTGATAGTTGGATCTGTCGGCATCTTTCTAACATAAGTCTTAGCCATGTGCAATGGTCCCTCATCATAGAATAGATCGTCCAATCATCAAAATATACGGCCATGGTTTTGTAGATATATTCTTGAAACGCTTTGACAACTATTCTGGAAAACATAGCTAGTGCATTCTTCAATCCAAATGGCATTACTTTGTATGAAAATGATCCAAATTCACATACAAATGTGGTCTTCTTATGATCTTCTTCGGTAATGGGTACTTGATTATACTCGGAAAAGTCATCCGTGAACGAATAGCATTCATGTCCTGCAATTTCATTAATAATTTCATCTACAAAGGGAGTCAGAAATGGATCTGTAAGCGTGACCTTGTTGAGTTCCCTGAAGTTGACACAAATTCGCAGTTGTGTTGGGTCATGTTTCTTAGTTTGGATGACCATTGGTATTTCCCACTCTGATTGATCAATGGGATAGATCATTCCGGCGGCAAGCATGTTGTCTATTTATTTCTTGACTATTTCTTTGTATTTATGTGCGAGCTTGTATAGTCTCTTCTTGATTGGTTTTGCATCTGGTTTGACATCGATCTTTGTTTCTCCCATTTCCTAGACAAGTCCTTTCATATCTTTATAATCCCGTGCAAAGACATCTTGGAATTCTTTTAGTATGCTAGTAATTTCCGTTGTTTGTTCTTCATTCCAGTAACCTCCTATATTAGCCATATATATCTATTTCTTTGATCTTAATCTGTGCGTCCATCCATTCGGGTGCTCTGGTTTCATTAATATGTCATTCACCTTCTTTGAATTGTGTAAATGTCGGGGGAAAATTTGCTTCTGTCAACCTTTCAGGGTCATTTTTTCTAAAGATTCAACATTAAAAATTGTTCTGACCAACTTTGATGTATTTGGATGTTCTCGTTTCCACTGGAAACTTTTCCCTTCTGTTTTTTTATGTTTCCATTTGTAGTATTTCCAAATGTTGAAGTTCAGGCAACTTGATATTGTTACATGTAGCAACTTGTTGGTCAAGTCGTTGTTGATTATTTGGTGATATTTTGCTCCTTGTTGGCTGTAGAATTTTTTTCACTTGACTGCTTGCTTCTATTAATAGATCGTCCTACAAAGAAAATGTGAAATATTTGATGAATTTTTCTCTTAATTATTTCCAAATAAATGTTTCTCCTCTTGCTTCTTCCATTTTTTATCATTTGTTTGGTGAATCGTCGAGTGTACTTGGAAACAGGTGTGGCCAGGTTCTTTCATCTTTGCAGCCTAATATTTTCCATTCTTTTTCACAGTTGTCGATATGATTTTCACAATTTTGGCCTTCTGTGAAAATTGGAACATTTGCTTGTGCCATGAGTTTTCTTCCTCTGAATCTTTCGACAAAGTATGCTGACGTTGTAGTCCAAGTCTGAAGTCTCAACTAATGTGTATCCCACAATCTTGTAGCTTGACCTATAAAGGTTTTGACCAAACTCTGAAGTTGACCTTGTTCTCTGATATTCTTTGACACTTCCTCGACATGGAATGAGGGGGATTCTCGTTCTTTGTATCTCAGTGGTTGAATACCTGACACCCGACGACTCGTTTCTCACCGGTGCGAGTGTCAGACATTCTCTGATTTTTCTTTCAAAAATATTTAGAATGACTGAGACATAAAAGTAGTGTTAAATTTTATTTTTGGGGATAACTTCAATCATCCAACATTCTCGTGCTTATAATTCATAGTTCTCCATTTGCCAGTCGTAGAGTTCAGCATCTGAATTATATTCGACTGATGCAGGATTCCCGAGGTGGATCTCCCCTTGTGTTAGGCTCAGCATAGTCTTCATTTTTCATTACTTGATATAATTGTTGAATGTCGATGTCGTCATAGGCGCTTTCCAGGGCTGTCCTTGTGATGCGTGAATGGGCACAATCACTTTCTTCCCATTTCCTTTGAGTTTTATCCTATCTTTTTCAAGTGATATTGAAGCTTTCATCTTTCTTCCCTATGGTCGAACAACTAGTGCAGGAAAGGAACTAGAACCTTCATTTGGATTGATAATTTCAAAGTCAAATCGTGTTGTTATACCCTTGATGGATGTGTCGACATTTTTCCATACCCCAATTGGTTCAATTAATCCTTGGTAGGCTAATTTTAGATAGATGCTCGACTCATGTAGTTGTGGTCGACCAAGTTGTTCCCAAGTCTCTCGAGTCATGATATTTGCTTGTGATCCGAAGTCGAGAACGACTTGTCAAACGAAGTATCCTTCAATTTCTAAGTCGACAAGTGGGTCTGCATCATTTTTATCTCTATGACTTAGTCGATAGAGATTTTTAGTTTGTTTTTCTTCAACAGAATTACTTCTAATGTTATGCATTAGATCTATTAACTTTGTGACAACTTCTTCCTTAGTTATTACATTGACGAGTTCATTAATCTTTCTTTGTTGAGATTTGTCATTGTCTTCTTGGGATGCTAATTCTTGAAAGATTTTTGTTGCATTATTATATAAGTGCCTTTGCTCAATTTGATTAGGATAGTCATCTTTACTTTTTATTTTACTAATTTGCGGATTATCAACACCAATTTTAGTTCCCTGACGAGTTACAATCTGAATATTCTTAGTTTTAACAACATCAGACTTAAGAACACTAGACAAGATGTTAACATTATTTTTATTAGTAATATTTTCAAGTATGGTGGGGCAATCCTCCAAGAAGTGATCACCTACCCCACACTTCATACAAAATTTGAGATCTGTCCGATCTTTGAAGGGACAGTCTGCAAAAAGATGTTCTTCACTTAGGCATGTAAAGCATTGCAGTCATCGACGTGGTCGGGGGTCTCGATTTCCAATGTTTCGCCCACGACTTTGGAATCCTCCTCGTCGATTGAAGTTGTCATTTCACCGATCATCGTTTCTTTGGTATATGTGTTTCTGTTATTTCTATCATTTCTTTGGTCGATAGTATTGGTTTGGTAAACTACGTGATAATTATGTTTATTCTTTAATTTTATATTACATTCTGTCGTGGAATGAGTTTTTACATCACTTATGGCACACTAACGAGCTTGATCATTATTCATATTGCAGGGACAATCTTTTGTTGAATGTGTGTCGTGTTCTTGGTAGATGTCGCATAAATGTTTTGTTTGTACGAAACAGACATCCTGTCGGCGGTCATCTTGTCGACAATAATCTTTCGTATGGCCTACTGTTGAGCATTTTGTACACCATAGGTCGTCTCCTCTAAGACCGATTTCACGAATGGATTTTTGCATATTCTCTAGTTGTTCTTCAATTCATCAGTTGACAGGGACTGTAGGATAATCATCGTCCATTTCCATTTGTAATGATTTCGTCAATGCATCTTCATACGTAGTGAATTCGTGTAAACGGATGTGCATTCTAATTTTTTGTAGTAGACCAGCCACAAACCATTGGATCAACAAAGGTTATTCAATATCGTACTCAATCTGGCTCAGCAAGTCTTTGAATATTTTGTCGTAGTCCCTGACAGTTTCTGTTGGATTTTGAGAGGTGGTTTTCAATTTCTCTACAGCTATAAATTTTGCATCTGGAGTCTTGAAGAAAGACATAAATTGTTGTTTTATTTGAGCCTTTGATGTAGTAGGTGTTTTTTATTTATACGTGATATACCATGTAAGAGCTCTTTTATGGAGAGATCCAACAAATTGTGCCATTTGTCGATCTTCACTGATAATGGCATTGGCTTCCCATATTGACTCACAAACAAACCAGTGTCTTCTTGGATATTCGTCACCTTCATAGAAGGGAAGGTGTGTCATTGTGTGTACCATATCTGCTGTAATTTCGACTTCCAAGTTAACTGGTGGTGATGGTGGATTACTTTCGGTGACATAAATGTTCTTACATTTGTTTTCAACATGTACTATTTCTTGATGTGTATTGACAGGAGTTAATGCACGTTCTTTGCTTTCGACAACAATATCACTGGCTTCGGTCAGTTCTTCATCGGGTGTCGAATTTCTTCTACAGCTTCTTTCGATACGCAGGTAAAGTTTTGTTCTATTTGGATTGTACTTCTTTTCAGAGTTCCCAACTTACTTGACAAATCACTCAATGTTGGAAGTGGCTGGGGGGGCGCTTTCTCACAATCTGAATAAAGTAGATGAAAACTTCGGATGGAAAATTCGGGTTGAAAAGTGACCCAATTCCCTTCTTGTGGTCGATGGATCAATAACTATCGACCTCATTACCTTCATCGTGTCGTCGACTCCAAATGCCATGTTGGCCAACGTGAAGTCCTAAATCTTCTTCGACAATTTCTTGTACTTGGGAACTCTAAGTCAGATGTAGTGGGGAATGCAGAGTTATAACCTCGGGTATACTCACCTGGGGAGCGCTGACATGCTCCATCCACAGGTGTTCATCCATCGGTGACAGGTCTTCATCAATGCCCTCATTTTGTCACTGTACTCGACTTTTTTTTCTTTTTCTTTTTCTTTTCTGGAGTGCACTAGTCTGCTCCCTTATTTCTTCGCGTCTCTTCCTCCTCTTTTATCGTTCAATATTTTGGATATCAGAGTGCTTTTGTGGATCACTGATCTATCTTTGTCGAATTTTTGGGATTTTTCACTGCTGGCCATATCATGTTTTCTTCTGTCGACCGTTATTCATCTATTCCATCATGAACGTGGTCGACTGCCCCCCCATTTCCAACCCGAATCTCTTTAGAGAACTTGGGTGACGCAACAATTCATTTGATCAAGAAGTATTCCCACTCTTGCTCTTTCATGAATTTTTCCCACTTTCCTTTTTTTTCTTCCGAGTTCGTGTTTTGGAGTGGTGGTAACAATAGTGGTCAAAGTTCGACAATATGCGTTGCTCCCTTGTCAATCAAGAATTAAAAAAAAAAAAGTATTTGTAAAGAACAGAGAAACTGGTCAGTGAGGTTGTTATAGAACCTTTCCTTCATGTTATTGACAAATAATCGCTCCTCAATTGCACGTTCTTCGCAAAACGCGTTATTGATTCTTTGGCACCATTAAGATAAATTTGTGCGGCCTCCTCTGGTTAGTTTTTATAGCAATTGTTGGTCTTTTTCATCTGCATGTATTTTCATCTAGGAGCTTCTTCAATGCGAACGACACAGACACATGGAACTTTTCATGTGTTTCAGAGAAGAACTTGTCATGTCCCAAATTTGGAATTGGGTCACAATGGCCTAATCACATTAGCCATATTCATTAGAGTTTGTAAAATTGATGTTAAGGGTCAAATAATTGCCAAGGAGGAAAATTACTAGTTTCCTAGGTTTGAGGTGGAAGCTTTGGGATTTGGAATAAGGGGGATAATAAATGATGTTTAGACATTAGAAGGGTTCAAGTATTTAATAAATAGAGTGAATAAAGAAATTCAAGAGAAATCCTAGGTGACAAATGGTTTTGGAGACATATGGAGGATGTGGGACCCACACTAGCTTGATTTTTCATAATACATGGTATCTCTCTTTTGCAAATTCGAATTAATGGGAATGTGAACACTCTTGGGTGAGTTGGTAAGTCATAAAACATGTCATTGATCATCTTAGGTCGAATTGGGAAGGATTGGTAACCTCCATGGAAAATAAAGAGTCAAAGTGGAAGTTTGTGGACACTTGGGCTAGATTCCCTAGCCCCTATGACACCAATGATGGAGCATTTATGACAACTATGACAAATTGCATACCCGACCTCTGACATCTTACCACTATGGCATGTCAGACCCAAAAATAGGCTCAAGGAAGGCGAATTTGGGAGTTGGAGAAGCCAAAGAGACTCAAAATCGAATTTGGGAGAAGATGGAAGGTTGGAACTAGGAGACAAGTGGCAAATGTGGAATATTTCCTAAATGGAAATCTATTGAATCTATTGAGAGGATTTCGACCCTTAGAAGGCTAATGTTGGTTATAAAATGTAGAAATGAAGTATGAGAATGGCTTTTGGTCATTTGTAGAATTTGGAATTGCATTTGTGTAGAGGGAGAGCTAGTGGATGACTAGTTTCTTGCCTTAGCCAATTTCGAGGGTGAAAGATTCCCATCCAAGTTGGTAATTGGAAAGGCCATTCAAAACTTTCATTTGGAGCTTTAATGGAGTCTTTATTTGCAGGTGTAAGCTATAGGGCAGCTCATGGTTTCTTCTATTGCAGCTCACTCCTTCAACCATTTCCGTCTTTGATAGCATATTCTTGATCCTTGAGGGAGGGCATTTTTGGTGAGCTATTGTACTCTTTGGGGGAGCTTCTAATGCCCCATTTATTTTTTAGTATGAATTAAATACTTTTTTATTCATCTCCAGAAAGTTTCAGGTCGAGATTCCAAGTAGAAATGTATAAATCTCAATTTTAATGAAAGAACAGTGTCATTTCCCCACTACCTTGTTGTGAATCAATGCAATGCTGATGATTTAGAATGAATGGATGATTCTCTGTTATATTTGTGATCAATATACTGCCATGTATGTATTCTACAAGTTTCATGTACTGTACTTGAGCATTTGAAGCATTTTTACTCAGTTTAGTTGTATTGGGAGGTGAAATAGTGCCATTTCCCCAAGGGTCGAATTGGGGATTTTTGCAGTTGAATGGGAGAGGGTGGGAACAGTTGTAATAAACCATTAATGGTGCATATGAGACCTTAATAACATACTTAACACATTACATACCTCTATTCATAAATTTGAGTGGGTTTGGAGGCATTTGGGAAGCCATTTTCAGTACTTACCTCAGGGGGATTTGAACCCCAAATTACTAGTAAAATTGCATACTTGGTCCAGAATCTTAAGAGAGTTTGCAGAGGTCTTTTGGTGGCCATATTTCATCCCTAAACATCATATTCAATTACTAATATCATTCATACACCTTCCTTGAATATTTGAAGGGATTTGGAGTCAATTTGAGACCTAGAGACCAATACTAGTCAAAGGGAAATCACTAGTAAAGTTGCCTACATTGACCAGAATTGAAAGAGGATTTGAAGAAGTATTTTAAAGGTCCAAAGGAATCCCTGAAACACATATTTATGTTCTAATATCATTCATATACCTTCTCAGAAGATTTGGGATCATTTGGGGCAAATTTGGGACCTAGAGATCAAAACTAGTCAAAGGTCTAACTAGGGAAAAAAGTGAAAAATTGCCATTTTGATAAAACTCCTAATAAGGGACACTACAGTGGTATCAGAGCATGATCTTGGCACCTGATGTGGTCTGATATTCACGAGGACAAGAATTCAGGTACCACCATTAGATATTGAAACCAAAAGTGCTTTTGTTGAAGAGGAAAAAAAAAGTAGGAGAAGAAGAGCAAATTTTTTGAGGAAACTATGACTAGGGATGAAAAGGGAACCTCATATGATGGTGAGGAGCATATAAAAATTATGAAAACAATATTTGAAGATATGACCAAGCAACTTAAGGAAGGATTCAAATTGTTTTCTATCGAACTTGTGCAAAAAATTATTGATTTTAAGAAAACCAAGGGGCAAAATGCATCAGCTTGCTTGAAGGAGCAAAAGGAAGAGACATCACAAGAGAATGAAGAAGATTCTATTGAAAATATGGAAGACCATTTCAAGACACCTTATAGCTTAGATATGAACCAAAGAGCGTCTATTGATGGATGCTTAAAATATGAAGGAGTGCCTACTGATGGGTGCTCACACCTCTATGTTGGTGACATAGAGATCACTTTTGAAAGTGTTGCTACAAGTCCAAGTTCCATTAATGATAATGAAGACCTTGTAGTAGTTGAAGAAGAACCAAGATCAACTTCCCCATCACCACTTGAGCTTCATGAAGTTGGTCCAAGAAAAAATGAAGAAGATGAGGAGGTTCATTTGCAAGAGCCTCATTTTCTTGAAGGGTCCTTAACGATGAATGAAAAGAAGATCCAAGAGTCCCTTAGCATTCTCCATGACACTCAAGCATTGGTTTCAAATTCTTGTTGGAGAGCTACTTCATTGGAGGAAACATCCTTCCTTGAAGATATGGAGAAGATTCAAAGAGCAATGTGCCACATCAAAGGTAATTTCATGTTTTTGCTTTTTGATAGAAACCATTTGTTTGAGCTTAATGAATTGTTACATGATGCATACTTGAAGAATAATGAGGATAATCATAAGCTCACAATTCAAAATGAGCAACTTCTTGAAAAGTTGCAAGATACTTGTTTTTCCTCCTATGTTTCAGATTGTCAAATGGTAGATTGTTTGGAGGATTCTCATGACATGGTGGATCATGAGAAATGTGGAAATTTGAATGTTCCTGATTTGTTTGAAGATGAACTTGAAGAGATCCAAACACTTGATGTGGTGGAAGAGGAACTTGAATTGTCTCTTGATGAAGGTTATGCAATTTTTAAAGAAGAGCATGATTCCTCTACATTGGAACCAAACTATGACAAAGAGTTCATACTTTTGAAGGAGCTGCATGATACTACCCCTATGGATCCTTCCCGTGATGAAACTTCTGCACTTTTTTATCATTTGGGTGATTTAGTTCATTCTCCTACATCCTACAATTCCATGTTTTGCAACATTAGTCTCAATGAAGTATGGGTGAAAGGGTTCTTTTTGATGGTGCCACATGAGGAGTATGGAACTCCTAGATTTAACTTTTATGATGACATGGTTGGAGCACATTCTTATTCACATTTGCAGCAACATAATTTGTCACTTTATGATGATTCACATCTACATGGATGCACCTATGATATGGATTTGAGTCACTTGAAGACTCATGGTTTTTCTTGCTCAACACTGGGTTCATTTGATGTTAGAGGAACTTCATCCAACACTTGGGTGAATAGATTTATGATGGGAGAACATTTTTGTTGGCAGCCACATACTTTGTTACATCTTTATGATTCTCACATTCATGGATGTATGGGTGAGACTTCTTTGAGTCATTTGAAGTCTCCTTGTTTTTTCTGCTCATTATTTGGTTCAGATTTTAGTGGAGATTCTTCATTCACTTCTTGGATGAAAGAATACATGGTTGAATATTTTGATGCATATCACATCCTTTTGGAGCAGCATTATAGGACATGGGATCCTCACCTATGTCATTGGAGCAAATTTGATTGGTCACTTGAAGCTTGTATGCACTTGGAAAATCGTGGTCTACTTGCTTGGAGGTACAAGCACTTTCATGATTCTTTGATGAAGCACCTCCTTGATGTACATTTTCATTATGTAGTTATGTACTTTGATGATATATATTTTGTACTCATGATGTTTGGAAGAATGCATACAAGAAAATGGGATCCAGGAATCATCTTATTTGATGGTATGGGTTGGAGAGCACTCTTCATTGTTGGGGTGCAATACAAGCAATGAGACCCTGGAATAATTTTTATCTCATTGGTTTCAATTTTTTGGGGGAAACAAGAAGTATGGGAGATGTATTTCCCACTTAATAAAGTGATTTTTATCAAAGTAGTGTAGCAGCAAGCATGGTGGTTCCTCTCTAAAATCTTCATGGAAACTCAAAGACTCAAGGTTTGGCAATTCAATGGCAACTTCAAAGAATTATACAGAAAGCAGGTTCTTCAACACCCATGTTTGAAATTGCTTGAGGACAAGCAATATTGGGAAGGGAGGATTTGTCATGTCCCAAATTTGGAATTGGATCACAATGGCATAATCACATTAGCCATATTCATTAGAGTTTGTAAAATTGATGTTAAGGGTCAAATAATTGCCAAGGAGGAAAATTACTAGTTTCCTAGGTTTGGGGTGGAAGCTTTGGGATTTGGAATAAGTGGGATAATAAATGATGTTTAGACATTAGAAGGGTTCAAGTATTTAATAAATAGAGTGAATAAAGAAATTCAAGAGAAATCCTAGGTGACAAATGGTTTTGGAGACATATGGAGGATGTGGGACCCACACTAGCTTGATTTTTCATAATACATGGTATCTCTCTTTTGCAAATTCGAATTAATGGGAATGTGAACACTCTTGGGTGAGTTGGTAAGTCATAACACATGTCATTGAGCATCTTAGGTCGAATTGGGAAGGATTTGTAACCTCCATGGAAGATAAAGAGTCAAAGTGGAAGTTTGTGGACACTTGGGCTAGATTCCCTAGCCCCTATGACACCAATGATGGAGCATCTATGACAACTATGAAAAATTGCAGACCTGACCTCTGACATCTAACCACTATGACATGTCAGCCCCAAAAATAGGCTCAAGGAAGGCGAATCTGGGAGTTGGAGAAGCCAAAGTGACTCAAAATCGAATTTGGGAGAAGATGGAAGGTTGGAACTAGGAGACAAGTGGCAAATGTGGAATATTTCCTAAATGGAAATCTATTGAATCTATTGAGAGGATTTCGACCCTTAGAAGGCTAATGTTGGTTATAAAATGTAGAAATGAAGTATGAGAATGGCTTTTGGTCATTTGTAGAATTTGGAATTGCATTTGTGTAGAGGGAGAGCTAGTGGATGACTAGTTTCTTGCCTTAGCCAATTTCGAGGGTGAAAGATTCCCATCCAAGTTGGTAATTGGACAGGCCATTTAGACCTTTCATTTGGAGCTTTAATGGAGTATTCATTTGTAGGTGTAATCTACAGGGCAGCTCATGGTTTCTTCTATTGCAACTCACTCCTTCAACCATTTCCGTTTTTGATAGCATATTCTTGATCCTTGAGGGAGAGCATTTTTGGTGAGCTATTGTACTCTTTGGGGGAGCTTCTAATGCCCCATTTATTTTGTAATATGAATTAAATACTCTATTCTTCATCTCCAGAAAGTTTCAGGTCGAAATTTCAAGTAGAAATGTATAAATCTCAATTTTAATGAAAGAACAGTGTCATTTCCCCACTACCTTGTTGTGAATCAATGCATTGCTGATGATTTCGAATGAATGGATGATTCTATGATATATTTGTGATCAATATACTGCCATGTATGTCTTCTACAAGTTTCATGTACTGTACTTGAGCATTTGAAGCATTTTTACTCAGTTTAGTTGTATTGGGAGGTGAAATAGTGCCATTTCCCCAAGGGTCGAATTGGGGATTTTTGCAGTTGAATGGGAGAGGGTGGGAACAGTTGTAATAAACCATTAATGGTGCATATGAGACCTTAATAACATACTTAACACATTACATACCTCTGTTCATAAATTTGAGTGGGTTTGGAGGCATTTGGGAAGCCATTTTCAGTACTTACCTCAGGGGGATTTGAACCCCAAATTACTAGTAAAATTGCATACTTGGTCCAGAATCTTAAGAGAGTTTGCAGATGTCTTTTGGTGGCCATATGTCATCCCTAAAAATCATATTCAAGTACTAATATCATTCATACACCTTCCTTGAATATTTGAAGGGATTTGGAGTCAATTTGAGACCTAGAGACCAATACTAGTCAAAGGGAAATCACTAGTAAAGTTGCCTACATTGACTAGAATTGAAAGAGGATTTGCAGAAGTATTTTAAAGGTCCAAAGGCATCCCTGAAACACATATTTATGTTCTAATATCATTCATATACCTTCTCAGAAGATTTGGGATCATTTGGGGCAAATTTGGGACCTAGAGATCAAAACTAGTCAAAGGTCTAACTAGGGAAAAAGTGAAAAATTGCCATTTTGATAAAACTCCTAACAAGGGACATTACAAAACTTCTCCCTTGCTTGAGCGATAGTTAACTTGTGTCTTCTGGCATAATTTTGCAGATAATTTTCTATCTTTCTCTCCCACCATTCCTTTATCTCATGTTCTGATATCATTTGATCATGCTCATTATTGTCCTATGCATGTATCACCGGCAACATAACCAATGTTGTAGTTAAGCGGATTGCATAGTTACCAACGATACATGTTATAGAATAAGCAATTATATAGATAAGAACAATGATAAGTAATGGTGGTAGAGCCAAAAATTCTTTTTATTACTCAGCAAAATACATACATAAGTACTTTACAATCTCTATTCTACTACTCATGTATCCATCTCTCCAACCTATATATATGGTTTATAGACAATTACATAATGACCTGTCGGTTCACTAACCGACTCGACATGTAATGACCGACACAAACGTTTGACATGTTTTACGAAGTGGTCGAACGAAGAACCTACTCAGGTGACCGACTTGGGCTCTTCCAACACATATTACTGTGACTACTAGGACAAGGTGAAATCAAGAGGAAGCTATAAACAACACACTCCGAGCAAAGAGGAAGACAAGAGAACCAAAGGTGAAGAGTCAACAAATCCATTTGCATATTCAAGCATCATGAGATTTTTTTTTTCTTCAAGCAGAGTCTCTAAGAGTTGTGATCCTAGTACCACTCAAGATGGAGAGTCCTCAAGTTTCCTGGAAGAGGATGACAATGAAGTAGAACAACATGAGGGTAAAAGTTAATCCATGCACACAGATTTTCTCCAATCAAATGAAGAAGTGAAACAGAGAGAATCCCAAGTTGCAGACGTGAGTCTTACTGTGGACTCTAATGAGGAGGTGCATGCCAACACTTGTCATCTACATGGAGAGGATAAAGATGAAATTCTAAGATATGTTGATAATCTTTGCAATAGTCACATTTCATTGCAACACTTTGAAATGCCTTCTACTTCATACCATGAAAGTGACATTGCAAATGCTTCTAATGATGATGGTCTGTGTGAATCACGTGCCATGGACTCATGCCACAAGTAGGAAGATATTTTATGTTAGCCATTAGGCGCAACAAACTTGGGGAGGGATATTCTTTGTGAGCCACATCATTTTAGTGGATCACTAAAGGAGGACCAAGAGAATTTCATGGAAGCATTGAAGAACTTTGTTGATGCCAATGCCTTGGTGTCAAGATGTTGTTGGAAATCTTCCGATGAAGATTGGGAGAAAGAATCCTTCTTGGTAGATTTTGAATCTCTTAGAGAAGCAATGGCCAAGATGAAAGCAAGCTACATGAACCTATTGGTGGATAGAAATCATCTCCTTATGGTGAGAAAAATGTATCATAATGCCTCAATTGAATATGAAGAGGAGATTGACCAACTCACTCATGAGTTGGAGACCACACATGATTCCTTGAGGAGAACTCAAAGTGCAATTCATGAATTTGAGATTCAGATTAAGCAGCTTCATGAGGAATTGGAGAGATCCAAGGAGCTCTTCAAGAGTCAAGAAGGCGGAATGATCAACTTCAAAAGGAGTTAAGCACACCACATCCTCCATCCTACATGGAACATGATCATGTGCACATGGTAGGAGACATTTTTTGTTTGATGGAGGAACCTCATGTGGGGATTGGACATGAGGAAGATGCAGAATTGCAGGTGCTTGTGAAGAGCCACGATGAAGAAAATTTTGGACAAGCACTTGTTTTGAAGGATGAGGAGAAGAATTTAGCTATGGGGGAGATAATTAAGGACATGCCATCCAAATCAACAAGCAAAGGTATTCACTATTCCATGGATTGGGTAGATGAGTACATAACTGTAATGGAAGATTAAGGATGCACTAGACTTGCTTGCATTGGTAGGAGATTTATGGACATATCATTTGATGTGCAATCTTGTGAGCAACAACATGAGTCCCTATGGAAACCATGTGATCCTTCCAATATGCATAGCAGCACATGGGAACCCTACTTGATTTGGTTGGATGGACTAGTTGACATGGAGAGTGTTTGCCAAACACTCACTTTGCTTGTGGAGGATTTTAAGCTACCTCCATCGGAAGGAGATTTATCTCTAAAGGAGAAAGTCGATTTATTTCCATTTGGATCAACAAGCATGAGTGTTTATTCACTCATGGATGGAATGAAACGATGCAATGCAGAGAAGATGACTCATGGTAGTGATGCACTAAAAATTTGGTTATGGGATCTTGGAATCATTTGGAAAGGCACATTGTTCCAAGTGATCAAGAAGTTAAGTGGCTTGATGCATAAGACATTGCATCTTGTCATTCCATGGAGTGACATATTTCTACTGATGACATTTGAGCTTAGTGTCCTGCAACATGATCAGTGGGATCCACGAGGGAGAGCCACCTTTCATTTTTCAACACATTATCCATGTGGAGCAATGGTTTTGTTTCCCACATGGGAACCCATATGATGGGTGGACACCACATCTTCTAGTCGATTGGATTGGGAGTCTTCCAAAGGCTCCTTATGTGGAAACCATGCAGTGTAGAGGTGGAAGTAAGAGACACTTCCCACTTCTCAGGTTCATTTGGGACCCACGAATCATCCTTGGTCTCAACTACCTAAGTTGGAGAGTTCACATTGCATTATGGGGGACAAAGACCTCTCCTGAGAGGGATGAGTTGTAGGTGATCAAGTTCTTTCCCAAAATTGATATCTACTTTGATAATCATCATCAAGTTTACTTGGAAGAAGGAACAAGTTTGAGGTTCAAATTGATCACATTGGTTCAAGATCAATCTTAACCCATAAGGAGATCAATGTATGGCAACAAGAGTGGGTTGCATGTGATTCATTTGATGTATTGAAGTATGAGAAGTGGTGTATGTCAATGGTATGAGGTATAGGTAATCCAAGATCCACAAGACAGCTTGCTTTGTTGTGTTCATTTTTGTTATTTCATACTTAGAATTTTTTTTGCAATTTTTAGTATTGTTTTTGGTTGTCCCAAAACAATTTCAAAGTGTTTTTGGGCACTTTTAGGATCTATTAAATTGCTGGTTTTCCATGTTTTACAAAAAAGTAGAGAGAAACTATAGCGAAAAATCAATTTTTTAGCCATCTAGGGCATCCCGGGACCTCTCTCTTTGTTGTAGCTTGTTTCTCTACGCCCTGTAAGCTTAGTGATCCTATTTTACAAAGGATCACAAGCGTATCTAAATTTTAATAAGAAAAAAAAAAGTAAAAAAACAAGTGGGCTACACAATGCCCACACCCCAACCCCCCTGGGGGGTTTTGCACCATTTTGTGGCGTGCGTGTTTTTTTTCTTTTCTTTTGATTTTGTTTTGCATAATAGCTTAAAATAAATTTAAAATTAACGTTTGAAGTGTCTGATCCAAATATAGGCCTTCAAAATCACTCAAGATGATATGATTTAACTGTTATTTGGCAGGCAATATACTTTTTAGTTAAGTTTATTTTCAAGTTTCTTCTCATTTTTTGCAAAGTAATAAACACTAACCCACTAAGCTTTACCAAAGTACCGAAAGCGAAAAGATGTTCCTAGTGTAGTAATTAGTTCACATTTTATTTCATTCTTCGCTTTAGTTCTTTCAAAGTAACGAACCCGACTTTGTATACCCGAAGTATGCTCTCACCACCACATAAAGGGATTTCCTGAGTATGTGGTGGAAGATTAGAAAAGAGTTTCTTATCCAGTAGTAATTAGCCTCACACTTTGTAATTTACACTCCCCGAAAGACGAAAATCCAAGGTCTCTATTTTGCTTCGTGTAGGCAAATTTCTCAGAGAAAGCGGGAACAACTAGACAGTGACCGCAAGGCCTCATCAGGCTACACCTTCATTTGGTGTCGTGTTGGACACATCCTCGCGACTCCAACTAGCCCACATTTTCTCGCGTGGAGCCACACTTAGTGACTCTGGACATATTCCCCATACCATCTTGGTATATTGGGAATTCCCATCCCACTAATCAACTCATCTTTAAATAAATAAAAGTGACCAAGAACAATTTGCAATACATTTAACACAATAACAATCTTTATTTCGACTCCATTGTTGGCACTAGTTTGGTTTCATAGACATATTTCAATCTTTTGTTAAGCGATTCATGTGTTGAATGGTTATACAATTTACATGCTGTTGATTTAAATCTCATCATTGCAATCTATTGTTCTCAGTTTTCATTTTCAAAAACTCATAAAAACAACTTACCCATTCACAATCTCAACCGCTTAATATCCTTAGTAACTTTAGGGACTACCCCCCTTGGCTTTGTTAGGATTTCTACCTAAACAGAGCAGTCAAGTTCAGGTGACAATACTTGACTTGAGACTTGCCCCCTGTTACCAGATGAACTAGCATGGCTAGTATCCGATGAACAAATGTAGGAGAAAGTGACCACTATCACCTTAGCCACATTCTCCAACTTCTTCGGAGAGTCGGAACCTCTAAGGGGAAGAGGCCTTATGTGGTCTGCAAAACACCTTATGACAAGAGAAGCTACACCTTCTTGACAACAATATTAGTGACCAGTGATTTAGACAATGAATTCAAGAGAATGAAGAAGACATGATATTTAATCATCCAATGGAAACAATGCAAACACTAGCATAGGTAGTCAATATGGAAATGAGTATAACAAGTGTCCAAATATAATCAATTAGGTGTAAAGGGTTGTTAAGCAATCTATGTAGTTCCAATAATCCAATTACTTATGTGGCAATGAAATATCATTCATATCAGACTTACATGGAAGAGTGTTAGTGGTGAGAATGTTATCATCAACTAATGGAGAACAATGAGGATGCCACCAATATAAATTCAAATTTTCACTTGTATACCAAGATAACCACAGAGTTATAGCAGCTTGCAATAACTATTATGTATTGACAACGTACCATTAATTTGTATCAATTCCAAGACAGTCAAATGAGTATGTCAAAGTGATTTCAAACATAGTAGCATAATTCGACCGTATTGGCATTTCCCGTACGGAAATTCGGAGCAATTCGAATTCGTCGAATATTCGGTATAGATATGATAAGAATATAAATTCTTACTAATGAAAAAGTAAATTTTAAAAAACCAAATTTTAATTATTTAATAACTATAAAATATAAATAACATTCAATTTATTACTTTCTTATAAAAACGAATGGTTTTAACTTACATTTATGCTAATTTGGTTTATATATTTGATTAAAAGTATTATATATAAGAAGTCTACTACCGTATTTTATCCGTATTGGATTTTTTTAATACGTATTTTTTCCGTATCGAATCGTATTCGTACTCGAATTATGCTACTATGGTTTCAAACAAGATTTACTTTATCACTTTTATACATTTAACTTTGCATACAGTACAATTGTCAACAACAGTACAAGATCTGAAGTATAAGGCATCAATGAGGATATTAATGGAGGCAAATGTTATCCAAGACAATGTATTAGTTTGTTCTGCTTCCTTTCCAAAACAAGAGATTAGAAGTCTCACTACCATACGATCCTAACAACAGTATAATGATACGAAAAATGTCAGAACTCGAGGAGGCATTAGCATAGAATGATCATACTTTAATTCTTTCTTGTTTGGTCACTTATCAAAGGTAGTATATCAGACTGTAACACTACCTTTTTAGACCTGTATAAGTGAATTTTAGACCACCTTCTATGGTATGACAACATTGTAAATCGTGTCAAAATATCATGAATGTTTAACCCCTTTTTTGTTGTCCTTTAATGTGCAGGTATAAGGTAGAGAAAAATGAGCTTTGTGACTTCCAAGTCTGCTATAACAACATAAAAGATTTTGAAAGGTGAGTTTAAGGCTTAGGGGAGGTTACCAAGGGAGGGCCAAGGATGGAAGAATGAAAAGGAGAGGTGGAAGAGAAGGGGAAACAAAGAAGAGGGCAACGAAGGTAGGAAATGGAGGTACGTAGGGCTAGAGAAGACTGTAGCTAGGGTTAAGGAAAGATCTTTAGGGTTTTAGAAATTTAGTTTTATGTACAAAAAAATATAAAAATCAAACCTAATTACATAAAAAAAATACAAAATTTAACCTAAAACAATATTTACAAATTTACAAACTAAGGTTTTAAGAGTTTTGATATTTTAAAAATTTTAGGGCTTCCTAAAATTTTGACCTAGGGTTTCTAGGGACAAATAGGGCAGTACGAATTTGTAGGAGGGAGGGCCGAAATTTTAGGGAGGCCAAAAATTGAAAAAAAATAATTTTTATTTTTTATTTTTAGGGTTTTTGTCATAAAATTGCAGACCTAATTCTAAGCCTAATACCACCATGAAAATGCAAGTTTAACCTAGCAATAATATTTACAAACTAGGGTATGATGTAGAGAAAATGGACAAACTTAGGATTTTAAGGTTTTACCCTAGCCATAGGGCATCAAGGAAAATGGCCTTCCTTTTGATAAATGTACTTGCAAAGTTTGGAAAACTAGGGCCTTCTTCAACAACCGCAAGAGCTGGTTAAAGGAGGCCTAGTTCGGGCAAAACTTTGAGACCTAAAGCTCAAGCTTCAAAGGACTCCTTCTAGAGGAGGTCCCTCACAATGCTAGGGTGACTAAAAGTTGAAAATGACCTAGCTTAGACAAAATGCAACATTAATTGCTACCATTCAACCAAGAACAAGCATCATCATTCAACATTTAACAAAGAGAATTCAATAGAAGAACTTAGATACCTCGTTGTGCATGTGTTAAGCAAACAACTCTAGCACCACCTTAGCAAAGAGCAAGAACCAAAGAAACTTCAAGAGATTGCCTTCAAACAAGAAAATACATCATTCTCAAGAGGTGCGCATCAATCCAAGAGCCCTAAGAAGGGTAAAAAAAGTAACATAATGCTTTATCCCATAAGTTGTTATGTTCAAATGAAGTGAGGAGAAGTTTATTTATAGCTTCTCACACTCACTTTACAAAAATATCCAGGCCGACATGCCTTTTAAAATGTCAATTTGAAATTTTAAAATGTCAGCTTAAAATTATAACAAAAATAATATAAAATAATCAAATATGTTGGTAACTTGGGGCATTTTCCCCCGAGTTTACCCAAAAATGACTAAAAACAAATAAAAATGAGCAAAACACTCCGAACAGAAGGCTAGAGTGGTGGCGGGGTCATACCCCATCTAACCCCAACAGTAGTGAAAATACCTCAACTCTTCCCCCATATCAAGCAATGTGTCTTGGTACAAAGGATGATGTCATCATGACAAGGAGCCCAACGAGAGAGGGCACTATGCAGAGGGACTAGGAGGGTGTGAATGGAGATCTGGAAGAGAGAGATAAGCCTCAATGCTAAGAGAGAAATCACCGTAGTGATAAAATAGGTGGGGGGTCATGTGACCCGATGACTCACCCCTAGGAGCCTCGGAAACCAACCTCAGGGATTCAAACCCTTTTATGAGGCCGTTAGCAATGCCACTGATCCATAGTACTCCCAAGAGAAGAACCAAAGGGTATGGCCATAACCCTCCCTCAAAAAAATCTGGAAAACACCCCTCCTGGTCAGAAAAAAAAAATGACCCTCTCTCCCTGGGGCACATCTAAAGGTGCATTGGTACTGGTACCATGTAACGCTCCCAAGGAATGCACCTAAGCAGCTTGAATATTTCTGCTGTGATAACCCCTGGGTGCATGTTCCACCGACAATTGGTTGCTTGGTGGAACTCTTTGGACTAGTTGGTTACATTGCCTTGCTGCTTCATGTTTTTGAGGGCCAAGAAGTAACATTTTTGGGTATAGGCCTCAAAGTTTTGATAAATCACAATCACAAATCCATCCTAAGTAGTTATTTATAGTTGACCACCTTCATCCCATTCATGTTCCTTCTTTTTCCACCAATCAAATGCAGTCCTTCTAGGTGTAGGGTGTCAAATTAGGTATTCTGTCAATTCTCCATAGGATACAATTGAATGAATTGTGACAACTTGCCTATCCAATCCCCAGGTTTTGTCTCTTTTCTTCTCGAATATTTTGATTCCCATGATTCTTGCGATTCACCCTTAATTCAAAATGGATCAAGTGCCAAATATGGTTCCAAAAGGGATAAGAAGACGAAGTTGGATAAGGTGTAAAAATAGTAAGATGTTGACAACAACAACTATGACGTGTAAAAATAGTAAGGTGTTGAAAATGACAATAGTTACTATAAAGTTACAACAGTAAATTACAACAACATAAATAATAATGAATACTAGTAATAGACACTAATATACCAGAATTGTAACAGTAAACTCATTAATGCTAGAGAGAAAAACAACAAAATTAACTTGAGACCATCAATCTCTAAGCAATGTATGGTCATCAAGCTTAGCCTCAAAACAAACCCACAAGATACCTCAAAACCCTAACATGCCATACTCCAAGGCATGAAGGCCTATTTAAAGTTAGTTTTCCCCTTAATTACATGTTTCCTTTTGCATGTGGGATATAATAATGTAGCTTAGTAACTTTATAACTTAAAAGGTTATTTTATTTTATAAAGCTACTTTATTATGCTAAACTCTTAACCATAATGATCCTTAATATCATTGTTATCCCTCGTAATACAAAATTAGGATTATTTATTATTTATCCAATCGTTCCTTGCATTTCTTCTTATCCAGAACAACATAGAAATCTTGAGTATCATGACAAGCTATACCACATAAGTAATTTGATGGACATGCCATACACAATCTATTAGGTCCTGCACGATAAGGGATTCTCCAAAAGGAGTTCAAAGAGTCAGGAAATTGTTCTTAACAATTGAAAATAGTAAAGGCAGAGAATGGACGGAGAGGACACTCATTCTAGCGCTCGAGCATGCTCTAGGGGTCAATCTAGGTCTGCCACAATGTGGTACAAACCTCGTTGTACTTGGACAAGTAACCAATGTTAAAATTGGCTATCATAACCATTAGAGATCATTAAAATAGAAGATGCTAATAAAGGTGACAGTTGGGATACCCTGATCTAAGAGCCGCTAGCTAGGGATGGATTGTGCAATACTAACAACCATGGTCAATATTTGTCATCTAGTGGCTATTCCATGCATCCCTTGCTAAAATTGTATCGCCCCACAAAATATCTGGAAAGCCTGGAGACTAATTTTGTTTCTCACATAGTTCCTTTCTAGAAATGGTAGTTTTTGTTATTTGCTCTGCCACGATGGGCCAAATTTTATGATTGACCCTGCCATAAATACACCACAATAACCTATATGTCACCAATGAAGAAGCTTTGATTTATATTGTACAAATAGTTGTACCATAAAGTTCATAAAGTTCTTTCAATAGTAGAAATCCATTTTCAATTGAAAAGTAAAAAGGAAAAAAGAGCAAGAGAATTCGCATAAGGTAATTTCTTTTCATTTCTTTTCAGATATGCAAAAAATTATAAACTACAAAGATGTAAGTTCCTAACAAGTTGAAAACTTCTAACTCGTGTAACTCCATCTATGTCTGTACAACAAGTTGTCACTTATACACAACATTACAACGTAGACTTTTAGTAATATTCTTTAAAATAACATTAGAACTAGTAATGTTGCACATATCATTTCAGGGAATATATCGCTGAGGGTGTGGAAAGAAACTTATAAGAAATATAGAGGAAAATATCTGCAAGCATAAAAATGGACCCGAAAACCTTGTAAATACAATGAGGAGAACAAGAAAGAGAGAAAGTAATGCACTCCACTTCTCACATATCTAATACAAGTGTGTGATGAATGAATCAATGGAAAGACTCTCTCCTCCCTCTATTTATATGAGAGGTGAATTGAGATCAATAGTAGAAAGGTCATAGTCTAAACATTCCATGAATTTGACCTTTTCCAACCACTAAAAATAACAAGAAGGGAAATTGCAATTTTTGTCTAAAATATGGCAAGAATATTTTTAGATTGATGGAATTGCAAGTACCAATCATTAACATTGTAAAATCAAGGTGCAATATAGGTATCTGAGGGTGTTGAATCCATTTATGCATTAAAAAAACAAATTTTAGCAAAGATTTTATGGTCAGATTCTAATTATGGCAAACAAGAAGAGGTCAAAATAGTAGAATGTTTAGCCTTCTTCAATAGAAAGTGGATCAATTCCACAAACAAACAACCTACTAAATAGGCCGACATGTGAATCATTCCACTCCAAGTGGTACATGTCAAGCTTCAAGGTGGCCAACATGAATGGCTCTAGTAATGAGTGCTCCTTAAGAAAGGTCAAACTCTCCCTCGTAAGTCATGTGTATTTTTATCACACAACTTGTAGTTGCCCCTAAAGGATGATCCTGTACAGGATGGAAGAGGAGCTAGGAAACTAAAGAGGAGACCTAAGAGGGTCTCGATCCCCAAATGGATTGGTTGTCATGCCAATCGAGTCACTCTTCGCTTTATGCTATCAAATCCCTAGATAACAAAGAGGGAGACCTAGATCTACTCTCGATAAGAGAGATCTAACCCAATCACCAGATCAAACCAGAACACTAGAGTACGTAAAGTGACATGTATGAGAAACCCTAGATCTATGGATGAAGTCACAAGATAGATAAAGTTTGGATCAAGAGGCTTATAAGATATAAAATATTGACCCAATGTGAATGGTACACGTGACTTATGAATGTAAAGATCGGATCTAGGATCAAGGCATTAGCAAATGAGAGTGATTTCTTCTGCCTTGGGAAACATGTCCAAGGTAGAAGGGTTAAGGTCACAATGAGGCTTTCTAATATTTTTTGGATGAAGCTTGGTGGAATATTTGACAGTGTCTTAGCTCACAAGACAAAATGAAACTCAAACAACCCAAAAGCAAGGCAAAATCAAGTAGGGTGCAAGGGTTAATGACCAATGCCTAGGTATTTGGGAAAGATGGAGTCCCTTAGGGGTGACGCCCTAGGAGACCCACTTTGGGCTAGGCCTAAAGAGAAAAACCCATAAATCTTTCGCCAAGATTCCAAATCAATTGAGCTATAGAATTTTTATAAGTTACAGCAGTTAGGGTTTCAACAGTAAATTCAAATGGCCAATGGTTTAGAAATTCAAAACAAGAGAATATGAGTAGATCTTACCCGAAAAATATTGTAGATTCCTTGCGAGTGATGATCTATCCCTTGTTGATCAATCTGAGACGATTTGATGGTGTACCTAAGTGAAATCGATTTTCCCAAGGAAGGTAGTGCGCCCCTCTCTTCTGCACAAACAAACTACCAAAGTGAGATTTGATGCTCAGAAGAAATAGACTGTAAAAGCATGAGAAATATCAAGGAGCATATCAAATAGCAAAGATGTTATTGAAAACCCCCTGATACAAAACGACTTCAAGAGAAACAAGTTGAGGAACCCCTTCAAAAACGCTCAAGTTGAAGTTACCCTCATGCAGTTAAATACCATCTCCACAAAAATATTTTGGACCCACAAACAATATCTCAAATGCTAAGAGAAATAGACTTTCCAATAAGTACAAGAACATCCCACAAAGAAGATCCAAGAATTTATGCAAAAATCTTTTTATTATGAAAATTCCAAGAGCCAAAGTCCCTTTACAATGAGGGGGTTAACTCCTTTAAATATAATCGAGAGAGACCAAAACCCTAACCACTTTTTAGATGAGTGGTTGAGATCAAAAGATAATACAATGAGATCAGCGACTAATATGATCCGGAAACAATATACATGGATCACTCAAAAGGAGGGGGATGTGTTCCCTCAATGATGCCTTAGGGGGACGTATGACATGAAATGTGACTAGGAACAACAACATAACATCATGTTGGGTTGTCTAGGAGGTAACAACATATTCACTAGACCAATCCCCATATACAATAAGTACAAGATACATCATAAAGTGACTAAAGTCAATAGGACGTGTGTCCCCAATACATAAGAAGATGCCCTCATGAGATGACTGGGAGGACGCGTGGACTCCACTGAAGATGAAGACTGTTCCGAAAGGTGTATAATGCATCAAAACAAGTCTCGGATCAAACCCCATGCCATTTCCTTACCTCACTAAGCCAAATTGATTTCTTTGTTAGCCATTTCTTCCATTTTTAACTACCGAAACATCACCTGGAAAACATAAAATGCCTGGAAATCACTGTCAGGTACCCCGAGAACCCATCTTACTGCACCAATATGTCTGGGAATATGGAAATATGGTAAAACAAGTGGTTTCACCCCATATCTCCTTTGTAGCACCCTAGAATAAATAAAATGACCTCTACAAGTGTTGTACAAGCCATTTTTTAATGGCAATCTACTGCAAAGTGATGAACTGACTACAACATCAACTAAAAGTGCCTGAAACTGAAAACTAAGCATCCCATTGAAATTAGAAAGTCCAAATCAGGTAGGAATGAGTACTCATACACCATCTGACCATAAGGATAATCATCTATAAGCTCATCCATGCCCGCATAAATAAAAATAATGGTATGCA
Organism: Larix kaempferi; assembly: GCA_027924585.1. Taxonomy (NCBI): domain Eukaryota; kingdom Viridiplantae; phylum Streptophyta; class Pinopsida; order Pinales; family Pinaceae; genus Larix; species Larix kaempferi. Next base: position 8,325,406 of record BSBM01001433.1, on the reverse strand, counting down.
AATGTTGATAATAATAAAAATCTCACAAACCATAACATGAAACAACTGTCTGATGCATGGAACCATCTAATTGGAACCAAAGGACCATGAATAATCAATCTTAAACATCATCGGACCAACTCATCACGTAACCTGCTATTGACTTGGTCAAACTAGGTTGACTAGGTCAAAATTAATCAAAATGATGACCCAAGCTAGAAACAACTGATGCTGCAAGTACAAATGGATAAGATATGCTCCCTTAAATATATTGATAGTGAGACTAAAAAAGTGGAATTTAACTAGATATTATACATACACATCATCAATAATAAGTCCAGATCAAAGTAACCAGTTACTAAAAAGAAGAACCTCAATTGCATACTCATTTATGGACGTGTTGATTTTGCTAAAAATGGGTGAAGGTGGAATATACAAGGCTGAGCTAAAGGGTATGACTTAACAACCCCAACACTATGACCTATCGAATAAAGGAATAAGGGAAGACCACCTACACATATGCTGGATAGAGAAACAAAAAGGGGATGGCGGTGTCTCACAAATGGGTAGAGTGATGAGTCTGCTTTCAGTAGACTCTAGACAAGTAACCTTTATAGAAATTTGATTTATTGTTAGCTTTACACTTTGATGTTTAACATTTATTTCATTTATAAAGATTTTCACTAGCCGGTCTCCAAGGGTAGGTGCTCTAAATAACCTTGCGGGCCTCAAATAAAGACTCGGTATGACCTCCATTGCCCGCCACTGTCCATAGGTGCGATGGAGTGACCACCATGTTTCCCTGTAGAGGAAAACGATCTTACATCATACAAAGGATGAGTGTTCGTCCCTTGGCCACTGACTAGCTATTATAGATATTAATTTTTGCTATATTGTTTAACAACACTGATTTTGTTGACTTAGCATCTGTTTAGAATACGACACACTAAAGTTCTGATGCTTTAGTGTTTAGCAACACTTTTGTTAGGCATACTTGGTTTCGAGGACTAAAGGATAACAATCACTGTGACTAGAATCACACACTCCAGAGCCGATACACAAGGTAAACATGGAGTCTATCCAACATAGAGGCATAGGTGGGGGAAGTCCTCGATATCACTAGTTAAGGTGTAAGTCGGGATACAAATAAAAATAAAAAATGGATGATAACGGATGGATGGTGAAAGTGACAACACGAAGCCATGGATATGAAAGACCCTATGGGGAAATGACCAAGTCCATGTTGGACACAATGGTCACACTGAGAGGGGGGGGTGAATCGGTGTGATGGCAATTTAACCTCGTTTTAACTTATGGAAAACTAATCAATGTTTAACATAGTTCATTATGTTATACAACCAAGTAGATCATCAAGTCATCATGTCATCAATACACAAACATAACAAGAAGCACATTAACCATAACACATCAATAGAAGGACACAAGATATATGTAGTAATACTTTTATATTGTTTGGTGGAAGACAACAATCTTCGCAATTACATCAACACCAACTGATACAAAGAGCACCAACTCTCAATCTAGGTCCCAACCTGGTCTTCTCAGCTCCAACTGAGAAAGGTTGAGGAATCCAATCCTCAAGGTGCAAGGTCTAGCTTGTAATGTGATATCTATCTGTCACTGTTCCAACCACAAATCAATCAACTGTTTCTTGTCACCAACCTGATCAACCTGCTGCTCAAGAAGCATGCCAAGTCATCAAATATTATGCACATGAACTGCTCAACAAATACTCTGCTCATATCCTTCATGTTCCAATGTCAGAAGGTCCGAAAATGTATTCAAATTCCTCAATATATATCTGAGGATATGCCTTCCTTATAGGACTGGAATTATGCTAATTGCAACTGCTCAGATCAAGTGTTGATCACCTCCAACTGTTCTTCTACATTTGTCCTCAATGCTGACTTGTACAGTCCTTTAAGTGAACTGAGATGTGCCTTTGAGAACCTGAGATTTACCTTCAATCATAAGAATGTTTTTGGATGATTTTGTCCAAGAAAACAGTGTCTTCAATTATGTCTGATATTTGATCTTTCTTCTATACTGTTGTAATACCCAAAAATCAGAGAATGATTAACTCAAAACATAATCAATCTTACTTTGAATTCCCTTTACTGTGGATCCTGTTTGAACTGTATTTCACCACTGAACTCATCCCTTGGACAACTTCCCGAAGTCATAGAGGTATCTTAAAAAATTATTTTTAACTACTCAAGAAGGACTGCCTTTAAGATCATTCAACACTTGATCACACATGTAGCTATTGTGCCTGCAGATCTATGTTATCTTGATGATACCCGAAAAAATCAGAACCTTTCATTCAACTTGCTTGCTAGTCTTCATCTTTATATCTACAATGCATCTATACCCATGCTTTTCAAGAATGAGACACTATGACTGTGATCTGAATTTTATGCTTGCTGGTCCTTAGATAGAGTACTAGCACAGTAGCCCGAAATTCAGAGTTTAAACAGATCTGTTGTCCTTGATACCTGAACTTTAGAGATGGACCAGAGTATCTTCTAGTGATACATGCATACACATTTGTTTACAGCTGTCTATTACCCAGAAAACAGAGAGGATAAGGCTTGACAACTTGCCCTTTCCTCTGTGGCTGCCACAATAGGCCATTTACCCAAAATTCAAAGAGATGTATCTTCTCAACTGCCTACGTTTTGGAGTGAAATGCATTGTATATATATAGTGTAGGATGTGGAGGATTTTGTTTAATTGGGCTGACCTAGTATGCCACTTCAATCTTTTTATTACAATTCATAAAGGCTGGCCGACTTACCTCAGGTGCATTTCAATTTACAAAATATGATTTTAAGTTTCTTGAAAGAGCCGACTTGTACTTGTAAAGTGATTTGACTACATAAAAATATAAATTTGAATTTCTTAAATATGCTGATTGCTTAGTTGCTAGGTTGATTTTGCATAAAGATGACAGTTGGGCAGTAGGGATTTCATCCATGGCTGCGTTGGATATGAATTGTTTTCCAATGAGGCAAATGTTAGAGTTTGCACTTTAAGCCAATTTAGTTAGATCTCTATACTGAAAGATAGACAAGCACAACAAAACACAAAAGACACAAGAATTTTACTCGGGGAAACCATAAAGGAGAAAACCCCGCAACTTCCTCAAATAGAGATTCATCACTAGTACAATATCAAGCAAAATGGAAAAGCCAAAATATACCTTCTGCAGCTCTCTCTCTTTCTCCTCCAACGAACTTGTCTTCTCTCTCCTTATGCGAACTTGCTTGAGTGAGTGTTGTGTCAAATGAGAGAGTGATCCTCTCTATTTATACTTTATGTGAGGGTGACCTTTTCCTAATGGGGCCGACCTCTCTAACTTGACCGTGTCGACCTGTCCTAGGGAGACTCAAAAATACATTTTACATTTGACCTTTGGGGAACTATTGCCCCGAATTACAATGAAGGTTTTACCTCGATATTCATGCATGACCAAATACAATAATGTCATCCCCGAACGGAGGAAAAACATCTCCGACGGAGGTACAATAAAAGTACAATAATAATATAATAATAAAATACAAAGGAATATTTTCTAAAGTTACATTTACAACAACACTCCCTCTTAACTAGGAAGGTATTATCTCCCCACAGTCATTATCACTCTGGACACAAATTCTGGACAACGTCATCATCATTGCTGGAAAATCATCAACACTGGATCATCATCCTTGTTGCTGCAGGAATCCTCATCTCGTTGATCATTGACTAGTGATATCTCTCAAATCTATCTGTCATAAGAAGCTCCATAGAGCCAACCCTTTTTCATGTGGGATGTAGGCCTAGCTCTCATCTAGGTCTTCATCATCTCTACGAGCAAGCCATCAAGTGGGTACAGCCTAGGACCACACATTGCATTGCCAATGCAATCACCTGTGTCTCCTACTATCATCTCATCGTATACAGATCATCTCATCATCATGGACGGAGAGCAGCCCATGTGCACACCTCACATCCAACAAAACACTGTGTCTCCCACCTAGTGGGTACATCCCAAGGAACACCTGCGTCTTCCACCATGTGAGAACCAAACCTAGTGCATCTGCGTCATTTGATCTCATCACTCGCTCTTTCGAGGAACATCGATATGGATAACAACGAGGTTCTCTCTGAAGTACTCAAACCTCACTCTCACTAACGGCTTGGTCAACACATCAACTATCTACTCGTCTATAGCCACATACTGGAGCTTCACTGCTCCTCTCTGCACCATATCCTGGATATAGTGGTACTTGATCTCAATATGCTTCAACTTGTCATGGAACACCGATTTCTCAGACAACTTCACGCAACTATGGTTGTCACAGAAGATACAAGTCACCTTGAGCTCGAGATCAAACAACTATTACAGTAGCTTCTGAATCCATACTGCCTCACAACTAGCTGAACAAGCTGCAACATACTCTACTTTAGCTGTACTCAGTGCCATGCATGACTGCATCCTGCTAAACCAGGAGATCATACCGGATCCCAAACTGAAGTAGCATCCCAAAGTTCTATTCCTATTTGTGGCACTGCCTGCCCAATCCAAATCAACATAACCATGCAAGTTAATCCTCTGATTCACCTCATGCTTGATCCCATACTCAATTGTACCCCTCAGGTACCTCAAAATATGTTTTGCAGCCGTCAGGTGAACATGTCTCAAATCCGTCAAGAACTGGCTCAAGGTGTTCACAACAAAACATATGTCTAGTCTCATGTTCGTCAAGTACATCAATGGACCAATCATTTGCCGGTACATTGTGGCATCAACTGTCTCTGAAGAAGCGTCACACAATAGCTTCAAGTTCGATGCCATTGGTGTCATTGCCTTGCAGTCCATCATTCCGAACCTCTTCAGAATATCCACTGCATACTTTCCTTGACCAAGGAAAATCCCATCCACACTCTGCCACACCTCCATGCCTAAGAAGTAGTGCATCATTCCTAGGTCCTTCATCTTGAACTATGTGGCAAGCCTTCTCTTTGTATCTACAATGATCTCATCGGAAAGGTGTCCATCCCATCGTACCATGTCTTGGGTGACTGCTTCAATCCGTACAAGGCTTTCTTCAACTTGCACACATGAGTATGTCTGTCATGTGTCTAGAATCCCAGTGGCTAATCCACGTACACTTCCTCTTCAACTACACCATTCAAGAATGTTGTCTTGACGTCTATTTGGTGTACCTTCCATTTCATTATTGCAGCCAATGCAAGTATATATCTGATGGAAGTGTATCTTTATACAAGTGCAAATATATCCTCGTAGTCTATGCCTTCCTTCTGGGAGAAGCCACGTGCCACAAATCTTGCCTTGTGTTTTTCTATGCTACCATCTGCAGCATGCTTGATATTGTATATCTATTTCGAAGTCACAACAGGCTTCCCTACTGGTCTTGGAACTATCTCCCAGACATCATTCTTCATAATCGATTGGTACTCTTCGATCATGGCATCCTTCCATTTCTTCTTCTTTGCTACTTCTTCATAGTGGGAAGGTTCTTTATCAATGATGTCACATAGAAAGGTCACATAGTTGGAGTATTGTCTTGGTCTCTTGCTTTCTCCATGCATCCCATCTGGAACACCATACTTCTCTGCATCTTGGATTGCTTCACGTACCCATGTTGGTCTTCTTTTGTGGGAGTTCTTCTCACGAGGTATATCTACAGGTTCTTGTGGTTCTATTATGTCACAATATTCATGATCTTCTTGGATTGTCTCCTGAACCGTCGTCAATTGTTCTACGGAACAAGTCTCATTATTATTCTCTTGTAGGTGATGGTGCACAATCTTTCCTACAAGTCAAATTCAGTTGCATGATTAGAAACATTTCATAATTTCCAAAACAAATTCTTATGCATAAAGACATAGGTCACATAGTCTTGCAACTATATTAGCCAATTGCTTTAACACAACATTCATCCATATCCTGCATTCATACGATAACTTTCTAGATACCTTCCATCTCTACCAGAACATTATTAAGAGTGTACACTACTCTCAACATGTCATCAAAGAGGTTTCATTCTAGATAAGTAGCAATGGAATGTTGTACAACACCATAGGCCACTTACCCATCACATGCATATTAGTAGTGTACAGTTCATCATGTAAACATTCATGCATAATACACATCCTAAATCTAGGAACATAAGTATGTACACCACTGAACAATATCATTATTAGATATACAAGAAATTAAATACTTATCTTTGTTTGGTTGTTGGGTGGACTCCCTCTTGATATTTTCTTCCTCGCAGGAACTACTGGAGTCTCTAACAATGTGTTCTTATCCATCGTTTGATTATGAGATCCCATGCCTTTCTTGCTTATGATCATAAATGTTGAGCAAGTATTCTACACTTGTTCTTTGTACTGGAATAGAGTTTGTGTGTCTCTTCTTCTGTATCTTAACCAATGCTGAAATGGATGAGAGGTTCTTCCATAGAGCATTGATCTTTATTTGTTTTCCGGAGTCAAACTCTGTAGGAGTTCCTACTCCTTTCATGTAATATTGAGAGTCATCTCCAGCTTTAACTTATGAGGTTGAACCTACTGAATGACCCCTTGTAACCGGTTACCTTCATTTATTACAATACATATTCTTCATCACTTGAAGAATCTTTTTTTTTTTTTTTTTGCTTCCGGGTACATCATCTTCTGCGTTGTGAGCATGATGCTTCTTCTTATTTGTCTCCTTGGAGGATCCTTGATTTTTGGGACAATTTCTTGAGTAATGTCCCTTCTCATCACATGTGTAACATCTGATGTTGGAGAGATCCCTTGTGGATTCATGATGCTCATTTTCTCCCATCTTCTCTTCTCTTGCTACTAGCCAAGCTTCTTCTTGGGTACATTCTTCCAATAGTCTTCTGAAGGGGATCAACTTCTTCCCAGCACATATTCCTTGAATGAATGAGTCCCATGATCTTGGGAGACCATTCAAGGTGGTCATAACAATCTCTCCTTCTTCTACTTTGTCTTCAATTGCTTCAAGTTTCTCCTTTATTCGAGAGACCCTTGTGAAGTAGGATTGCATGGTCTCTGAGTGTTGGATCTTCACATTCTTGAGCTGGGTCCTTAGTGTCATCTTCTGATTGATGTTCTTCCCTTCGAATATCTTCGTCAAAGCATCGAACATATCCTTGGGAGTCTTCAAGGATGGAACATGAGGGATGAGATGATCTTGGCCTTGACCAAGTTCTTCTTGTGGATTTCCTTTGCCTCTTCTCCCTCTGGTTCTAGAACCTCCGCATTGACATACTTGTCCAAATCATTTTCTTCTAGGACAAGAGAGATTCTATACTTCCATGCTCAGAAGTTGTCAGCTCCTTCAAGATTATCCTCAAGCTTGGTGTGATTTGTCATTTTGAAATTAGAACCTCAAATGGAAATAGCAAAGATTTAGATCTTACCAATTTGAGATGCCCAACCTAGTGCTGGAGCTGGATGACCTAGGGTTTGTTAGAGAAACCCTAATTTTTCAAACTTAGAATTTTGAACTTCTGATTGGACAAGAAGATGCGCCTCCTCAAGGCGAGTTGTCCAATGCACTCCTTTGTCATAATTGATGGAGGAAAACCCCAAAAGTTTGATGCCCTAGTTTTCCCCCGGCACTAGTGACTGGGTAAAAAATGAAAATTCTTCAAATTGAATTATGCTTCCTCCAAAAGATGCACCCTCCTAGGGTGAGTTAGGCTAGCCCTCTTTTTCTGATGATCTATGGAGAGAATACCTTGAACTAGGAAGCCCTAGTTTCCCGTTGTTGCACAATGCCTTCTTTTCAGATTGGCTCTGATACCATGTTAGAGTTTGCACTTTAATTCAATTTAGTTATATCTTTATATTGAAAGATAGACAAGCACAACAAAACACAAAAGACACAAGAATTTTCCTTGGGGAAACCATTAAGGAGAAAACCCCGCAACTTCCTCAAAGATAGATTCATCACTAGTACAATATCAAGCAAAATGGAAAACCCAAAATATAAGATGTCTTTTGCAACTGTCTCTCTTTCTCCTCCAACGAACTTGTCTTCTCTCTCTCCTTATGCGAACTTTCTTGAGTGAGTGTTCTGTCAAATGAGAGAGTGATCCTCTCTATTTATACTTTATGTGAGGGTGACCTTTTTCCTAATGGGGACGACCTCTTTAACTTGACTGGGCCGACCTGTCATAGGGAGACTAAAAAAAACATTTTACATTTGACCTTTGGGGAACTATTGCCCCGACTTACAATGGAGGTTTTACCTCGATATTCATGCATGACCAAATACAATAATGACATCCTCGAACAGAGCAAAAAAATCTCCGATGGAGGTACAATAAAAGTACAATAATAATATAATAATAAAATACAAATGAATATCTTCCGAAGTTACATTTACAACAACAACAAATAACCAGAGTATGGGTCATTTGACCTTCTTACCTCTCCTTACGTCAAGGGATGCTTCAACATTTGATTACTTCAGTGCCATGTAAACATTGCTTAAGTCCATGAGGGTTTCTTCTTATGGATTTAAGGACTGTCAAGCCACAAACAAGGTCTTCATCAAACTTGTGGGCATAAATACAAAAATCCCACAACACTTCAAGGGCTTCTCCATAAGGGCTGCTTCAATAGGTGGGATTCTATGTGGGTTACATCACCAAGAAGGGCATCAATCCACAATAAGTATGGGTTCCAAAACCCACTTAGATTCCAAACGTAAGAGAACCATCATGACCATCTAGCTTCAAGTGATCATCAACATGGAAAGGACTTTAAATCAAGTGCAAAGGCATCATCACCAACTTTACATCACTATGACCAAAACACAGAGGCCACTGCACTACACTCGTTGGCATCAATGACAACTTTGATATTCAATCTCCCCCTTTGGCATTGATGACAACAAGTCAAACTCCCCCTAGGATCATGCTCCCCCTTTCATCAGCTTTCCTCCCTGTTTGGTATCAACGACAAAGAGTGATCATAATGTGTTGCTCCCCCTTTTGTTGAGCTCCTCCCAAGATCATGCGTCTTCTTTCATCTTTATTTATCCACTTTTGATTATAATGACAAAAGGTAATCTCTACCTCTCCCCCTGTCAATGCTACTATCATTGGACAATGTTACGATCTGCTCCTCCTTAGCTTACGCTTACTTATTATGTTGTTCACAGATTGTCTTTTGAAGCCTTCTACATGTCTACCTTTTGAATTATCCAAGATCAGAAATAAGATGAAAACTTCACGTGTATACCGCTATCATGTTGCTTTCAAATTGTCACTATTATATCAAGTTATCATTATGTTGTTCACTTCGAAGATAATCATTGAGATTTCACATCAACTCAATCTGATCATCCTGCTCAAGAGTCAAAGTATTGCGGTTGTTGCTATCACTCTCAAGTTGTCACAATCAATCAATCTTTCATTTTCAAGTCAAATCTTAGAGGATTTTCATGAATGGTTGTGTTTAGATATTCAATTGAATAAACATAGTATACCCAAAATGATGTCACAACTATGGAGAGTGCCCAAACTTCATGTGCATATCAAATTTCCTCTGTATGGCTCTTGCAAGGGAGATTCCAATGTTGTCTTGTTGTGCATGCTTATGCTTGTAGCAGGATCCAAACTCATCCTTTGATTATGTCAAACACACCAGTACTAGATGACTTCGGATGTCTTCACAAAATGTAGAGATCGAAATTTTGGATGCAAAAGTGATTAGGATGGCAGAGATAAGACTTCAGTTGTCTTCTACATATGGTTTGGATCCTTTAACATGCCTTAAAAATCAGCCCTAAGAGCTTTGCTTACCTCTTCTTTCCAGACTTCATCCTTGCCTTGCATTAGCTTTCCTTCTTCCAATGTTTGCAATATTCAAAAAATTCAAATGTATACTCTAAAAGTAACCTTCACTGTCATAAATCTTTCAATGTTTACTTGTGACTTTTGGATGCCTTTAGAGAAATCATATGCCTTCAGTTTGACTCGACTTCTTCCAAACACATCACCTTCTTTCTCTTACCTTTGAGTCCATCCTCCCATATCAATGAACTCAAGGTGTTCCGAGGTCTTTGAGAGACCTCAGAATGGGCTTGCTACATGGAATCCATTTCCTTTGCAATGCTCAATTTCTCCTATGTGCAATTGTTCAACCCTCTTCATCCATACCCATCCCTTGGCACTTGTATTTTTAGCATTTGTCCTTTCAGTACTATTTTTCCATGGTTCATAGGCTTTCTTTGTTGATTTGTATGAGACATTCCTCATATGTTGTCTTCTTGAATTCGCACAGTCTTGGGCTTTGTGACCAAAACCATTGCAGCAATAACATCTCATTGTATGGCAATGTGCAGCAATATGACCAACACGATTGCATGTCCAACATTTAACTGTGTTGTTGGTATTTGCAACTCTTCTTTTCGCATAAGATCTACAATCCAAGGCTTTGTGACCAAAATCATTGTGAGAAAAGCAATAAACATTAAAACCATTTTCATACCTGGATTCTTGGTTCCATCTTGAGGATGTCTCTCTTTTGAATCTGCTTTGAGGATTAGGACCAAATTCTTGATGTCTTCCTGATCTTCTGATGTATTCTTTGTTTTGTGCAGGTTATTTGAGGAGTAACTTTACTTTCACCTTTTGAAAATGAAGGACTTGCTTCAAGAGTTTTGGGAATCCATGAACCTGTTCTCACATCCATAGTAGCCAGGCTACCATGATTGCAGATCAGTTTCTAGTATATTTTTTAGCCAGTCCTTTACACATTTTGATGAGATTCGATGATGATGAGCAAGATTATGATTATCACTCCTATACATTTAGTGGATGCAAAGCTTGTACATTTACAGTCTCATGCCAGGACTGAGCCCCATGACACCAGGTCAGTGACTAAGATAGCCATTCCTCTATCATCCAGAGCAGATTGATGACAGTGCCCATATTATATTCAGATGCAATGCTTTAGTGTGATTCAGGTAGTTCAGATCATGGACTCAAGTATATGATCCAACATGTTTATTTTGGTACATATGGGTTGTTGATGTGCTCTTCCTCTTATCTAGGTAGTTTATGACTAGGTATATTATGATGGTTGTTGGCTCTATCTTATTTGATGGTTACTTGTTGTTTAGAATAGAAGTGGTTGGTTACTATTATAAGTAGGAGGTTCTTGTATATACTCGTTGGTCATATCCTTACTCCATGAAGTACTGACTTGTCCATTCCCTTATTTTAGGACCTTTGTTATCCATGGTACCATCAGTGATTTTATTTGTCCATCCTTTATCTTCAAGTTTTTAGTTTTATCCAGACTTACACCTTATCTAGTGATCTCGAGGACTTCCCCCACGTGGACCTATGTGTTGGATAGATTCCCAGTTGGCATTGTGTCTCGGCTCTAGAGTGTGTGATTTTAGTCATAGTGGTTGTTCTCCTCTAGTCCTAGAAACCAAGTATTCCTACAAACAGTGTTGCTAAACACTAGAGCATTGAATCTTAAATGCTATATCTAAGGGATGCTTAGTTAGCAAAAAAAATATTGCTAAACACTACCATGCATATTTATATTATCTAGTCAGTGGCCAAGGGATGTGCACTCATCCTTTGTATGATGTAAGGCCATTTGTCCCTACAACGCAACATGGTGGTCACTCCATCACACTTATGGACAATGGCGGGAAATGGAGGTCACACCGAGTCATTATCTGAGGCCCGCCAGGCTATTCAGGGCACCTACTCTTGGAGGCTGGCTAGTGAAAATCTATAAAGTGAAATAAATGTTAAATCTTAAATGTGAAAGCTGAAAAATAAATAAATTGCTAAAAGGTTTCCTGTCTAGAGTCTATTGGAAGCATTCTCATCACTCTACCCATTTGTGAGACACCACCATTTCTCGTGTTATTTTCTATCTAGTATATGTATAGGTGATTCCCCTGGTTCCTTCATCAGAGAGATTACGATGTTGAGGTTGTCAAGTCTTTCCCCTAGCCTAGCCTTTGTTTTTCCACCCTCACCCATGGTTAGAAAATTGTTCAAGTCAGTAAACGAGTATACACTTGAAAATCTTGTTTATAGTAGCTAATTACTTTGATTTGAACTTATATTATTTACATTATTTACATGATAATGCCAGCTAAACATCATTCTATGTTTTAGTCTAGATACTAATATAATTTAAGGAGCATATCGTAAACTTTTATACTTGCAGCAATAGTTATTTGTGATCTGGATCATCATTTTGATAATTTTGGACATGGTCAATCAAGTTTGACCAAGTCAACCATAGGGTCCGGGATGATTTTGTGCAGGCAGTGATCGATATGGTTTATTCATGGCCCATATGTGTCCATTTGATGGTTCCATGCTTCATAATGCCTTTTCAGATGATGGTTTGATGGACTTTTATGATTTATATTATTGACAAACCATTATTTTTATTATTTCAGGCATGGATGAGCTTACAGAGGTATTTTTTGATGGTCACATGGTTTATGAGTACTCATTCCTAGTTTATTTGAGCATTATGGGCTCATTGGTGCACTCAGTTATCAATTTTGAGCATTTACAGGTGATTACATGGTTAGATTACCACTTTTCTTTAGTTTGCCATGCATAAATGGCCTGTCCAACACTTTCATCGAGCTAGCACGTTTTCCTAGGGCGCTAAAGAGGGATATGGGGATCCGGCCAGTCGTTATTAACATATTACCCCATCCCAGACATTTTGGTACAGTCGGATTTGTGTCCGGGACACAATGGTCACACTGAGAGGGGGGGTGAATCAGTGTGATGGTAATTTAACCTCCTTTTAACTTATGGAAAACTAATCAATGTTTAACACAGTTCATTATGTTATACAACCAAGTAGATCATGATGTCATCATGCCATAAATGCATAACCATGACAAGAATCACATTAACCATAACACATCAATAGAAGGACACGAGATATATGTAGTAATCCTTTTATATTGTTTGGTGGAATAAAACAATCTTCGCAATTACATCAACACCAACTGATACAAAGAGAACCAACTCTCAATCCAGGTTCTAGCTTGGTCTTCTCAACTCCAACTGAGAAAGGTTAACGAATCCAATCCCCAAGGTGCAAGGTCCATCTTGCAAGGTGATATCTATCTGTCACTATTCCAACCACAAATCAATCAACTACTTCTCATCATCAACCTGCTCAACTCGCTGCTCAAGAATCATGCCAAGTCATCAAAGAGTCTGCACATGCACTGCTCAACAAATACTCTGCTCATATCCTTCATGTTCCAATGTCAGAAGGTCTGAAAATGTCTTCAAATGCCTGTGTATATATATGAGGATATGCATTCCTTATATGACCGGAGTTATTCTAATTTCAACTGCTGGGATCAAGTCTTGATCACCTCCAACTGTTCTTCTACATTTTTCCTCAATGTTGACTTGTACAGTCCTCTAGGCGAACTGAGATGTGTCTTCAAGAACCTGATATTTTCCCTCAATCATAAGAATGTCTTTGGCTGATTTTTTCCAAGAAAAGAGTGTCTTCAATTATGTCTAAGATTTGATCTTTCTTCTATACTCCTGCAATACCCGAAAATCAGTGAATGAATAACTCAAAACATGATCAATCTTACTTTGAATTCCCTTTACTTTGAATTCCTGAAATTCCGAGAGATGTATCTTCTCAACCGCCTATGTTTTGGAGTGAAATGCATTGTATATATATAGTGTAGGACGTGGAGGAGTTTGTCTAACCAGGCCGACCTAGTATGCCACTTCAATCTTTTTCTTACAATTCATAAAGGTTGGTCGAATTACCTTAAGTGCATTTCATTTTACAAAATATTATTTTAAGTTTCTTGAAAGAGTCGACTTGTACTTGTAAAGTGATTTGACTACACAAAAATATTAATTTGAATTTATTAAATATGCTGAATGCTTAGTTACTAAGTCGATTTTGCATAAATATGACAATTGGGAAGTAGGTATTTTATCCATGGCTATGTTGGATATGACTTGTTTTCCAATGAGGCAAATGACCACCGTATGGGTTATTTGACCTTCTTACCTCTCCTTACGTCAAGGGCTGCTTCAACGTTTTCCTACTTCATGTCCATGTAAACATTGCTTCAAGTACTTGAGGGTTTCTTCTTATGGCTTTAAGGACTATCAAGCCATAGACAAAGGCTTCATCAAACTTGTGGGCATGAATACAAAACTCCCACAACACTTCAAGGGATTCTCCATAAGGGCTGCTTCAATACGTGGGCTTCTATGTGGGTTACATCACCAACAATGGCATCAAGCCACAATAAGTATGGGTTCCAAAACCCACTTAGCTTCCAAACGTAAGAGAACCATCATGATCATCTAGCTTCAAGTGATCATCAACATCGAAAGGAATCCAAATCAAGTGCAAAGGCATCATCACCAACTTTACATCACTATGACCAAAACACAGAGGCCACTACACTACACTTGTTGGCATCAATGACAACTTTGATCTTCAATCCATACTACTATGAGGGCATGACCAACTAGTATACACAAGAATCTCTAATCAAAAGTAACTGAATCACCTCTACTCTAAACAATCAATAAGAATCACTTAAAATATCGCCAAATCATGACCGACCCTATACAAGAAAGAGTGTAAATGTTAGTTTTTCATCATTTAATTCAATCTGATCTAGGATATTAACTGAAAGAACCGCATGTACAACATATCAAGCATAAGAGATAAGAGACAAGAGACACAAAACATTTCACCGGGGAAAACCAAGAAGGTGAAAAACCCCGCAACTTCCTCAGAGATAGAATAAGCACCAATAAAAGATCACAAAGATCAAACCCCAAGAGATAGATGAATGCATTAGCTACTCCTCCTCCACTTGTGCGCACTCCTCCTTTCTCTCACTAATGCGAAGTGAGTGAATGAGAGAATGTATCAAATGAGATAGTCACACTCTCTATTTATACTTTTACTTTCACTTGACCTTTACTCAACTAGGTCGGCCCCAACTTAACCACTTAACATAATGTTGACTGGGCCGACCCCACTAGGGTGGTCTAATAACCCTTTAACCCACATGACTCATATAGGGCCGACCCCATCAAGGTGGTCTAATAACCCATCAAGTATAAGTTACGACACTTACAATATAACTTGCAACACTTGCAAGTACAACTGACGACACTTCCAATCAGAGGAATAATACATCTCCGTTGGGGATACAAGAAAGTACAAATACAATATACAAGTGAATATCTTCCGAAGTTAAAAATACATCAACACTCCCTCTTAACTAGGAAGGTATTCTCTTGACACAAGTCATCAATACATATAGGCACAAGTCTTCAATTCTGGAACTGGATCATCGTCACTGGAACACGAAGCATCATCGTCATTGTTGTTGTACTCGTCATCTCGATCACTGGGCTATCTCTCAATTCTTCTTGCCATAGGAAGTTCTACAGAGCCATCCCTTTTTCATGTTGGACGTAGGCCTAGCCTCATGTAGGTATTCATCATCTCTGTGAGCAGGCCATCCTATGGAATCCTCAGGACTAATTACGTGCGTCAACAAAACCTTGAAAGAGTATCACAGGATCCTTTATGTGCCTAAGCACGACTGGCAAGATCTCCCAGGGAGCTATTACATGTGACCACCCAAAAACCTTAAAAGAGTGTCTCAGGAATGTTTATGTGCATAGAACGACCGGCAAGAACTCTAAAGAGCATCCCAGGATCATTTATGTGCCTAAGCACGACCGATAAGATATCCAGGACTGATTACATGTGTTCTGGCAAAACCTTGATAGAGCATCCTAGGACTGATTACGAGCGTACTGCTCAACCTATCGGATCTCCCAGGGAAAAATTATATGCCATAGGACAAAACCTCGAAAGAGTATCCCAGGATCCTTTATGTGCCTAAGCATGACCAACAAGATCTCCCAGGGAAAGATTATATGTCCTCCTAAGCAAAACCTCAAAAGAGCATTTGCCAGATCTCCCATGGAGTTATTATATGCCATAGGAAAAACCTCGCAAGAGCTGCAAATCTCCCAGGGCAAGTATCAATCATTTAAATTGCAAAATCAAGTTGCGATATGGATGTTTGAGTGTACTGAATTTGTTTCTGCTTTAAAAAAACCAACTTCATTAAGATTTTATGGTCAGATTCTAATGATGGCGAACAAGAAAGGTAAAAATAGTAGAACATTTATCCTTCTTCAATAGAAAGTGGATCAATTCCACAAACAAACAACCTACTAAATAGGCCCACATATGAATCACTTCACTCCAAGTGGCACACACCAATATTTAAGGTTATGATGTCAAACATGTATGACTTTGACCTGATCACCAACCAATGGGATTGGTGATTTGCCGGAGACTATTGGGGAGTTGTGGAGGAGAAGCACTCCGATTTTTTCTTGAACAAAATTTATTGGAGAGCAACTCTACTTGGATATGGTTATTCCCTGGTACGGGATTCATTCTCTGGTTTGTGGCATTGCTTGTTGATAGCTGCTTTGTACGTGATATGGAAACTCAGGTGCAAGTATGTTTTGGTTAAGAAAATAGTTTTATTTCTTCTTTTATTGTGCTTTGGAAAGATGAGGTACGTCATCTGTTATTAACAAAGGGATCCCGATTAATCAAGGATTGTTAATGTAATTGTAACTTCGAAAGATATTCACTTGCATATTTTATGTTGTATTTGTATTTTGTTATTGTACCTCCGACAAAGATGTTTATTCCTCCGATCGGGAGAGTCATTATTGTACTTGAGTCATGTAAAGTCATTGAGGTTAACCCTCCATTGTATGTCGGGGCATTAGACCCCAGAGTTGAGTCATTAATGGGTTATTAGACTCTCCTAGAGAAGTCGACCCAGTCAAGTACAACTAGGGTCCGACCTAGTTAGGTAAAAGGTCAAGTGAAAGTTAAAGTATAAATAAAGAGGGTGCTCCTCTCTATTTTCTCATTCACTCACTCATCAAGTTCGCATTAGTGAGGAGAAGGACAAGTTCACACAAGTGGAGAAGAGAGAAGCTGTTGAAGACCATTTCTACTTTTGGGGTTTATGTTTCTGCTATTGTATTGTTACTCATTCTATCTCTGAGGAAGTTGCGGGGTTTTATCCTTTATGGTTTCCCCGAGGAAAAACTTTGTGTCTCTTGTCTCTGGTGTTTAAATGTTGTGCATGTTATTCTCTCAGATAAGATCCTAGATAATCTTGAATTAAACTGTCAAAATCTAACATGGTATCAGAGCTAACATGAGAAGAAGACATTGTGCAGCTGTAGAAGCTAGGGCTTCTTATTTTTTAGGTTTCTCTCCATAGATCATCAGCAAAAGAAGGCTAGGATAACTCGCTTAAGGAAGGCGCATCTTTTTGTCCAAACAAAAATTGATTCTGAGCATTTTCAATTTTTGGCCAGTCACTACTACAGGAAATTAGGGCTTTTCACAGAAGTGGAATTTTGGCATAGGGAGATGCTCCTCATCAAATTCAAAATTTAGAGACCAAGATCGAAGTTTTTGAGTGGGTGGAACCCCAGGAAAAGTCAAGCCCTAGTTTGACTCTGGACCGGAAAGGACCATAAACTGCAAATCCAAAATTCGCAAGTGATTTTTCAGGAGTGAATTTTTGGAATCTTCAGAAACTAAGGGTACCATCCTGCTCGCCTCAGTCAAGCGCATCTTTCATCCAGACAGAAGTTTCAAATTCCAAGTTTGAATTTTTAGGGTTTCTCTATCAAACCCTAGCCAGCTCCAAATCCAATTTCAGCAAATCAAGTGGTAAGACCTAAATCTTTTCTATTTCCATCTGAGTTTCTCATTAAAGATGTCTTAGCACACCAAGCTTGAGGATAAGCTTGAAGGGGCTGATAACTTCCGAGCATGGAAGTATAGGATTGGGCTTGTCCTAGAAGAGAATGAATTGGACACCTATGTGAATGAAGAGATTCAAGTTCCAGAGGGAGATGAGGCTAAAGCCTTACACAAGAAGAACCTGGTTAAGTTTAAGAGAATCATTGCAGATTCCATCAAGGACCATCTCATACCACATGTGTCATCTCTGAAGACACCTAAAGAGATGTTTGATGCCTTGACCACCTTATTTGAAGGGAGGAATATAAATAGGAAGGTGAGATTAAGGAACTAATTGAAGAATGTCAAAATACAAAATGAAAAGACCATGCAGTCCTACTTTACAAGGGTCTCTCAGATAAAAGAACAACTTGAACCTGTGGGAGAAGATATAGAGAATGGATAAATAGTGATGACCACCTTGAATGGTCTTCCTAGATCATGTGATTCCTTTATTCAAGGAATTTGTGCAAGAAGAAAGTTGATCACCTTCAATAGACTATGGGAAGAGTGCTCACAGGAAGAAACTCGAATTGTAGCTCGAGAAGAAAAGATGGGTAATGAAGACCAGTCTCTCACGGCACACACCAGGAAGAACAAAAACAAGAGGGAGCATCCTCATCACAAGAAGGGTAAACACCATCACCAAATTCAGAGGGAGAACCTCAGAAGTTACAAGAAAGATCTATCTCACATTCGATGCTTTACTTGTGATGAGAAGGGACACTACTCCAGAGATTTTCCCAGGAACAAAGGTAGCTCCCATGAGAAGAATAACAACAAGAAAAGACATCATGCTCACAATACAGAGGATGTTGAACCTCCAAGGAAGAGAACCAGAGAAGACAATGAATATTCTTCAAGTGATGAAGAATATGTTCTAATTTCATCTCTCATAGGCACTGTCACACACGGAAGCAATGATTGGCTCATAGATAGTGGGACTTCCAAGCATATGACAGGATTCAAGGAATCCTTTGTGAACCTATCTGAACACGAGTCACCCCACAAAGTGAAACTTGGGGATGAATACCAGTATCCTATAAAAGGAAGTGGTGAAGCCTCCTATAAGCTAGACTCTGGAAAGTCTTTGAAGATGAAGGATGTCCTATATGTACCAGGACTCAAGAAGAACCTTCTCTCCACAACAGCATTGGATGCAAAAGGTATGAGGGTTGCATTTATTGATGGCCAAGTTCTTATGTGACCAAAGGGAAAGACCATGGATGATGCAGTAGTGATTGGAGAGCAAGAGGGACGTTTGTACAAATTGAAGGGCACCCTTGAACAAGCCTTGGTCCATGACTTCATGGAGCCAAGTGAACTATGACACATGAGGCTTGCACAGGTGCACTAGAAAGCACTACCCATTGCAAAGTGGTTGAAGGACTTCCAGAAATCTAGTCGAAACAAAGAAAGTGAAGAAGGCATCTCCAAGTAGCGAGAGCAAAGCAAAGATAAAGAGGGAGCACACTCCAGTAGTTTCTGCAAGGAAGCAAATATTGAGAGGGATTCCACCCAACAAACAAACAAAGATAAGTATTTGAATTGTCATTTCTTATATATCTATTTATTTAAATAATATTGTTCAATGGTGTACATACTTATGTTCCTAGATTTAGGCTGTGTATTATGCATATTATGATATTTTCATTAATGAACAGTATACTACTAATATGCATGTGATGGGTAAGTGGCCAATGGTACTGTACAACATTCCATTGCTACTTATCTATAATGAAACCTTTTTGTTGACATGTTGGGAGTAGTGCACACTCTTAAAAATGTTATGGTAGAAATGGAAGGCATCTAGAAAGTTACGGGATATGGATGAATGTTGTATTGAAGCATTGGATAAGATAATTGCATGACTGTATGACCTATGTCATTATGCATAAGAATTCGTTCTGAAAACTATGATATGTTTCTAATTGTGCAATTGAACTTGTCTTGTGGTAAAGATGGTGTACCATCACCTACATGAGAGATTTGTTTCGAAGAACAAGCGACGAAGATAAAGAAAACTACCTATTGAAGATATTGAAGAACCTGAAGTTCCAAGGATTCAAGATGGAAGAAGCAGTTCCAAAAGATCACGAAGACCGCGAAATAGAAGAAGCACAAGAACCTGTAGATCCACCTCGTGAAAAGAACCTTCCAAAGCGACAGAGAAGAAAGAATGGAAGGATGCCATGATCGAGGAGTACTAGTTGATCATGAAGAATGATGTCTGGGATGTGGTCCCGAGACTAGTAGGGAAGTTTGTTGTGACTTCCAAGTGGATATACAAGATCAAGCATGCTGCAGATGGCAGTATAGAGAAACACAAGGCAAGATTTGTGGCACATGGCTTCTCACAGAAGGAAGGGATAGATTACGAGGAGAAATTTGCACCTGTAGCCAGATACACTTCCATCAGAACAGTGCTTTCTCTGGCTGCAGGGATGAAATGGAAGGTACACCAGATGGATGTTAAGACAACGTTCTTGAATGGTGTAGTGGAAGAGGAAGTGTATGTGGAGCAGCCACTCGGATTTGAGACACATGACAGGGAGACTCATGTGTGCAAATTGAAGAAAACCTTGTATGGATTGAAAGATGCACCCAGGACGAGGTACGACAACATAGAGAGCTTCCTGACTAGTATGGGATTTTCCAAGAGTAAAGCAAATTCCAACCTTTACTACAAGGTTGAAGAAGGGAACCCAATGATACTTCTACTTTATGTAGATGAACTGTTTGTGACAGGTGAGGATGGGTTGATTGCTGACACGAAGAGGAACCTTGCTGCCGAGTTCGAGATGAAGGACCTGGGCATGATGCATTATTTCCTAGGTATGGAGGTGTGGAAAAGTGCGGATGGAATCTTCCTTAGACAAGGGAAGTATGTAGTAGATATCCTGAAGAGGTTCAGGATGATGGACTGCAAGGCCATGGCCACACCGATGGAATCGAACCTGAAGCTATTGAGTGACGCTTCATCAAAATCGGTTGATGCCACGATCTATCATCATATGATTGGATCTTTGATGTACCTGACGAATACGAGACCAGATATTTGCTTTGCTATGAACACATTGAGCCAGTTCCTAACGGATCCGAGACATGTTCACTTGATTGTTGCAAAGCATATTCCAAGGTACCTGAAGGGCACGATTGATTATGGGATCAAGTATGATGCGAATCAGAAGATTAACCTGGAGGGTTATGATTCGGATTGGCCAGGAAGTGCCACTGATAGGAAGAGCACTTCGGGGTGTTGCTTCAGTTTGGGATAAGGTGTGATCTCTTGGTTTAGTAGAAAGAATTCTTGGGTGGCATTGAGTACAGCTGAAGCAGAGTATGTCGCAACTTGTTCGGCTAGTTTTGAGGCAGTATGGATGAGGAAGCTACTGTCTGATTTGTTTGATCTATAGTTGGACACAACTTATATATATTGCGACAACCAGAGTTGTGTGAAGTTGTCTAAGAACCCGGTGTTCCATGACAAGTCGAAGCACATCGAGATCAAGTATCACTATATCAGGGATATGGTGCAGAGAGGAGCAGTGAAGCTCCAATATGTTGCGACAGACGAGCAGATAACCGATGTATTGACCAAGTCGCTGGCCAAAGTGAAGTTCGAGTACTTCAGAGAGAAGCTTGGTGTATTCCAGATCGAGGTTCATTCTAGGGGGAAGTGATGGGTATGGGAGACGCAAATGCATTAGTCTTGCATGGTTGTAGATATGTCCTTCCATGCCGATAGACGTGTGATGTGCATCTGGGCTATGCTCCGTTGACATTGAGATGATCTGGACACGATGAGTCAACAATAGGAGATTTAGGTTTTGCAGAGGCATATAATCAGTCCTGGGATGCTCTTTCAGGTTTTGCAGAGGCATATAATCAGTCTTGGGAGATCCTGCAGGTTTTGCAGAGGCATATAATCAATCCTGGGATGCTCCTTCAGGTTTTGCAGAGGCATATAATCAGTCCTGGGAGATCCTGCAGGTTTTGCAAGCAATGTAATCAGTCCTGCGATGTACATAGGTTTTGCATATGCAATGTAATCAGTCTTGCGGTGTACACGGGTTTTGCATAGGCAATGTAATCAGTCTTGTGATGTACATGGGTTTTTCATAGGCAATGTAATCAGTCCTGCGATGTACACAGGTTTTGCAAGGAAATGTAATCAGTCCTGAGATGTATAAAGGTTTTTGTAGAGGCAATGTAACAAGTCCTGCGATGTATAAAGGTTTTTGCAGAGGCAATGTAATAAGTCTTGAGATGTACCTACTTGATGGCTTGCTTGCAAAAGTGATGAAGACCTACATGGAGGCTAGGCCTACATACAACATGAAAAGGGCTGGCTCTGTAGAAATTCCTATGACGAGTAGATTGGAGATTGATGGAGGAGATGATGAGGATAGAAACAATAGTGACGATGATGATCCAGCTTTGATGTTGATCCAGCGACGAAGAATTGTGCTGATGACTGTGTCAAGAATACCTTCCTAGTTAAGAGAGAGTGTTAATGTAATTGTAACTTCAGAAGATATTCACTTACATATTTTATGTTGTATTTGTATTTTATTATTGTACCTCCGACGAAGATGTTTATTCCTCTGGTCGGGAGAGTCATTATTGTACTTGAGTCATGTAAAGTCATTGAGGTTAACCCTACATTGTATGTCGGGGCATTAGACCCAGAGTTGAGTCATTAATGGGTTATTAGACTCTCCTAGAGAAGTCGGCCCAGTCAAGTACAACTAGAGGCCGACCTAGTTAGATAAAAGGTCAAGTATAAATAAAGAGGGTGATCCTCTCTATTTTCTCATTCACTCACTCATAAAGTTCGCATTAGTGAGGAGAATGACAAGTTCGCACAAGTGGAGAAGAGAGAAGCTGCTGAAGACTATTTCTAGTTTTGGGGTTTGTATTTCTGCTATAGTATTGTTACTCATTTTACCTCTGAGGAAGTTGTGGGGTTTTCTCCTTTATGGTTTCCCCAAGGAAAAACTTTGTGTCTCTTGTCTCTTGTGTTTAAATGTTGTGCATGTTATTCTCTCAGATAAGATCCTAGATAATCTTGAATTAAATTGTGAAAATCTAACAAGGATGCCAAAAAGCTGGATCCTATTGTATATTCTGATTTTATTTATGCTCTTATAAGCTCCAGGAAGCAATTATGATAGGCATTGTATATACCCTTCCAACGCTATCATTTTTTATTGTAAATAAGTTTATGTGAATATAAGAAGTATTTAAAAAAAAAAAAATGTACTGCTCTAGTGATGAGTGCTTCTTAAGAAGGGTAAAACACTTCCTCATGAGCCATGTGCACCTCTTGGTCTACCCCACCTACATGATCACTCCTCAACCCCAAGCATCCTCAAGCCAACCTCAAGCCTCCATGTAAGAAACCAAGATCCCCATGCCATCTAGGGCTCAATGCCCTACTCTAGGATGTCTAACACTCCTCCAAGGCAATTCAAACTCCCAAGCAAGCAACCAACCTCAATGTGTCCAACATGAACATTGTTACCAGGTTGTCTAGTTCTTCAATGATTCAAGGAAGAATGCCATGAAAACATCCATACAAGGTCTAGAAAACAATGAGAAAACCACTTGCATAAAATCACTTCTTTTCATTTCTTTTCAGATATGCAAAAAATTATAAAGTAAAAAAAAAAGTTCCTTACAAGTTGAAAGCTTCTAACTCCTATAACTCAATCTATGATGTACAAAAAGTTGTCATTTCTACACAAAACATTGCAACGTAGAATTCCAGTAATCTTCTTTACAATAAAATTAGAAATGAAATCAATCATTGCAAATATCATTTCCGGGAATATATCCCTGAGGGTGTAGAAAGAAACTTATAAAAAATATAGAGGAAAATATCTGCAAGCATAAACTTGGACCTACAAACTTTGGAAATATCCCCAACTTGAACAACTCCAAAAAAATTCAGAAAATTCGAGAGAAACTGGAGATATTTGCAACACTTGAGGAATACAAATTCAACCCTATTGTCGAGATTTTATGTTGTAAACAATATTTTATTGATATAAAATCTTATTAAAGATATTGGAAGGCAAAGAAAATAATGTTGGACTTTGCACAAGGTCACCCGATTAATCAAGGATGCCAAAAAGTTGGATCCTATTGTATATTCTGATTTTATTTATGCTCTTATAAGCTTCGGGAAGCGGTCATGATAGGCATTGTATATACCGTTCCACTGCTAGCGTTTTTTATTGTAAATAAGTTTATGTGAATATAAGAAGTATTGTTAAAAAAAAAACATGTACTTCTCTAGTGATAAGTGCTCCTTAAGAAGGGTAAAACACTCCCTCATGAGCCATGTGTACCTGTAGGTCTACCCCACCTACATGATCACTCCTCAACCCCAAGCATCCTTAAGTCAACCTCAAGCCTCCATGTAAGCAACTAAGAATATCCATGCCATCTAGGGCTCAATGCCCTACTCCAGGATGTCCAACACTCCTCCAAGGAAATTCAACCTCGTGTTGCCTACTGAGTTGTACTTAGTTGGATTTCAAGTGAGCCTCTAAAGAATGAACAAGTCAGTTGTTCATAATTCAAGATCAGAAATCCATACAGGATATTTTGACCCTTTTTTTTATGTTTTTCACATGTTCACACCCCCTTGAGGGAATTGTAATAAATGATGTAGCATGATGACCTTATGTAAAAGGCTTGGCCTTCTTAGGACTTAATCATCAAACTAATCACCCTAGAGTGTTTTTTCGTTGTTAATTATTCGACACTTTTTAGCAACACATAATTTTTCGTGTTTTTCACTCAAAATCCTCCAAAGTTGGGGTGGTGAAAGTGATGATTATGCCTTAGGAGGGTTATTAAAGCCTATGGTATTAAATTTTCAAGACTTGAGTCTATGTATATTACCATGCTAGTCATAATCCCAAAGTTTCGTGAACATGCGCTAAGTCCACCCTGGGATTTTTTATTTTTTCAGTTTTTTAATAAAATCATCAATAAGGTGTATTTTAATTGTAAAATTTCAAAAAGTCATAAAAGTGGATCTAGGGGGGCAAATTTGTCATGGGGATTCTCATTTTGGGACCTAGATCCCCCACTTAACCCTTAAACTCACTTTTGAGAGTCAAATTTGTGATTTTCAATTACTAATTTTGATTTTCTCTTGAAAATGACATTTGGGTCAAATAATTGGGAAATATGGAGAAAATCCATTTCCTAAGTCAAAGGGAGCTTGTCTTTGAGGTGTCCATGTTGGTTGGAATCTTGTCTAGGTCAATAAATGAGTTGTTGGAGCATCTTTGCCAACAAGATGAGGGGGATTTGATGTGCTTCCATGAGGGGGGCACATTCTCTCCAAAGGAGGGTGCAATTACCCATGTGTCTCTCTTGTTGGAGTTGGTTGGGAGAGGTGGAAGCCTCCCATGAGAGGTGGCAGCCCTTCCCTCTTGCATATAGGACACTTTCCATGGTTTCTAGAACCCCCAATCCACCCCTCTCCGTGGGAAATGCACCCTCTTAGGGTTTGAAGGCCAATTTCTCTATAAAAGCAAGCTCTTTCTCCTTGTTAAGGATGGAAGTAGTGAAGCCCTGCCAAAACTCTTTACTATCGTTGTTGTATTGTTTATGAATAAAGAAGGATTTGGAGGCTCATCAATGGTGTAATGATCTTCATGTGTGGATGTTTTTTTTCTCAAATGCTTATAAGGTATAATCTGTCTTAATTTTATCTTGTCTTCATTGGATAGCTGTGAGCTTACATATGGAGCTACCTCCCAGTATGGTAAGAGAGTATTCTAGGTTGATTTATTCCCTTATTGTTTGTTAATGGTAGATCTATTGGAGATGCATGTATTCTTTTTTGATTTGTATGCTTTCTGGTTTTCTACGTTTGACAAATACCCTCATTTAACCATTTGTTTATGCAAGGGTTGTTAAGCTTTCAGGTAGCCTCATTTGGAGAAGGGTTGGAGCTTGCTTGCATCCTCCTCATCTTCAATATATTTACAGGATAAACACCCTCTTCATTCCACCAAAGAAAAACTTCCAAGCTTCTTCATTCTAGTTTATAGGACTCTTCATCTTCCTTCTTTAAAATCAAAGTTTCTTTCTGATTATTGTTTCTTAAAAAATAGCAAGTATAGATCAGTTTTGAGGTTTCATATTTTAAATCATACTTGCTATATTTTTAAATTATATCTAAAGGGCCATGTTTCAAAGTTAATATCATGAGCTTAGATCTAGTTTAGTTTAGTACTTATAGCTACAATTTTTCCAATAATTTTCCAAGTGCTTACTAGGAGTAAAATTTTACTTCAGTTTTGTTTAAGCCACTAACTCTTAACCCTTTTAGCTTGCTGGTTTTTTTCATTTATCACTAGGACAAGCGGAAGTGCTAGCAAAATTATGAAGTTTTGAGCCTTCCAAAGCACCTCCTCAAAGCCCTCTCCGAAAGGGGCCTTTTTTCAAACTTTTTGTAAACCTTTGATCCCATTTTATAAAGGATTTTAAAAAGGGCTTCTTATCTTTATCATTGTACATCATTAATAAAAGAAGCAAGTGGGCTACACAGCGCCCACACCCCATTCCCCATTGGGGGAACCTATATTGCCTCATTTTTGGTGTGATTTTCCCTTTTGCTTTGATTTTTAGATACTAACCCTTAGATTAAGTTTCCTTTTTTACAAGCTAGTTTAGTTTCATTTTTGTAAGATTAAGTTAATTTAGTTTCATTTTTGCAAGTTTAGATTAATTTCCTTTTGCAATCAAGTAACGAGCCCGATTTTGTGTTCACAAAGTCTGCTCTCGCCACCACCTAAAGGATTTTCCGATTAGTGGTGGATGATCATAAAAGTGACCTTAGTAAGTAGTCATTAGTACAACACTATTTGCTTTACAAGTTCTTTTACTTTTTTTGCATTACAACTTTATTTTACTTGCAAAATGTAGCAAATATTTGGCATTATGCTCTTTCCCATCGCATACTAGTTTTGGGTTGGTCGAACCTTTGGAATAATTAGAAACGGGGTCTTGCACTTTATAACTTTTCACATCTAATTAACAACAGACCTAATTAAAATTAACTCCCCTTAAGGACGGAAATCCGACGTCTCTCCTTTGTTTCATGTGGGAAAATTTTACAAAGAGAAAGGAACTACTAGGTAGTGACCGTGGGGACCCGTTAGGCTACACCCTCGATTGGTGCGGTGTTGGACATACCCCTGTAACTCCGATCTAACTTTTCCTCTTGTGTGAAACCACATTTAGCAAAATACGGACCTTGTTCCACGTATCTTCCGGTATATCGGAACTTCCCATAATCCACTCATCATAATAATTCTAAAACTGACCAAGATGCAATTGCAAAACATTTCATTTTCAGCAACATTTATTTTGACTCCATTTGGCATTGATCGACTTTACAACAATAGTTTTTTTGCTTAATATATTTTTATTGTTGTTTATGTTATATCTTTATATGCTATGCTGTTGATCTAATTTATATCTTTTGCACTTGCCTTGATTCAGTATTATATATCCAAAAACCCCTAAAAAACCTACTTCCATTTTAACATCTAAGAACTAAAACCCTTAGTAACATTTCTTAGGGCCTACCCCCCTTGGCTTCGTTAGGAGTTAGCCTAAACAGAGGAGTCAAGATCAAGTGACAGTACTTCACTCGAGACTTGCCCCCAAGGACACACCAAGTGGCTTGAATATTTCTGCCACGTTATTGTTATCAGGTTGTCTAGGTCTTCAATGCTTCAAGGAATGATGCCACAAAAACATCCATACAAGGTCTAGCAAACAATGAGCAAACCACCTGCATAAATCACTTCTTTTCATTTCTTTTCAGATATGCAAAAAATTATAAAGTAAAAAAACATAAGTTCCTTACAAGTTGAATGCTTCTAACTCCGGTAACTTAATCTATGTTGTACAAAAAGTTGTCATTTCTACACAAAACATTGCAGCATAGAATTTCAGTAATCTTCTTTACAATAGAATTAGAACTGAAATCAATGTTGCAAATATCATTTCGCGGAATATATCACTAAGGGTGTGAAAAGAAACTTATAAAAAATATAGAGGAAAATATCTGCAAGCATAAACATGGACCTGAAAACTTTGGAAATATCCGCAACTTGAACAACTCAGATTTTTTTTAGAAAAGTCGAGAGAAATTGGAGATATTTGCAACACTTGAGGAATACAGATTCAACCCTATTGTCCAGATTTTATGTTGTAAATAGTATTTTATTGATAGAAAATCTTGTTAAAGATGAAAGACAGAGAAAATAATGTTGGACTGTGCACAAGGTTTTGATGCAACAAAAAATAGAATGGCCTTTTTCTACAACATTACACATACCATATATGATGATCCCATGCAGTTTTCCACTCCTCCATACAAATAGAACAATGCAGAGCCTTGGTATTGCTTGTAAGAAGTAGATGACTTCTAGCACCTGTTCTCTTATCTCCATCCATATGAGAGCTTGTTACCTTGTTATTGCTTTGTTGAAAAGCCTCCTCTTTGGATTGTCGAACGTCTGGACTAACTACTAACATAAACTGATTCGATCTTAACTGACATTTCATTTTCCTTTGCTGCCTCAAATCTTTAATTTGGTTTTGTGCTCCAACCATAATATCTTCTCCTTCGTCTAGTCCAAGAACATCTATTAAAGTGGACCGAAAAACATCTGGCAAATTGGAATGTATTTGAGCTGCTACTTTCTCAACTTCCCTCTCGACTAATATTTGAAACTCCCTCTGTTGTGGTCCTTGCAGAGTCTCCTACAAAGAACAAATAATGTTCTCTTTTTGTTTCTTTGTCAAGGTCTTCTCCAATTTCCGATGTTCCAAACTCCCACTTTTTACAAATAAGTCATCATTTTCCTCTTTTGCTATTCTTTTCTCTTCATACAATTTTCCCAAGTCATGTGCTACTTGTTGTAGATGGTTCTCCTTTTATTTTATCTTCTTTGCCAATTTGTCCATCTCTAAACCACCGACATTGGAAGGATTGGACTCATCTAAGCATAAACTTCCAGATTGATTTGGACGAGTCCTGGAAAGTACTTTAGCATCAGCCCTTTCTTGCTCCTTTTGTGCTTCTGCCAATTTATCTATCGGCCCTTTGCAAGGTCCAACACCTTTGCCAGGAATGTGCATAAAATGGGCTTTAACCCTAGTATAACTGCCTCACCAATTAGCTTGACAAAGTGTACATTGAACTTTTACATTTCCACCTCCACACTTGCGTTCCCTTACCTTCTCACAATATTTCCAAAGGGGAGTGAGAAGATTGACTGACATAATGTGAAGGTTCGAATGGAGAAATTTGAATATAAAAAAACTGGGAAACTCTGAACCTGGACTTTGTTTGGCAGGCAGGTTGCTACTTCATTGATATCCTGTGACCAAGCATTGTAAAATACCTGCATGCGAAACTCTCCAAAAACTACCAAGCACTGTAGAATGCCTGACCAAGAGTAGCCTGGCGGAATCAGCGTTTTCCAAGTAGGGCTTCAATCCAGAATTGTCGAACGCTTGGAGTTCTTCGCCATTACTAGTTTCCAGCCACCTTTGTGGGTTGACGTACTATATGCATAGTTAGACTTCAATCACGTTTTACGTCTCCCACGTCTGAATTTTCCATAAAGAGAGTTTCAAAGAAAACCGTGCATTTAGCGATCCATGAATAAACCGAGATCAGTAGCGTGACAGTGTCAACGAAGGTTTCGTGCATATTTTTTTAAATATGATAAAACTTATCGGTCAAATTAAAAGTTAAAAATTTAGTAAGCTTAATTTATTCAGACCTATAAAATTTAATACATCATTAATACTTAAAAGATTTTGATAATTTAATAAAGTTTTTATTAATAATGATAATTAATGTTATGTGATTATTAGTCCTTGCTGATAAAGTTTTTAATCATGATAATTAATATTATGTGTTTTATTAGTGGGTGCGTAGCAAGGATGTAGCAATCGGTTTGTTGCAATAGTTACTTGTTAACAATCAAATTAACACCCCTAGTCATGTGGCAGAAGAAGCACATTTTTACTATGCGCTTGCAAATGAAGACAGAACACAAGTACATTCAAAGACAAGTCCTCTCTGTTCTAATCACTTCTCCCATAAATGGGAGGATTAGGTGAAGAAAGTAAGAACCTAAGGAGACCAAGTTCAGTGATTGAACCGCTCACAAAAGGTCCAAAACTAAGCTACACCAATCAAAAAGTGAAGACAAATGCATTAATTGTGCTCAGAGTATGCTAAGTTGTGCAAAAAAGCCTAAAAACTATGGAAAAGTGGGTTTTTGAGTGAAAATGATCTAAAATAATGAAAATGAGCAATCCCATATTGAAAAGAGAAACTTGAGAGCACACTTCCCAATGCTATATAAGAAAGGCATTTGGGGCATTGTAGGGTACACAAAGGAAGAGCAAAGGCATGCTGAAAAGATTCTGAAGGAGGAGGAAAAGCTCAATTTCTTCAAAAGCAAGGGTGGAGAAATGAAAGTTCATGGCAATGGAGGAGGGATTCACACCAAGATCCATGGTAGGGATGCATCTCTTCATTGTTTTAATATGAAATGATTCAAGTTTGTTCCATTTGAATGTTTGAATGTTGCTTATCTTGCATGATTTAGATTTTTAAATAGCATTAGATCTTAGCTTTGCTTATCTTAATTGATGAATGAATGTACATCTGATTAATAACTTGTGATAATCATTTTCATTAGCTAACATAGAAGCTTACCACTTCTTAGTAAAATAGCTAAAATAGAGTAGACAAGTCCCTACACTATTTGTTGTTATCAGATTGGCGACCATACTGCTTGTGAACTTTCTTGATTGTTCTTCATTTTTTTGGTGTTCTTTCTTCAGATCTACTCCTTTGTGGCTTAAAGATCACTGAAAGAACCTTAGATCCAGCTTGAGAAGCTTAAGACCGGCCTAACTACACCTCTAATTCATCAAAGCACCTCAAATTGCCTTCAGATATGAGTTTCTTGAATTTTGAGTTTCTTGTTTTTTGAGAACTAGTCACATTTCATGGCAGAGATTCATGGCATAGTTTTCTTCATTTTTTAGAGCTGGAGCCATTGTTTCCTCCCCATTCGACAAGCATGACCCCAATCTTAGGGGCCCGCCTCCCAGTCTTGAACTCATATCGCGCGCTTTGCCCCAGTGTTGTGTGTTAAACTCTTCAAATTCGGCGTGTCAAACTCTGTGTCGAATGCTAAGCTCTGCCCCGGTGATGTGCGTTAAAGATCAACGTTTAAACCAATGGAAACCAGTGTGAGATGCTCCTCTCTGTCCTGGGAAGGTCGAGTTTGTTCTCTGCATGAAACCTTGAATCAGATATCAGAGTTTCATAGCTCTGCGTGGAATATTAATCTCAACATTCATTTGGGTTGAATCTCAGGCGTTAAACTATGCCTTTAAACTCGGCCATTAAAGCTGGAATGCGAAGCATTGAAAGTCTCTAGATATCTGAGTGTTCTTTTAATTTTGCCACGATTTGAAGGTGTTAGCGTTGATGGTTTCAAACTCCCTGCGTGTAATTTAAACTCTGAAGGTGTCAGCGTTGAAGGTTTGTAAACTCTGTGCGTGTTCATTAAACTCTGCCACGACATGTTGCACATCCATTTTTGCACATCGCAGTGTATCATACCTTTGCGTGTTTAGTAATTCATGCTTGCACTCTGACATTTAATGTATGAACCTTTTCTTGACCTCTGCGCATAGGGATTGCACCACGGTCGTCGACTGGGTCTTTGAATACTGGTTTATTGTCTGCATAAAATGCCAAAACGTGAACAAACCAAATCCTTAGGTTACACCGGGTTTAGCATTTAAATGATGGTTTAACATCTGTCTTCCCAACAGCACTACCCATCACAACAAAATGACCTTTGCTCGGCTTTAGCATAAATGGCACATGGTGGCGTGTAGGTGTTATGGTTCCAATCACGTTGACATTGAAAGTAGCCTGAAGACTATACTTTGAAGACCTTGCTTAAAGATTCTTTTTAAATATCAGTTTTTGATTCTTTTTGAAAAGTTTGGAATTGTTTTGCATGATTGGAACTAAAATCGTTTCCATTGAATTAAAAAGATTAAAAAGAGTTCAAACATTTTGCAAAAGTTTGGCATATTTGGGGTTCAAATCTTTTTATTTGGTTTAAAAAGAATTAGTTTATTTTTCCTTTTGAAAAAGTTTAGAATTTTTTTGAATTTTTTTTCTTAAATTGGATTAAATCTTTTTTCATGAACCTTTAAAAGTAATCCAAGTTGCAATTTCTTTTTAAATTTGTCTTTAAATGTGTAATAGATCTTTTTGTTTAAGACCTTATGCACATGCTTCTTGGAAACATCAAACCAAAAACCAATCAAAACCATATTGAAAAGGTCATTTAACCACATTTGCATTGAAAAACAAACCTTGAACATCACATTGTGAGATAAATTGAAGATAATTTCTTTCCAAAAAAACAGAAATAAACTTTAAGTTAGTTACATTTTGTTTTTTAGTTGGAATTTTCTTCATAATTTGCATGCACAATTAGAGAGAGTTGCACCTTTAGAGTTCAGTTTTCTTGAGATCTATTGTGTATGAGGTACCGTATCCTCTTCACTCGCACCTTATGGCGATCTTGTGAATGAGAAAGTGTATCTCACTTGTAATAGTTTAGGAGTTGATTTTTTCCAAGCATTTTATATCAAGCCACCGTATCCTCTACACTCGCACCTTATGGCGACCTTGTGAATGAAAAAGTGGATCTCACTTGTAACAGAGTAGATTTAATTTTTGCATACAATTTTTCGAGCCACCGTATCCTCTTCACTTGGGCCTTATGGTGATCTTGTGAATGAGAAAGTGGTTTTCACGTGTAACAGTCTAGAATTTAATTCATAAGCATTCCAAAGGGCTCTGCGTATCCTCTTCACTTGGGCCTTCGTGCGATCTTGTGAATGAGAAAAAGAGATCCCCCTTGTAATAGAATTAGATTCATGTTCACTTGAGATATCTGTTTGGGTTACATTGGTCTTTAACATCAATTATTATCCTTATTTCAGAAAAAAAACTGTGCATGAACATACAAAATCTACCAGAAACTTTGCATGTCTGAAAGAAACTCATGAACGTCTAACTCTTCCTTAATCTAGAATATTCATCGAATTGAAAGGTAGAGTAATGAGCATTTTGCATTGTTTGGTTCATCTTTCTGTTTTCAAGTCAAAACACCACCAGTTTCACATCCACTCTTGAAACTAAGCAAACTACCCTTAAAATTGACGCTTAATCTAAAACTAACCAAGATTTGATTTTTCATATCACCAACAAGGTTAGGCTAGTGCCCTGGATTAGGTTTGGAGAGTTAACACTCCCGGGATGCAAAAATTTTGAAACTAGCATTGATTACTGAGAGTAAATCCATTAGTAGCAAAAAACGCTTCTCGGGAAAGCGTTTCTGAAACATGCGTCAAGCACGAGGTCAATCTGGATAAGTAAGGGTGGTTCCCCCATATTACTTATTTAGTGGGACATGAGCTTATCGAGGGGATTCTATGTTCAGTGACAAGTCCTCGGGGTGACATCACTGTTTCTAGAGTTCCTGGTTATGAGAGTTGTCATCGACTTACAACTGTTCCGCCCGACCGTTGATTGTGAAGTGGTAACTTTAGTGACTATTCCTAGGATATCACATAGGCTATTGTGAGTGGGGGACACTTGCAATACCTGAGACAGACTTTGGAACTTTTACTCCTTGGGAGGGTGATTGGTCGGGAACCAACACTTGCACCCCTGGCGATTAAAGTTTATTGTAACTATTTCTCATACCTTCGCTGCTATCAATTGTTTGAGGCTTGAGATCCCTCAGCAACTACTTGTTTCAGAAGGCCCTCTAGTCCAACTTTTCATTGAACTTTAGTTATTTGGAAAAGTAGTTTGCTTGCTTGGATCCATAAGACTTTTTACTATGTGAACACTTTTTTTATTTTTGTTGAGTCTAGATTTCCTTAGGATTGTTTGATTAAGAATATCATTTTAAACAAATCCTTTTATCAACTTCTTAGCAGTGGCTACTCTCCCGATCCGCCAGTCACGGTGGTAGAGGGGGGAGTCAACTGAAATTGAAGGTCCTACTACATTGCAAAGACAGATACAAAAACCACATCCTAATGACTTGGAAACATAACCGATCTTAAATACAATTAATATTACTCGAGAGGAACAACATCAAACAAACCCTTAACATTCATTATCACATCACGAACTGAATACATACATAGTTGATGATCTTACTCTAGTTGAAATTGAAAAATTGAAAAATCACACAATTGCTCACATAATTCCACCTTTGATGAATCTTTCAGAACCAGTTATACTTATTATCCGTGAGTCACTGGGTGATATCAAACCTCTTTTTGAAAGTTTGAATGACATGCAAAAATCAACAAGTGGCCCTATGGCTTCATCAGGAGCACAAGGGACTACATCACGGCAACATCAAACTGTTGCTGGAACTGTCAATACTTCCAATTTGGCCTTTACATCAATCCCAACAGTTAGTATACCTGCTAGTAGCACAAGTTCAGCCAACACTTTAGTTCCAGTTGGTACAGTTTCGGGTTCCAATCCCAGAAGTACATCCACTTCATCTCCAGGAATCCCTACTGAAGGGTGTGCCTTTTCAAACATTGGTTTCCCATATGGTTCGGCTAATCAAGGTCAATACACACAAGGAGTAAACCATAATCCTCATGGTATGCTTAACACTTGTCCAAATTCTACTTCTGGGGGAAACCCTTCACCATGGAATGGTAATATTCTTGGTAGAAGCAATGAACCATGGAACATTTATGCCAATTGGGGCTATGCTCCTCAGATTAGTGGAAATGCCCTGGGGGGTTATCCTCCGACTTATCCTAGCACAATGCCTAGGGGAAATCCACCTATCAAACCCATTCTGCAATGGAGTGGGGAGGTTTCAGGGAGTATCCAATCTTCTTGGGGCCCACCTTCACAAGGAGGAAATCAACCTTGGAACACTTATCTAAACCAAGGAAACAATCAATGGTTTGGTCAGATTCCGGAAAGTAACAAATCTTTTTGGGGCCTACCTTCGCAAGGGGGCAATCCATCCATCCATCCTGTTCCACCATGGAATGGACAACATTCAGGAAGTAACCAATTCTTTTGGATGCCACCTCCACAAGGAGGAAGTCAACCTTGGAATGATTTTCAATACCAAGTTCAACCGCCATGGTGTGGTTGGGATCTAGGAAGTAACCAATCTTCTTGGGCCCCACCTCCGCAAGGAGGCAATCCCCCCATTGGTCATGTTTCAGGAAGTAGACAATATTCTTAGGGTCAGTCTCCATAAAGTGGAAACCCACCTTGGAATTCTTATCACACCCAGGGACCACATCAATGGAGTGGCCAAGTTCTAGAAAGTAACCAATCTTTTTTGGGCCCAACCCCGCAAGGGGGCAATCCAACCATTAACCCCGTTCCGCAATGGAGTGGTCAGGTTCTAGAAAGTAACCAACTTTTTGGAACCAAACTGCAAGACTTGCGTTTGATCCAACTAGGCTGCTACATGGACCTCATGTCAATGGTATGATGGATTCCGTCAACCAACTTGAACATATTACCCCACATTTGGGACAAGTTTCTATTCAGAATTTGCAACCCATAGCTGGCCATGCAATGCAACAACTTGTTAATCCTTCCAACACTTCTGAAATCTTCATAGTCTCATCGATAGACCGAAGAAGAAGTATAAGGGTAAGCAAAGTGCAAATCCTTCCCAGAATTCTGAAATCCTTATAGTCAAGTCCAAAGACCTTAGGGAAAAGAAGAAGAAATACAAGAGTAAGCAAAATTCTAACTATGGGAACAGAGATGCACCAACTATGATTCAATGCGGTGGGGCACAACAACCCACTATTTTGACACCGGTACCCCCGCTAGGGGGAAACCAGCCAACCCCCCCGCAAGGGGGCAATGATACCAATGCCAATGTCTTCATGTGTGATCATGAGATGAACATTCAAACAAGACTTGATTCTTATGATGTCTCTCCTAGTACATCGGATCAATCGGAATCACAACCAAGTGGTTATCTCTACATTGAGAAACCAACCATAGACTTAATACCATACCTCCCCAAAGGTGTTCTATGTAGAACAATGCATAATCCTAACACGCGAGTTGCTCAGAACGATAATGTTCTTGAGGACCTAGCTCAAATACCATGTGCCATGTCAGCCTTGGAGGTATTGCAATGTCGTTCTGCGCAAAGAAAGGAACTATTGTCTACTATTGGAGTTGTTGATCCATCCGATGAGACTTTGATCACATCAGACATAGACCATTCAATATGTAGGATCCTTTCCGAAGTTTCTTTTCAGATTAAAGTAACGACTCATGGTACGAACATCTGTCTAACCATAGTGGATGAAGGGACCTCAACTTGTGTGATGTCATTTAAATGTTGGCAAGCATTTGGATCACCCCTATTTGTTGTAGAAGTTTCATACCAAACTACTCAAATAGCTTTGGCAGATTCAGATCAAAATATTCCCTTGATGGAGGAATATGATCTGGTTACTTGGCCCATTTGGGTTGTGAGATCTCCCAGCTCACATGATTTCTTGGATTACATTTTATCATCAGATGAAGATATCCCCGAAGTTGTAAACATTTGGTTGCACCCACCTAAGGACATATTTTGTGGGGCCACTGGGAGCATAATTGGATTAAATCTACCCAAGTATAGGAGCATGATTTGCATGTTCCTCTATCTGATCTGATATATTTGGAAGCTTTCATATAGGTTTAGGCCATCCCTTTGTGAAGATGCATTTGAACCTTTTGCAACTCAAACTTACCATAGGGTCGAACCTGTTGAAAATTGGTGGGTCAACCCTTCATATCTGTATTTTCCACCATTTCGACAGAAGAGCCTACTGAACATGGGACACCCTAGTCAGCACCCCATTTCCATTTTCGTGCCCATACTGAGTTATTCTCATAGGCCTGGGAGCCCTATTAGTCCCATCATGACTTGGAGTTTGATACCACATATTTCTCTTTCATACATTTTTGACCATATCCTGATGGGATCCCACTTTTTTGTCATTTCACATAAGCATGTGTTAAAATATCCACTTGAATATCCGTGCAAACTGATTCATTGCTTATTGCTTATGTTGCGTATTTGCCTTTGCAGTCACTTTTTGTTTCAAGATGCCTATCAGCTATTGCTTCTGTATATTTGACCCATACCCATGGAGGAAACATCTGTAAGAGTGTACATAACTAGCTCAACCCTTGTTTGCAATATGTATCTTTGCCTTGGCCTGAACCACGCCCTTGACATTTAGCCGCACGCCCTTGAGACACTCGTTTCCTCTAATGTATCATAGCATGCTTTATTCTTTTTTCAAGCTAATAAATGAAAAAGGTTAAAAAAATTGGAAAACACAAAAATCCAAAAATGGAAGAGACTTGAATCACTTCATATCATAAACTTTGAAGAAAACGGAAACAGCCAGTCCTTGTCTCCCTTGAACATGGCACATACTATTGTATCCGCTGTCAGTACACCATCTACATTTGCCTTAGGAAACTGAACCAATATTTTTAACAGATCTCCACCGATGGGTTATCCTTCTCGTCATCAATGGAGCTTTCGTTAATGCATCTGGCATTAGCGAATTTCATTAAGGTCAGTTACTCAAAGTCCTATGTTGCCAAGTGTCCATTCTGCGTCATGTTATTTGTTCAAGGGAAGTTCACACCGAGTCGACCATTCCTCAAATATCCCTGACCAATCATGTCGGCCTTCTTTGTGTCAGTGTACAGTGTTGGATCTTGCACTTCTACCAAATTATATCAGGATATTGATCTTTTTTTCGTATCGGTTGATGTGGGATGCATTAAAGCCCTCCTTCCAATGGATCTATTCCTATTGACATCAAAACATCATCTAGGACATGGATCTAGAAACCCAAGAGTACATTGGATCTTGCAGTCATTAGTGGCAGGTTTCCTCGCAAATGACAGTGGGTATACATCAATGACCCTTGATCGTTTGATTCTACAAGTATTCGACTTCAGAACATCTATTCACATTTGCTAGTTTGTATTCAGTACCTTAGAGTCCATCATCATTATCGGTGGGTCTCTTTGCATATGTTAACGGTATACATCAATGACCGGTAATCAGATGGTGTTTTATTATGCTCGACATCAGATCATTTATTCGCATGATATAAACTCGTACTATCGTCGGTTTGTATTGAAGACCTTGGGAAAAACAGTTGTATCACTCATCGATGCACTGCCCGAGCTACGCAAGACTAGACTGCCATGTCAGAAGTTCGATGAAGACCTTGTTCTCGCACTCATCAAAGTGCATGTTGGCACTTCTGAAAAATTTACTTTTGACATGGATCCATTGTGTATTGTTCATGGCCATGCTTGTTTACTGCTGAGCATGGGTATGCCCGCCTCAGGAAGATATTATATATATTTGAGAAACTGCTATGTTTTGCAGGCGTGATCCTCAATCCTGCGCCCGTGAGTTTTCCTTTCCTCATCCTTGCTTTGAACGATAAAGAGTATCAATATAAAGAGTATCAGTATACAGAGTATAAATTTCAGTAATGTATTTCGGACCTTAGCTCTGCTTCGGACCTCACACATTAGGGGGCATCTGTTAACAATCAAATTAACACCCCTAGTCATGTGACAGAAGAAGCACATTTTTACTATGCGCCCACAACATGAAGACATAACACATGTACATTCAAAGACAAGTCCTCTCTGATCTAATCACTTCTCCCATAAATGGAAGGATTAGGTGAAGAAAGTAAGAACCTAAGGAGACCAAGTTCAGTGATTGAACCGCTCACAAAAGGTCCGAAACTAAGCTACACCAATAAAAAAGTGAAGAGAAATGCATTAAAGTGCATTAATTGTGCTTAAAGTATGCTAAGTTGTGCAAAAAAGCCTAAAAACTATGGAAAAGTGGGTTTTTGAGTGAAAATGATCTAAAATAATGAAAAGGAGCAATCCCATATTGAAAAGAGAAACTTGAGAGCACACTTCCCAATGCTATATAATAAATACATTTGGGGCATTATAGGGTACACAAAGGAAGAGCAAAGGCATGCTGAAAAGATTCTGAAGGAGGAGGAAAAGCTCAATTTCTTCAAAAGCAAGGGGCGAAATGAAAGCTCATGGCAATGGAGGAGGAATTCACACCAAGATCCATGGTAGGGATGTATCTTTTCATTGTTTTAATATGAAATGATTCAAGTTTGTTCCATTTGAATGTTTGAATGTTGCTTATATTGCATGATTTAGATTTTTATATGGCATTAGATCTTAGCTTTGCTTATCTTAATTGATGAATGAATGTAGATCTGATTAATAACTTGTGATAATCATTTTCATTAGCTGACATAGAAACTCACCACTTCTTAGTAAAATAGCTAAAATAGAGTAGACAAGTCCCTATACTATTTGCTATTATCATATTGGCGACCATAATAATGATAATTAATGTTATGTGATTATTAGTCCTTACTGATAAAGATTTTAATGATGATAATTAATATTATGTGTTTTATTTGTGGGTGCGTAGCAAGGATGTAGCAATCGGTTTGTTGCAATAGTTACTTCGTACAGAAAAAACTAATGTTTGACCTTAGTTTTTATTTTTAAAATAAATTTTTTATCTCAAATTTTATTGGCCCATCTACCCTAAAGCTTTGGAGTCAAACATGTAGTGGTGACGTAACTGTTATGTTATTTATATTATTTAAGATTATGTATTCTATGGACAAGATTTGACGGTGGAGAATATTCATCATCTACAAACGAATAAATTTAGGCTTTACCTATTGCTACCAACTCACGCGCCTCACGGCATACGTATTAACCAACCTTGACTTGAGGCCGAACAAGAAGCTTAAGATATGAGGCAACTCTCTTTGTTGCTCAATGTAGCAATTTGCACCTTACTTCATCCCATACGCCACCT
This sequence comes from Larix kaempferi, assembly GCA_027924585.1. Lineage (NCBI taxonomy): Eukaryota > Viridiplantae > Streptophyta > Pinopsida > Pinales > Pinaceae > Larix > Larix kaempferi. Next base: position 8,285,417 of record BSBM01001433.1, on the reverse strand, counting down.
TTTAATTTTTTTTATCTCAAATTTTATTGGTCCATCTACCTTGTTTACATTATTTAAGATTATGTATTCTATGGACAAGATTTGACGGCGGAGAATATTCATCATTTACAAACAAATAAATTTAGGATTTACCTACTGCTACCAACTTGGGGGCCTCACAACATACGTATTAATCAACCTTGACTTGAGGCTAAACAAGAAGCTTAAGATATGAGGCAACTCTCTTTGTTGTTCAGTGTAGAAATTTGCACCTTACTTCATCCCATACACCGCCTTTTATCTTTTCATTTTACCACTTTTGGGAAGATGAGATTTATACAATCTTTCCCCACATTGACAGACCACCTTTTAACTGGTGAAATTACCACTTTTTTTGCGGCCACCTCAGGCAGAAGGGCAAGAGGAATGCCCCTCCTCCTTCACAAACGAAATGACTGTAAGGTAATGCTCTCGGGGCAGAAGAGTCAATAAGTGTGCTCTCTTGGGACAAGCTCCTTAGGATTAAACTTGTCTTTAAGTGATGGACTGGGGCGAAAAGAGAAGTGACTGTAAGCGGTCATGCTAGGTAAGGTTCGACTGACTAATTAATCATTTTTCGTTCTCATGTGGTATCCATGGTTGGAGTTTCTCTGTTTGAATGAGAAAGTTGCAACTCAAGCGATAATAAGAGTAGGAATGCTTTCACTAGAGCGGGCTAGGCTGAAGATGAATGAAAGGTTCAAGGCTGCTGTATCTGTGGGACTAGGTTGTTAGACATCTATGGGACTTGTTGGTGTACTTGGAAAAAGGATACCGTCTTCAGTGATCAGAGGGTAGCAAATAAATCTGCCTTAAGGTTACTAATGAGATGACAATTTACACTTAATTTCAACCATTGTAACCATCTAGCTCCATCATCATGGCATATTTCCTCTATCGAATCCACCACTAAGCCATTTTTCCACCTGTATCAACTCTTACCATGCCCTTATAAGATGATTCTATCAACGTTTATCATCTGCAAGTCATGCAGATGTTAGTTCACTAGACAGACTCATTGAGGGGACGGAGCCTGGGCTTGAATTTCACAGGTTCAGGGGTTCTTTTCCTGAAAGGGAGTTTGTTTGATGCTTAAGTTTCGCTTTACATTCAGAGAACATAGTTATAGAGGATTAATGACATCAATAGAGCCATTAATGCTCCTACTTTCATCAAAGATATAGAACATACTTATAGCCATTAATGCTCCTACTTTCACCAAAGATAGAAAGAAATTGTTCTCAGGATTAACAAATTATCTATTCACCCATAACAGACGACCACACACTACCAGTTGCTTTGAAGAAGGAATATACAAGACTATTCAGGGACTTGTAGAAGAGCTGGAGGAAAAGGCCAGGCCGGTAAAAGGGCGGTATGATGTCAAGGGTACACCTATAGTTTAGAAGGTTAATTGCAATACCTGTTTTGAATTTTATGTTTCTGCAACGGTGCCTTGATTTCATCTGGGAATGGGAACGATGATTTTGTAGGAATCATGATTGTTGATGCAATAGACAAGGTTGAGCCAGATGGAGTTCTGTTTATTAGATCTTCTTCTTCTTTTGAAGCGACAATTGATGTCGAGGAAGGAATGGAGGTAAGCTAGAAGTTACATTGATGTACTCATTTTAGTTGAAATCATTCTAGTTTGGCAGTTAAATCCCTTGTAATTTTGTTATTGTTGCATTTCCACAAGGGATACATATCTCCCCATTTTGTCACAAACGCATAGAAGTTGATTTTAGAGTTCGAAAATGATGGAATCCTGGTCGCTGATAAAAAAATTTCAACCATCAAAGAGATTGTCCCTTTATTAGAACCACACAACTAAGAGCACCTTTGGTTATAATATGGTCATAACAGAAGATGTTTCGGGAGAGGCATTAGCTACTTTGGTTGTGAATAAATTGCGTGGAGTAATCAATGTTGTATGCTTTATGTGTTAATTGTACCGAGATGAGCGAGGTGCTCTACAACCCAGTATGGGGGAGATGTTGTAACGTTTGTTCCTAACAAAATAATTAAAAAAATTCATGTCGGCTCATAAATTGAACAGCCTGATGTTCACTTTCCTCTGGTTAGACATTAGTAATGGTGGACACTATCATCTGGCAAACTGGAAATCACTTTCCTTGCCGAAGGTATTTGGTGGATGGAATATAAAAAACATCTTTTGGTTCAATACTGCTTTATCATTAAAAAGTTTGTGGAGTGCTTTACTGGGAAATAATCTATGGACCAGAGTTTTACATGCAAAATATATTAAAATGGAGCTGATTAACTGGTTAAGGAACCCTCCTACTTATGCACGAAATGGCTCTTTCATTTGGAATGGTTTCTTGAAAATACTTCTCTGGATAAGCTCTCAGTTGGCTGCGGGAGCAATATTATTGTGGGTGTTGATGCCATCATGGGAGTCAGTGGTGATTATAAATTGTCATAGGATCTTCGTGATTGTTTTTCAAACTATGGCCTATTTACTTTGAACCAATTTAAGAGAACAAACAAGCAGGTTCCATATTGCTCTTATTGGCTCACGACTTCAGATCTTGGTCTAGCTAGACGATGGGAAGATGACTGGAACTTTTATACACAAAAACTCAACTTGGAAAGTATTCGGCTCTCCACAGATCAGGATAAGTTAGCATGGGAAAAAAACTCCAAGAATGGTCAAGTTACTGCAAGCTCGACATATATGGCTATTGTAGAAAGTCAGGTTGATAGCTAGAGAAAGTGGCGATACACTATTTTGTGGAAATGGAATCTCCCAATAAAAATCAAATGTTTCCTATGACATCTTTTTAATACGAAAATTATTAATTGGGAAAATTTGATACATAGAGGTAAACAGGGCCCTAGTATGTGTTTACTCTGCAGAAAGAATCCATTAACCATCTGTTTTTTCAATGTGATTTCTCTCTGGGTATTTGGAATTCGATATGTGCTACTCTAAAGATAGATGAAGAATGGCCGACTTTCGTTATTGATTTGGCATATCATAGATGGATACAAAAGAATCATAGATTCATAAATGTGCCAGGTATGTGTGCATGGATTATATGGAAATCCTGGAATGCTGCTATTTTTAAGAATATTGAACCTACTTTGAAGCATTCCTTGTCAACTTTCTGGAAACTATATCATACTTATTCAAAAGCTGTGAAAAATACTTGGAATATGCTGAGAATGTGTACTTTAAATGTGGAAGATAATGGGAAAGCATTAGGTTTTTTTGATGGTGCATCCGCAGAAAATAAGTGTGGTGTTGGCTTCACTATCAGCTGTGGTAAGGATTACACTCTCAAATTCCGTCTTGCTTGCAGATCATGCACTAATACAAAAGCAAAACTTCTGGGTCTGTGGGGTGTGTTAAAGGTGGCTCTTCTTTGTGGCATTGATTCAATAAGAATTTTTGGTGACTCTTTGGTTATTATCAAGTGGGCCAACAAGATTTTTCAACTTGACAATGCCTATCTCCATCACTGGTGTTAGAGAATTTCCGTTTTGATGAACAAAATTCTCGAACTTACTGTTGAACAAACATACAGAGAAACTAACGATGCTGCAGATTCTCTGTCTAAATAAGCACTTGATAGGGATCCTGGAGTCCTACTCTGGGAAGAATGGGTGGACGAGCGGATGACTTCTTCCGGTTCTATGAGTTCTTTTTTCTCTGAAGTGTTTTAAGAGGTGTTATCTCTGTTTTTGGCTGGACTGGCATGGAGTTTTTTGTCTAGTAAATGGACTGCATAGTTTTTTCTAGTCTCTTAACAGTGGATTATGAACTAGAGAAAAAGATATGCATATGTATTCGATGTTTTTTACATGAGCCCAAGTTTTTATACTTGGCAGGCATTATGTACTTTTTGATTTCTTTGAAATAACAAGAGTACTTTTTTTTTTTCTCTGAAAAACAAATAAAAAAATATGGAAAGTATTTAAAAAAAATCCATGTCTCATAAAACAAAATATTATGAAAAATAATTAAAAAATAGATGTTCGTCTATAAAATAAAAACTTAAAACTTAAACCCGAATCTATCAATCAAGAGAGATCAAATTTTTGAGTTTAAATTAAAAAAAAAAAATACACCTCACCTCAAGAAATTGGATCCCTTTCGATGCTTGATAGATCCGGGTTTTAAGATGGATCTACGCTGGTAGCAAATACAATTTCATATTGGTAATAGGAATTGAAAGACTGCAGTTTATTTTGCTATTATTAGTTTTTTCAGTTTATTTTGCTATTGTTAGTTTTTTCAGGCAAACTGCTTTGTGAGATTACTTTATCTATCTAGGAATTGCATTTTTAGGACAATGTATTTCTGTGCTAATTTGATCTTTTTGGGAAACAATAGCTTGTGACGGGTGAGGTCGTCTGGCATGAATTGACGGAAAAATTAAACATTGATGCAATTATATCCCAAAACCAGCTAAAACAGTAGATGTTTTATTTCTCTAATGCCTCGTTTTTCCTTGGCTTCAAGGGTGAGAAACAAGGGTAGTTCCCATTGAATGTAGCCGCAATATATTTGATTACCACAACAGGTCCATCTTCCGAGATGCTTAGTAGGATAGCTTGTTTTTGAAGCCTGGTAGTGTAATCTTGTACAATCTACCCTTGATGTTGTCTAAGACACTGCCACCGGATTTGCTGCTCCTTGACCAAGGTTTGTAAAACTTATCCTGAAGATCTTGGTGATGGGCTGGAAATTTAGCGAAAATAAAGGAGAGAAATATAGAGATTTTAAGGTTCGCTTAAATTCGATAATGGGACACATTTCCAATATGCTTTTGGGCTGTTCTGGTATGAAGAATTTATTGTATTCCTTCAAAATTTATACAATCAGAGTTCAGATCGAAATGCAGCATATAGGATTTTGGCTCCGTTTTTTTTGTTTTTCATTTCTTTCTATATACCCTCCTTTTCCACTACGATGTGGCTATCCTGTTTAGGAATATAGTTAAGATCTTTATTTGTGCTCCATTTTGAAGATTGATATCCCAGACTGTGCGGCAATTTAAAATTATAAAGTTCCATTGTACAGATAGTTGAATATTTTTGAAGTTAGACCATTTTTACAGAAATTAATTTGATATTAAATATATAAATTTAAAGCGTAGCAAATATTTCTAGTTTTTGGTCATCTTGAAGATGAAGAGCAAGTAAAATGATTTGAGAGTAAATTAAGAGAATATTAATCATTTTTTTTTAAATGAAAAATTAGTTAAATGGTGAATATGAGTCCTGAATTTTTTATGGCTCCAAAGATCAATTGTTGGAAAAGATATCATTTAAGGCTCCAAATTTTAATAACTGAGATATATATATCTTGAAAATTGAAACATGATTTGGATTTCTAAAGCTCATAGACACTTGCGGCATAATCTATTTTAAGTTTTAGATTTCAACCTATAAAAATTAGATAAAACGGAACTTGCCAAAGGCACCCTATTTTGACGTTGTTTCAATATTCTTGATAACGTGCAAGAAAGGTCTTTGTGTAGTGCCAACTTACAGTCCGATTACACCGATATGTTAGCCATTGTGAGAGAAGTCATCGGATATTTTTCCTATAGAGTTATAAATGAGAAGTTCATGTCTACTAGGTATATTTTTTCTTTATTTTGGTCATTTTAAGTGATAATTGTAATTTTAAAACGGAAAAACTACCTTCCCGAAGGTCATCCAAATCAAAAGATGTCTCAACGGAATTGAACCCGGGTGGATGGAATGAAATCCATCTATCCCCACTAACAGACCACCGTGTCCTTACTATATAATTTAAATATATATAAATTATTATGACATATTTTAATTAAATAATTTTAAATAAATTAATAAACCGGATACGGGTGCTCCTCCTGTCGACACCATGCACAATGCCAACCGCGAACAACTGCCACCTTGCACTGCTGCACGTGGCAACGTCGGGCTGACCCTTCACATGCATGGACCGGTGGATGAGACGATCGCAGCCGCACATCTGTCCACCAGGATCGAGGATCACTCCACCACCCTGAGCGTCGACGCTTATTTAAGATCACAGGACGAAGAGAATGGTGACGATTTGCTCCCGCGTGTTTAGAATGACGTCCCCCCTTGGTGACTGCGTCCTGCATTCAATTCTGTCACCTTCCTCGAGGTCGACAGACTGTAACATTTATGGCCTCGGCTCCTTAAAACACCCTGCCAACATGCATTCTGTTTCCACCGTCGAATTCAGGCTTCTCTCTGAAAATTATTGCGCAGAGCTTGAAATCTTAGGGGCGACTTACTCTGCGATTCTCAGAGCCATGACAGTTCGCAACAGGGGGATCTCTCGTCGGGGCAGCGGCAGGAAAAGCTCTAGCCGTAGGCCCAAGGTCGCCATGGACTGGTCGGTCATGGATGGTTATGCTCCACGAATCTTTGCAAGAACTTGAAGCCTTATCGACGGGTGGGAGGCTCGTAAGGTCGCTACTCTCCTTGCCTCTGGCAGCAATGGAGGCGCCATTAATCATTACTGGTTGCTCAAGAACATGATGAGCAACCTCATAGAGGAAATGGAAACCAGTTGGCAATCTAACTACAGTATTGTCAGGAATATCAATGCCAATCTAAAAGAGGCGGCAGACCACTCTAACACGCTAGACGCCAATTTGACCTGGGACATCTTTACCCTGGGCAACAATTCTGAACCTGCCAAGCAGGATAACATGGAAACTGACGCTGCCAAAGCCCCTGCCACTGGGTCTGCAAAGAAACTATCCAAGGTCAAGAAGAACAGAGGCTCCACCTCTACAACCCTCGCCCGTGACGCTGTTTGTGATGCTGCTCGTGATGCTGTTCGTGATGCTGCTGTTAGTGATGTTGCTGTTCGTGATGCTAGGCGTGGTGCTGCCTCAGATGACACGCGTTCTCCCGGGTCACCCTCTCCAACTCTGCCCCCTCCAGGCATCTTTGAGGATTTCTATGCACCTTGCCCCATCCTTGAGGAAGAACCAGAGAACTTGCCTGCAAAACACTAATGGGAAGGTCGTAGCCCCTAGTCATCTCTGTGACTATCAACTTCTCTGTTTTTATTTTTTGTGTGGTCTAGTTTATGGTTCTATCAGATACTATCAGTATTTATTTTTGCAGCAAGTACCAATTTTTTTATGGGCAGACCATACTCACAGGGTCTTCATTTTGTATTATGTCAGTTATTTCAGTCTTTTTGAGCAATTGGGATGGTGGCTTCATTATTTGAGGCCTCCCCAATCTGCAAAACACTATACTGCTCACAATGTATATTCTGCTTATGTTAATTAAATTTTGCCTGCAACTTACAAAAAAAATAAAAATTTAAATAAATTAATATAATTATATACAAATTAATATAAATATATTTTAATTTTATGCAATATTATTTTATATAAGAAAAATAAATTTGTGTTATTTAATATTTTAAAAGTTGTCTATTTAAATCTTATAGTAGTTCTTTAAAAGAATACTTATTACATTGATAAATGCTTATAGGAACAATACTTTAGAATATGTGTGTTTGTGAGAGACAACTACTAATTATAGTTTGTGACACTTAATTTGTGGCTTATTAATGTTCATTTTGGCATTTTATTTAATAAATTTTAAATAATAAGATTGAAAAATTCAATATAAAATGCATTTTGATAAAACTTTTGTATTCTAAATTAATTTATATATTTTTGAAAATTTTGTTATACACCATAGAAAATTCTCAAAGAAAACTCTATCTTCCACAACAAGGAAAATTCTCATAAAACTATATATCTTTTATCAAATTACAATTGTTATTTTCACTCATGTCAATTAAATATTCATAATTTTAATTAATTCTTTTTTTTTTAATATAATTATACACTTTAAAATTTGTTTCACAACAAAAAAAACTATCTTTTATCATCACAAGTGCTATTTCATTCTTTTGTACCCATAAGATAAAAAAATAAGAAAATAAGAAACTCATAACTTTAAATTAAAGTAAAAAATAAACCTTGTGAAAACCCTCACACCAAAATGTCATATTTTCATAATCTATCTAAATATGTAATTGCCTAAAGTATTTTCAATAGTCTTAAAATCTATCAAATACCATTATGGATTTTTTAAATGATGGTTGTGTAGTTATGTATTGTACAGAATAAACTTTGTTTAAGTGTGAATATGTGTTGTAATTTTTGGATGAATTTAATTAAACTCTCCATTGATATTTTTACAATCTCTCTTGAGTGATTGTTGAAGTCAACACCAACTCTCTAATGTTGAAGTCAACAAGTGACTCCAACACCAATTCTTACTCAAATATCAAATTTCAATGAAGATTTTGATTTCAAGTTCTTCTTTCATAGAAAAATAAATGATCTAACTACGACATCAATTAATTTAACATTGAATTTACTTTCACCTTTTATATATATGTATGTATAGAGAGAGAGAATTTCATTGCAAATTTTCATTTTTATTTTTATTATTCAAACACTAATATATATATATATATATATGTATGTATGTATGTGAGAACTATGATATATATATATATCACTTCAAGTATGTTTAGTTTCCAAAACATTATGTTATAATTTTATAGTAAATTTTTAAAGCTAAAATTCATAGTTCACTTCAATGATGTTTTGCTTCTGAAACATTATGTTTTTAGTAATAGATTAAAAAAATATTCACACAAAAAGGTGTTAATAGAACAATTAAATTCTTAATTAATTTAATAAAAAATAATTAAAAGTATTATTTATGACTAAAAAAATATAGGCCCCTTAATATTCTATGTAGAATATGTCTATGATAAGTAAACAAATTATTTTACACCAAAAATATTATGGCACATAAGAGCCCCTTGTTATCCTCTTATACATCTTTTAAGGATACATGTGTCTAATTTTCAATCTCATGTACTATGTACTCTGAAATATAGTGCATACTTGTATTTTGATAAAATGATGATAAGATCAATGTCATCATAATCCATTTCCAATAAGGTTAACAAACATTACCACTACTTTAACACTTACATTGGTTAAGTGACGTTAATACCACCACTTTAAACCACATAATATAAGTGGGTGCTAAGGGTAATCCCATGGATATGTGTCACTCTTTTATAAGTTTTTTGGCAATGAAAAATGAAAAAAAAATATTTTTAAATTGTAGAGCATTTTCTTACTTTTATACTTTTTTTTTTAAATAATATTTTTTATTTGCACTATAAATCACATATATTATGGATCAAAGCATAAAGGAAAGGGATTCTTCATCCCTTTTTATTAAGAAACACAACATTCAATTTGGAATGTGTACCATTGTTCTAAATGCATGCAAAAAATAAAACTTAGAGTGTGAACTAGAGCACAAAAGGATATGGATTATATTTCCAGAAGAATTAGTTGGAGAAGGGGCAACAAAGATAGAAAAGATAACACAAAGAGAAGGGGCAACAAAGATAGAAAAGATAACACAAAGGAGACTAAAAAAAGATAAAATTCTTGTTTCCATAGATAAAGTGTAAACCATCTTGCAACCTGTTCTTTTATCTATGCACATATTTTGTTTTGATTTTCCAAATACATGTTACAATTCTAAAGAGAAAGGGATGATAGCATTAGAGGACTATCCCAGAGACTTAAGAGGATGAAAGGTAAAATACAATCTTGTCCCAAGTGGAATGAAGACTATCTCTAAGAATGCAAAGGGAGAGTAATAAAATTCACTAAAGAGTGTGGGACATTGCATGTAAATGCTTTTATTGAGAAAGAGTTGAAGAGTCCATTTAAATATGTTTTTCCATTTGGGTTTTCAAGGTAATATCTATGTTATTAGTGTCTATGTAATTGATTTTTTAGAAATGCCTTCTTCATTTGAATTACTATTTTAAAGTATTACACAATTATAACTGATGTATATTGATATAGAAAATAGAGATAACCATTTTATTTTTCATAAAATTAATTAATGTTTGTGTAGGTGAATTGACTCAGTTATAGGATATAGGCGATTACAAATATATTGATATTAAAGATGAGTTCAAGCATATTGGGGTAGACCTTTTGATACTAAGAGCCCAATTTTAAGAACATTTGGAAGATGACATGTTGGTGTCAAACCTTTTGTTGTGGATCAAAAGCCTTTAAATAGGTAGGTTTGATTTAAAATAGGTCTAGCTATTGGATCTATTTTCACTACGAACATGTGTTGAGTTCAACATCCAATCATTTTTAATAGAGAAAGAAGAAGTCACCCATAAGGAGATCAAGGAAGAAAAGAGAGAGTGGGGGTGTAGAGTTAGGGATCAATGATCCGAGATATTCTTCAAGCTACCATTCAATCATTAGCTCTTAACAATTAAAGTGAATGAAGAATCCTCCCTATTCCAAGATCTTTGTTGGCATTGCACTAACTTGCAATGTTATGTGGTGCTCTTAATCAAAATTATTTAAGCTCATAAACCATTTACTTAATCCAACATGCATGATAAACAAAATCATAAGAGACATAAACACAACATTACCAAAAACTCAAGAGCGTTGATAACAAAGTTCACCCACTTAGGGATACGTCTTCGGATCCGACAATTCGCCGAACAGATTCTTTAGATCTCCCAGTTGAGGCTAAATCCCTCCTTTACAAAGAGAAACGATCTCTCACATCAAGAGATAGACTTACCCAACATGGGAGCTACAAAGCACAAGCAAGACCTCATTGCTTCCTCTCCATGAAGCTATCCTAGCATCAATGACTCCCAATGAGCTTACATAACTTCAATGAATCTCTTAGGCTCTCCACAAGCTCTCCAAAATGGCTCCATTATTTATTTTAGCAATATATTGACGGTTACTAAATGTATTTGTAGTGAAACATATACCAATATATACACTGGTGTATATACTGGCATATATATTGGTGTATACATTGGTAATATTCACTGGTGTATATACTGGTATATGTGTGGTGTATACACCAGTGTATATACTAGTATATATACACCAGTGTATATTACTACTAAATGTATATCAGTATATACACTAGTGTATATACCAGTGTATACTACTAACTCAATGTGTATACACAAGTATATACACTAGTGTATATACCAGTGTAGTGCATACCTTGGTGTACCAATGTGTATAAAACAATATATACACCAGTGCATATATCGGTATATACACACCCAACATATACACTGGTATATACACGAGTGTATATAATGGTATACACGCGTATACACTAGTGTATATTATGTTAGATTTTTCAACTTTTAATCAATATTATCTAGGATCTTATCTGAAAGAATAACATGCACATCATAACAAAATAGACACAAATATTTTCCTCGGGGAAACCATAAAGGAGAAAACCCCGCAACTTCCTCAGAGATAGAATCGTCACCAATACAATATCACAAAAGTAAAACCCCAAAACAAAGATGGTCTTGTGCAACTCTCTCTCTTTCCTCCTATGCGAACTTGTCTTATCTCTCTCACTAATGCGAACTTGAGCGAGTGAGTGTTGTGTCCAAATGAGAGAGCTAATATCTCTATTTATACTTTACTTTTGGGGTGACCTTTTAACTGACTAGATCGGCCTTAATAAAACTAACTGGGCCGACTCCTCTAGGAGACTCAATAATACATTTACATTTGACTCTTTTGGGGGACTATTGCCCTGAATTACATGGGAGGCTTTTACCTCAATGACCTAGGATGACTAAGAATCATAATGACATCCCTGAGCGGAGGAAAAACATCTCCAACGGAGGTAAAAATAAAATACAATAATAATAACAATATCAAATACAAGGGAATATCTTCCGAATTTACAATTACATCAACATATTACTAGTGTATACGTGTGTATACCAGTATATACACTCATGTATATACCAATGTATACACCAGTGTATATACCAATATATAACAATAGTAGTTTATGAAGCTTGTGCAATTTATCAAGTTGTTTATGAATATGAAAAGTTGAACCAATATAGAAGCAATGAGCACGGGGATGATAATGATGGCGACAATGAGCATGGATGATGATTGTGACAATGAGCATGAGGGTGAAAATGGGCATGAGGATGAGGATGGTGATGGTGACAACGATACAACAAAACAATGGGGATGGTGATGGTGACAATGAGCATTGCATTGGAAACATTAAAGATAAGTCATCAAATAGAGATTGTCAAGAATTTGAAAATGGGCGCCATGAAAACCAAAAATAATTCTTCCACGTGTAACCATATGAACAACAACTCAGGCATATAAGTATAGGGAAAAAGGGTAGAGTAGGCTCTTTGAGAACGACAACATGATCCAGGTCAAGGATGAATAAGATAACGGGGCGGGGGGGGGGGGGGGGTGGATAGATCTTGGAAGATAGAGAGGGAGGGAGGGGGGATAGACCTTGGAAGATAGAGAGGGAGGGAGGGGGATGGTTGATATTCATATTAGATCATTTGGGTCTTATTGATTGCATCACATTGTTGCAAAGATTGGTTTTCTCGGCGTCTATGTAACTTATTGATTACTTATTTTTCATACTGTGCAGGATATCATAAATGGAATGGCCAAGAGACTACTAGTGTATATATTAGTTTATACATTGGTGTATACATTGGTATATAAACTAGTATATATACTGGTATATACACCATAGCCATGTATATACTAATAATATACATTGGTGTATATACTAGTATATACACTATATGCATGTATAACGATTGTATATACCAGTATATGTAGCAGTGTATATAATATTCTTTCCTCCAAAAAATCCATCAACAATAGTCTTTCCTCTTTTGATAAGGATACTTCTTGCACTACCCTTCCCTTTTGCCTTATACAATTGTATGCCATATTACCTTCTAATAGCTCAATATTGTTATCTTTAGGGTTGATTAGTGTAGTTAGGAAGCATAATGAAATCATATTGCAATTTCAAAGAAATAACAAAAATCAAAATATTTACTCACCCAAGTTTCTAAAAAAAAAAAAAAAAAAAAAATATTTCCCTCTCAGAGAAAAGTCAAGAAAAGAACATCCTTGTAGTATCAAAGGCTTTCTTATAGAGTTTTTGGGAGAGTTTCTTGTTTGAGTATGGGGAGATTGTAGAGAAGGTTTTCGTAAAGGAGAGGGAAAATAACATTTCAATTCAAGGGCGAGGATGGCCATTCTGTTCTGAGCATCGTTGTTTGGTCAGTTCAAGAAGAGAAGACAAATGGGGATTTCCTTCCAATAGCTCAATATTGTGGTCATTAAAGTTGATTAGTGTAGTTAGGAAACACATTGAAATCATATTGCAATTTCAAATATGTAACAAAAATCCAAATATTTATTCACCCAAGCAAGTTTCTAAATTAAAAGAAAAAAGACTTCCCCTCCCAGAGAAAAGTCAAGAAAAGAACATCCTTGTAGTATCAAGGGATTGCTTATAGAGTTTTGGGAAGAGTTTCTTGTTTGAGATGGGGAGATTGTAGACAAGGTTTTCGTAAAGGAGAGGGAAAATAACATTTCGATTCAAGGGTGCTGCATTGAGCATGGGCATTCTCTTTGGGGCATCGTTGTTTGGTCAATTCAATAAGAGAAGATAAATGGGGATTTGAGGTGAGGAAAACCAGCTTTTTGGTTAGAATCTAGTGAGTTTGGGGGGTCATGTTTAGTAGGGTGAGAAGGGGTGACCACATGGAAGAGTCAAATATGGGGCATGATGGTTAAGTGAACAATTTCTTTGTTTATTGGGGCTTTAATTCCTTTCAAAGAACATACAGAACCTTTGAACTATATAAACATTTTTTAATAGTATTTTTTGTTTTCTATTTATAATTTTTCTGTTATATTCTTCCCTTAACAACTTCATTCAATATTTTAAAACACGATCTAAATTTTAGTAGATTATTAGTTTTTAAAATTCCACCAATTAACAAATTGTATTATTTTATTTAATGACGTTATGAGTATAGGCTTTACAATTTCCAAATTTTGAGGGTGCAAATTATTTATATCAATTTAACATAGATTCATTTTAATCTAGGAAGGGATATATTGGATCAAATTTATTAAGTATAAATTTTTCTTTCTATTTGTTAAAAAATTATATCCCAATAAATTTGATCCCTCTCCATACTATAGATCTAACATTAAGATGGATCTATGATGATTTTAATTATTTTGAGTGTTTATCTAAAATTTAAAATTGAGCCCACTTTTGTTGCTTAATAACTTTATTTTAAAAATATAATCATCTAATACATAACATCTCCTTTATATAAAACTCTAAAACATCTAACATGCAATGAAATTAACATTTAAATTCAATTTTTCAAATACTTATAACTTAATCTATTTCTCAACATAATACAAATAAACATTGAATAACATAATAATAACTATAACTATAACATATTAATAAGTAAAATTTATTGTAAATTTACATTCTTACATAATGTAAATATAAAGAACATCATTGTCATTTTCTTTATTCTTTAAAAATAAATTGTTTTTTAACATTAAAACTTATTTCTAAATAGGAAAAAAAGCAACCTAAAATTTCCATAACCATAACATGTTAATAACATACCAATAAGTAAAATTTATTATACATTTAAAATATTACATATTTATCACAAATTGCTTGTTCCTCATCCAAGCATAATGCTTCCAATTGTAATATATATATAATTATATTATTTAATGTAGATTAAGTTCAAATATTTATCTTTTAGTGCGTAATATTCAATTAGCTTATTACCATTTTATCTTATTTGCTTTACCTTTAATACTTTATTATATAAATGACCTATTTAAAACTTAAAATTGTATACTTAGAATTTTTAATAATTTTTAAAGATATATTGATTAATTTTGTGAAAATAATAATAATATATAAATTATTCATTAAAACATAAAAATATATATTTACAAATCTTAATAATTTTTAAAAAATTTAAAAAATATTTATTAATTTTGTGAAAAAAATTTGATTTTATAAAAATAATTTCAAATACGTTTAAGCTATAAATATTTTACAAAAAATGTTATAATTTTATATCAAAATATCTAATTTCAAAGAAAAACTAATCCTTTGAATTCTCTCTAGGCGACTAAATCTTAAATATGAAATAAAATATTAACTAAATAGATGTCCACAAAACCAAAAGATTTAACCCTTTATGAATTTTTCGAAAGAGACAATGACATGTAATCATTCGTATATATATTTATGAAAATCGAAAGACAATTTTTTATAATAAAAATGTGAAAATGAACAATATTAAAATCATTCCAATGTATATATTTAAGTGTATATACTAGTGTAGATATTGGTGTATATACACGTATATATTAGTGTATATACAAGTGTATACTAGTATATACATTAGTATATATATTTGTATATATACCAATGTACACACACTAGTTTATATACAAGATACACATTAGTTTTCAAATAATATATACAATATTTAGAGGGTTTGGGCACCTCTTTGATTATCAATGTAGTTGATTTGTATATATCTAAAAATGTATATACACTGGTGTATATACCAGTATATATATCAATGTATATACTGGTAAATACACTAGTGTATATACCAGTATATACATCAATGTATATATCAATGTATACACTCATGTATACATTGGTATATATACTAGTATATACATTAGTGTATATATTGGTATATACACTAGTGTAGGTACCAATATATACACTGGTCACTCTTGTAAGTATCCCTTTCAATTAGAGAGCTAACATGAGCAGATCGGGTGCCATATACACATCCAGAGCGGAGACAGAGTGCTATTGAGATGATTTGAGAAGAATGATGTCGAGAAAGTGTTTATAGACTTACACGATGGTCCAATACGTAGACATTTATTTAGAGATACCACTGTGCAGATCTTCGAGCTTAGATGGTTGGATTCAAAGGAATATGGAGTGCGTAGAAATAAGGTTGAGTGAATTGACTCGCAGCCCAATTATGAACTGGGAGGCACAAAATAGACGGATTTCAATTGATGAGATGCAAAAGACTCTTACTTATAGAAACTTCAACCAAGTGCTGAAAGGGTCAAACGATGACGATTTTGGCCAAATGAAATATGAGCATGATAAGTGCGATAAGTTGAACAAAATGGTATACAATTCAAGACATGATGATGCTTTTAACGAGAAACGACCAATCTCTGAGACACGACACTAACTGGACTATCGAAATAACCCACTGAATCCTTGAGGGGTACTACAATTCACTGAATTTTAACATTGTAGATGGATTCAAAGACACCAAATTTAGTAAATTTTACAAATTCATTCTCAAAATTGCAACATTCCATTGTTGGAATGACACAACTAACAATGACCAAATAAATGACCAATTCATATTCTTAATGTTATTGTTATGTGGTCATTTTAGTTTAGTTACTTGTTATTTGGTTGTATATTTTATCATGTGACCCAATTGGTCATTCCTCTGGTCATTTTTATTTGGCTCACTCAAGTTTGGTCATTTATACCTTGAAAAAACTGTGATGACCAAATTTTTTAGTCGCTTGATCATTTATCTCTCATTTTATACTAGTGATAAGTTTGAATAAGTTTTGATAAAAGTTTGAGTTATTGTGTGAAATGCGATTTATATAGTCTAGTATGAGGGTGAAGTTGTAATTCCATGCTCAACGTGGAGGTTACATGTGACACTTTAATAATATTATAAAATATAAAGTAAAAAAAACAATGTCTTCCCTCACCTAAAGTTCAAAATAAAAAATATACTTCTTACTCTGCGATCTAGATATGGGTGTGATCTCTAGGGAACATTTTCACTATACAAGTATGAATTTATAATATTTTCAACCACTTGTCATATATTAGCTAATTTAATTGATATAAATTTTAACAATGCAAGTTTGATTATGTCCAATTAATTACTTGATATTGATATAATAGAATTTATGTAGTATCCTCAATGCAAATAGAGGAAATATGGTAATTTGGTTGCATTTTGACAAACACTTGTAAATTACATTGATCTATAACAATTTTGCATTCAATAAAATATTTCATCAAATTCTTTGCACATGAAATAAGAGAAACATCCTTGGCATTTTTATTATGAATGAAACCCGGATTACAAGCTCTAATGGCTGCTATGGCAGTTGAAAACACACAATAAGTAGATCAAACACCAGTAATATGCCATGGCTCTTCTACTGCTAATTGTTCGCTCTCCCAAAATGATGCCAAACCAAAAGATGAAGCTCAAGTAAAGATCATGGATGGATCCTCCTCCTTGTCTAGCTTGGTGGATATATCACCATCGAAACTAAACCACAATGGGTGGAAGGGTTTTGCGAAACCCTAATGAAAACTCCAAACGAACCCCCAAACAATTATAAGAACTCAATATCAAATCAACACGTCGATAGTGGATGAGTGCCTCCTCTTTTATCTTATTTTTTAGCCCAATACCAATGACAATAGCGTGGGTCATCCAATACCACTTTCATAAGAAAAACAACTTTCCCAGTTAAGTGGCAACAGACAAATCCCATATATGGTGGCTATAGCCTATGGGAGCCTAATAGGCTACTCAACCATTATTGTAGGCAACATCAAATTGAATGGGACATCACAATTTATCTATGTTTATCTCGTTAAAATTTATATGTTTTTTTTATAAGGCTCATGTGGCATTCATCTTTATGATTTCATCTAATAGATTTTTATCACAAGCATAGATCCATTTTAACTCTGGATCTATCATGAATCGATAGGGATCAAATCCCTCGAAGTGCAAACTTTTATTTAAGTTTTTGCATTCTAAAAATAATTTGAACCTCTATGGATTTGATTCCTATATGTACATGATAAATTCAAAGTTAAGATGGATCTATATTGGTGATGTTAACTCTAATTTTTAAACATTTATAAACTTAGGTTTAAATTTCTTTTTTATTTTTTATTTATTTTTAAATATTTAATAAATTCAAGGCCAAAATAAATTTACATTGTTTATATTTAACATATAACAATCTGCTGCTGAAAAAAAAATTAACATATAACAATAAAAATGAAAATGATATAGAAAATTATCAAGACACCTATAATGATATTCAGACTAAAATGAAACATACAAATATATAACTAATAAATTATTGAACTGTTTAATTTTATCTTTAAAATATTAAAGTTATATAAGACTTTATATGCTAAACTAAATATAAAATCTAAACTCTATTTTGCAATTATGCATTATTCTGGAATTTAACAACTAAATTATGATAAATTTTATTACCTTCATATAAATAATAATAATAATAATAAATTTTAAAAATAATAAATAATTATGTCGTAGGCGTTTCACCAATGAGAAGCATAACCATCCACGCCAGCTAAATTCCTTGAATGGAATTCTGCCATGTGGATGGTGCCGTCGTGAGGTAAGAACAGGCTATGCAGGAGCTTCTGCTGCGAACGCGTGCTTATGCATTGGCAATACCTTCCGTGCGTGCTCGTCTTCTTCGTCTGAACTAATACATGTGAAGGGTTCTACTGCGCAGAGGCTTTCAGTGGGATAAGATGCAGCAATTCTCATGCGAGAAACAATGCGGCTTAGTGCCCACATCGCCTCGCCTGCTACTACACAAACCACACTTGAAATTCTTTGTAAATCATCGATGACCGTGTTGTGTGTTGGGAGGTCTTGGATGGAAAACGCTATAAATATCTGGCCAAGCAGGAGCGCAGGGGAACTGGCACTGCTCTTCACACAGTAAAGAACTGGCATTACTCTATCACACAATATGCAAGGATCGCATAGTAACTTTGTCACAACATCAAATGAAACTTCTATCGAATAAACCGTATAAAAAACAACTTAACCCAACGATTATGAGATCGCAGAGATTGGTATTAACACCCATTGCAGAGATACTATCTCTTAAGGTAGAGATCGGTATTAACACGCCCATCACAAAGATGCTATCTCTTAGAAATTCTGACTAGCCATGTATCTTTATGTACAGAGCTCACTCTATTGATCACGATATGCACAGATCACTGATCCATAGACTCTGTGAAGTGATATGCATATGCAGAAATCTCATAGACAAAATTTCTATTTATCACGACATGTACAGATTAAATAAAACTCTTATCACATAAATAGATGTAGGAAACTCTGTCAAAAGGTAAATGCAGAGTTCGCTTCCATGATGCAACTCTCTATCAAAGCACTATTCTATCAAAACAACCATACAGAGATTGCTCGTGCGACTGTGTCAAGCCTTACTGGTGGCAATCTCTGCATTTGAGTCCGTCCTTCCACCCTCTTCTTCCTATCCGCATTCCTAAACAGGAAGATAAATTCCATTTCAAAATACCAATCAGTTGGTTGAGCATTAAATCCTACTATAGCCATGACAATGTAGGGCTAATAGCAAGGATAGAAGCCTCTATGCAAAGCAGAATAGAAAGGAAACATCAAAATGTTTTTTTTTAATAACCAACAAATTACTCGTAAAACATGCAACTAGCGTAAATGCCTGACAGATTACATTCATAAATTGGACATCAACTACCATAAAATATCTTGCCCAACGTACAACATTAAACGCTAAGGCACATGGAGGAGGATCCCCACAAGGGGCATGGTTTTGGTTTTTAACAAAACCAAAAACGCAACTCAGCCTATAAATATATATATATATATATATATATATATAATAACTGTTTTAAAGGGAGTATTACCCTGCATTCTCTTCGAAATATGTCCACGCAATCGGCAAGACGACCACCGTTCTCCTCATCTGTTTTGCAGTCATCAGCCATGGTGCCCACTCCATCCTTCAACATGATTTGAAAAACATACCGGCTTGGTGGAGGGTCTCAAAATCAAGCGCCGGATGAGCTGACCTTCGCGACGAAGGAGAGACCAGGCCCCGCGTGCGTGAGACTGATCCTTTTTAGAGGATGGAGATAAGGCTTGCATGTAGCCCACGAGGCTTGCATGCATCCAAGGGCACCCTCGTGGCTCCTTGGGGACGATTGGGCGATGGAGAGGCAGAGGGCGCGTGGGCTAGGGCATGGGAGATGATTGATGGGCGTCAACGAAGAACGAGAGCGGTGGACGGTGGAAGGAGGCAAGTGGGGAGCCGGACGGTGGCACGGTGAGCATGGAGGGTCAAACGCGTGGAGGGAGCCAGATGGAGTAGGAAGGGTCAGCTGCATTCATGAAATTGCTTGAAAACTATAGATATATTAAATTGGAAAAAAATATATATTAAATGTTAAAAATATATATTGAAATATAATGAAATGTTAAAAATATATATTGAAATATAATGAAATGTTAAAATAAATAAATAATATATATATATATATATGAGCGTAAACGCACTTGTTCATCTCTCCATCTGCTAGGGTGAAAAACGAGGCTATGAGTAGATCGAGGTTGCGGAGAGGCTATAGTGTCTGCTAACCTAATCACCGTGGTAAACCAATAAGTGGATGGGTGGACGTCCCGAAGCACCCACCTCACATTTACACATTCTAAGGTACAATACATTATTTTAAGTTATCGTTGGCCTATGACAACATTGTTGATTGTGATTCTTCATCATTAACCATGCTATTGAAAGTTTAATTTCATAATGGAATGCCATTATTATATTTCATTTTATTTTTATTCCCAAGGATGCAACAATTAAAATAATAGTAGATATTGATCATGTATATTCAATGACATATATTTCTCACTTTGATCGCGCCTGTATTAGGCACAGATTCTTTTTTTTCACATAAAAATATATCTTACTATTAATACCGCGAAATAGTAAATAGGAAATACATATATCAGGTCCTCATACCATGAAGGCATGAATGAAAAGCATATAACGGGCACAAGCTAAGCCCCATGATCACATCACAGAATCCAGGATCCCACCCAAATCCCAATCAGATCATAGTATCCCAACAGCTGCATAAGCAAAAAACAAACAGTCCCCAGATGGCATAGTAACAAATCGCCATGACATAAATACATATATAAAATGTCCATAAAAGTCCAAAACAGCCATAGGCCTGGACGAAGGTGTCAAAATAACATAAAGTATAGAGACGCATATGTCAACCTAGTCAAAAATCCAAGAAGTAGTTGGAGGAGGAAACACTATGTACCTGCACATATATAGCCGAATATAATCATGAGAGAAATAACAAAAATAAACAAGTCCCATGTCCAGACCAAAAGAGTCAGGTCCAAAACAGATCAACCGATCCCTGAGAGAAAAAAAGATCTTCATACCATTCCTCCCACAAGATATTTCCAAGTATTAGGCACATATTCTATGTGGCCCACATTGCATGATAAAACCCTACGCGCGATTTCCAGAACTCTACAGAGATTCCTTATATATATATATATTAAGAAATTACTTTATAACTAACTCGAACAACTGGAATTTATAGGTTTAGGGTTAATAAACGGATTTAATATTTTTATGGCAGCTGTCATGGGCCACTGTATCTTCTGTTACCACGCAAGAGAAGGAAAGGAGGCAGGCTTCTTTTTAAACGTTCCTTATAATATATATATATAATGAATATTGAATGCAATTTCATTACTTTTAGGTATCCTATAATTCTTTATTGGTTAATGTTTATATTATTTAGAGTAATGTATTTTAAAAGTCGGAGCACATCACATATGACTTTTTACCATATTTCAGTATTTGTATAAGCCAACTGTGTTATCATACATGCTTTCCCTTTACTAACCTATAATGCATTTATGTTAATGCGCCCTAAAAAAAGCCATTTACGCATTGGGCACGACTCTAAAACAATATGATATTTGAACCAACTTAAATGGAAGAGAAATCTCTCATTGGATGCACTTCAACTATTCCACTAATCAATATTTTTTTATTTCCCACTTGTCGAAACGAAGATATAACGACATCACATTATCCATAAATGGGACACGTGTATAGATGAAGGTTTCACAGTAAAGTATAATGGTATCGGAAGGGTAAAGAGGGGTAATTAGTTGATGAATTAGTTAACATATTTAAGGATAAAATAGAGTGAAAGCAAACGAATAGAATGAAATAAAAATAAAAATAAAAGGTTAAGGGGTTTAGAATATGTATAGTGAATTAATAAACATGTTATTAATAGTGATATATAAAGTTTAAAAAATGAGTATAAATAATAATAAAATAGTCAAAGATAAAGGTGAAAGAAAAAATAAAAGTGTATATTTTAATTAGAGTAAAATTTATTAAAAAAAAAGAAGGGAAAAGAGAGTATAAGAGAGTTTAAGATGAAAACGAGGAAATATAAAGCATTAAGGTATTAATATAATGAGTGATGAGTTCACTTCAAGAGACAATTGGAATGTTTGTAAAATATCAAATAGGTACCTAAGAAAATGAAAGAAGCCAATACATACTAAATAGGTAAATAAATAACAAAAAGGTAAAAGTATTACCAAAAATATTTTATAGGTAAAGTGAATTTTGAGAGATATGTAAAGACAAGATAGGGTGGAATCGAAGTATGATCCTTAGTAATAAGGGAGTAATATAAAACATATATGATATACTTTAAAATATATATATAATAATAATAATAAATCTTTTTTGGCTCAGCTTGCTCGATGCGATTGATGGCCGCGCCCTAGCTGGCTCGCAGCCGCCGCTCTGGATCGCTCAGGCGCCATGCCTGCGATTGAGGGAGGGCTTCCCCCTCCCACCTCTTCATCCGCTCCCGACGCCTTCAACCGGCTCCTTCGCCCTTTTGGATCCAAGCCTAAGGTTCCTGCCGTCCCGAAATTCATCAAAAAACTCGACTCAATCCCTGAAATCGATCTGCCATGTGATATCCCCATCAAAGTCGCATTGGCTCTAGCTGATAGGGGACTGGTTGGCCAGTTTATGGGGCTTTGGCCATCAACCAAGATCACAGACGACTGGATCCAACGAAACTGGAGACCCCAGATCAAGAATAGTGTCACCTGTTACCCTGTTGGCCGAGGCTTCTTCATCTTTGAGTTTATAGCCCAAGAAGATAGAGATCTGATCTTCAGAAATGGGCCATACTTCATGGGACCTCAAGGACTGTACCTCAACAGATGGACGCCTGATTTCAATGCAGAAACTGATGTGCCGAAAGAAGTTCCCGTATGGGTAAGGCTCCCTAATCTTCCAGTCCACTGCTGCAACACCCCTACCCTGGAAAAAATTGGAAACACCCTAGGAAAATACATTGACAAAGCCGATAACAAGGGCCAATACTCATGTGCCAGAATATGTGTCGAGGTTGACCTTGAAGTAGGCCTTCCTGAAGCTGTTAAACTCAAAGTTGGAGACTGGATATACTACCAAAAGCTTGACTACGAATAGATCCCATTCAAATGTCGCCAATGTCATGAACATGGTCACTTCCAAAGAAACTGTCCGAAAAATCAGATCTCGGAAAACGAAGAAGGATGGAAAAAAGTCAAGAAAGGCAAAGCAAATCCAAAGAATCCTGAAAGGACCACAATGGACATGCAAAATCAGCCTTCAACCTCAAATAAGCCACCCAGCGAAGCCTCAAAAGATGATCCAATCGTGGATTCAAGCCCCAAAGAACTACAGGATCCCAATCCAAACGAGAAGAAGCAACCTTCAACAAATGATGAGCTCCAGCCGACCAAGCAAACCAGCAGGAAAGAGTCTGAATCCCTGAACGCAGCTCAACTAGAACCAGGGGAACTATCCCAACCTCGAGAAGGAACTGATAACCCAGGATCCCCCAAAGAAGTTAATGAAGAACCTCTGCTGCAAGATTCAGATCAAGGTGAAGAAACTGAGGAAGAGACATCCTCAAGTGGTCTCTACTCCATCCCTATCAAAACTCCAAGAGGAAGGAAATCCAAAAAGAAACAAAGAGAGGAAGCTACTTATATTGAAGTCCTCGAAGGCTCTCAAAAAACTCTAAAAGGCATCATGAATACCCGCTCAAAAAAAGGTACATTCCAGGCCTCTAAAGAGGCCAAACCCTACCCCCACAACTCTTAATGAAATACATTTCCTGGAACTGCAGAGGGCTTGGCTCTACCCTGAAGGAAGCTGCAATGAGAGATCTAATCCGAATACATAGACCAGATATTCTGCTTGTCCAGGAAACTAAAATGGAGGAGATTGCTGCCCTCCAAACTGGGAAAAGATTCTGGAAAAAATGCACTGGTATTGGCAACAACTCAAGAGGCGCCTCAGGAGGAATAGCCACCTTCTGGGACCCTTTTCTATATGATATTGAAGCTGAAGAACGAACTGTTCACTGGGTCTTCACCAAACTGAACCAAAAGCATTCTGGACATAAGGTAAG
Source organism: Larix kaempferi (assembly GCA_027924585.1). NCBI lineage: Eukaryota > Viridiplantae > Streptophyta > Pinopsida > Pinales > Pinaceae > Larix > Larix kaempferi. The sequence goes on along the minus strand of BSBM01001433.1, from coordinate 8,261,003 downwards.
CCTCTTTAATCTCTATGTTCCTGTTTTGCATGCGGAAAAAAAAGATTGCTGGAGCACTCTTGAAAACTTTCTTCAACTACAGAACAGTGAAAATGTTATTATTGCTGGAGATTTGAATGTTACTCTGGCAGCTAATGAAAAGAAAGGAGGAAATCCGGTTAGAGATCCCTCAAGAGAATGGGTCGAAGACATCATCTTTGGCTGGGAACTGCTTGACATCAAGCCCATCAATGGTAAATTTACTTGGACAAACAAAAGAAATGGTCCAGGCCATGTTGCAGCTAGGCTTGACCGCTTCCTTGTCCACTCCTCCTTTCTCGATTTGGGTCTTTTAGCCTCCTCCAAAATCCTCCCTCATTGCACTTCTGACCATAAGCCGATCATGCTTGAGCTCGCTACTGATCAAAATCTTGGACCTATCCCATTCCGGTTCAGCCCAATTTGGATTCAACAGGATGACTTTCTGCAAATTGTAGCTGATTCTTGGAATGCCCACCTCTCTGGCTCGCCCTCTTTTGTCTGGGAATCCAAACTTAAAAGACTCAAATCTGTCCTTAAAGTCTGGGCCAAAAATCTACCCTCTCCGGCTTCCAACAGAGAATTTGCCCAAGCTGAGCTAGAAACGCATCAAGCCATAGTTGATTCCTCCCCTGCGTTTGATCTGCTCTTCATTAAGGAAGAAACCCTGCAAAAAAACTTCTTCTCTGCCTGTAGGATTGAAGAAGAGTTCCACCGTCAAAAATCCCGTAACCTATGGCTTCTGAGTGGAGACAAAAACACAAAATTCTTTCACAAACAAGCAGAGGCTCGGAAGAATTACAAAGCTGTCTCGGAAATACAGTTTGAGGGAGAACTGATCCAAGATGCTGAAGGCATCAAGAAAGCAGCTGTGGAAACTTTTTCTGAACTCTTCACTGCCCCTACTGAAGAGCCTCTCGACGTCACTTCCCACCCCTTCGACCTCATCCCTCAGCTCATCAACTTGGAGGATAATAACTTCCTGACCGCGCCTATCACCATGGATGAAGTTAAAAAAGCTCTCTCTATTATGAAACCTGATAGCGCGCCGGGCCCGGATGGCTTTACAACCAGATTCTTCATCTTCTGCTGGGCAATTATTAAGTATGATCTCCTCAAAATGGTGTGGCACTCCCAGAAAACCAGCAAGCTGGGCGGCAGCACTAACTCATCTTTCCTAGCCCTGATCCCAAAAGAAAAAGGAGCCAATACCTTCAACCGATTCAGGCCCATCTCTCTCTGCAATACGGGCTACAAAATTATTACAAAGATCATTGCCACCAGACTGAAAAGAATGCTCCCTCGGATCATCCCAGAGAATCAAGGAGGATTCATCAAAGGTAGGAAAATCCTGGATAACATCATTCTCGTCCAAGAAGCAATCTACTCTAGCAACCAGCGTAAGGAAAAAGGCATGGTCATCAAACTCGACTTAGCCAACGTCTTTGACTGTGTCATACATGAATTCCTGTTTGCTGTTATGGCTAAATTCGGCTTCTCCAGCAATTTAATAAATTGGATCAAAGGATGTGTGGGGGACCCTTGGATCGCCCCTCTAGTAAATGGCAGGCCTACTAGCTTCTTCAAATCCTCTAGAGGATTAAGGCAGGGCTGCCTGCTCTCTCCCCTTCTTTATGCTATCCAGGCTTCCATCCTCAGCTATCAACTTAACCTCAGTCAAGACATCCATATACTCCCGGGGCTAAGAATAGTGAACAATGTCAGGGACATTAACCATGCCCAATTCGCTGATGACACTTTGCTTCTGGGAGGAGCCTCTGTCCACTCTGCGGAGCAATTCAAAAGAGAACTGGAGTTATACAAAAAAGTCTCAGGAAGCAAAATAAATTTCCAAAAAAGAAAAATCTTCAGCTGGAATTGTACTGCCAGGGAGCTAAGGAACATCATCAGAACGTTGGGGATGGAAGGTACCAAAGATTGGAACAACTTCATTTATCTCGGAATCCCCATCTGCAAAAACAAAATCACTTCAGCAGACTGGGAACCCATTGTTGACAAGCTCAAACGCAAAATCCAAAAATGGGGGGCCAGCTGGCTCAATCTTGCAGGTAAAACTACTCTCATCAAATCTGTTCTCAATAGCATGCCTATTTACCAATCCTCTATTCTGCTTGCTCCCTGCTCAGTAGTTAACAAGATTGAAGGGTTGCTCAGAAAATTCATTTGGGAAGGAGGTAAAGGGAATGGGAATAAAATCCATCTAGTCAGCTGGGAAAAGATTAAAAAGCCCCGGGATGAAGGTGGTCTCCAGGTGAGAAGTTTAACAACCCAAAATCTTGCTTTGGGAGCCAAGTTACTCTGGCAGTTGATTTCCGGAAAAACTAGCTGGAGCAAAGAAGTTCTCCGCAAAAAATATTTCCCTGGACCGAGGAAAAGATGCCTGGACTGGCAACCTCCCCCTGGGAAGGGCTCTCCAATCTACAAATTATGCATAAAAGCTCTGGTCCCTTTCCAAAACAAACTTTATTGGATCCCTGGAAATGGGATCTCAATCAACGTCTGGGAAGACTCTATCCTGGGGAACCCCCCCATCGGTTCTAATTCGGATATCAGCAACATCCAAAGCTGGCTTCTTGACAAGGGTTCCACCTCACTATGGGACCTTTCTGTCTGGGAGGACGATATTTGGAAAGGTTGGGACTTAGGCCACTTTCCTCCTGATCTGAACTCTGAAGCAGAAGCTTTGATTGACCTCCTCCAAGGTAAGTCCCCCTCCAAGATGGACTCCAGAGATAGAATGGGTTGGGGATCTTCTGGAGTTTATACTACTGCTGAAGGCTACAAAGATATACAGGCCATCCCCTATGCTGCCCCAAACCCAACTATCTGGAAGTTTATTTGGTCCAAACCTTTCATCCCGAAAATTGATATCTTCTGCTGGTCCTTAGCCCATAAGAGTATCCTCACCGGTGACAACCTCAAGAGAAGAGGAATGGAAGGACCCTCCCGATGCCCCCTCTGTAAATGCCATGAAGAAACTATGGACCACATCATGCTGGAGTGTCCCTATGCTAGTGATGTCTGGCACCATGCTATGAACCTCAACTATCCCATTATCCTGCCCCAAACTGTTCAAAACCTTTTCTCCAATTGGAAGTCCCTGTCTCCCTTCAAGCTAAACAATAAGAATCTGCTTCATTCTGCTTGGGAATGGCTCCCAAAAGCCATCTGCTGGAAACTATGGCTTGAGAGAAACAACAGAATTTTCAGGAGCCATGAATCCCCTCCCTGGAAAACTGCAGTGAAGGCTAGAGCCATTCTTGGAGAAGCCCTGGACTGCAACAACTCATTAAAAAACTCAGGCCAGCTTCTGCAAGAGGATATAAGTTGGTTAAGTCTGCTAATGACCAGGATTCCACTCCGTGCCGCTTGCCATGTGCCACAGTCAGAGAATTGGGAAATTAGACTTGAGGAAGCCGAATTCAGACGTTGGGAAACCTCCTTGAATGAGCCTTGCCTTTTCTTTGATGGGGCATCGAAAGGAAACCCAGGACCTGCAGGTGCCGGAGGAGTTATCAGATCAGCTTGTGGGATCACTATCTCCAAATTTTCCTGGGGCCTTGGAATTGAGTCTAACAATACAGCTGAATTCTGCAGTCTATGGCAAGGTTTAAATCTTGCGCGTGCTAAAGGAATTAGCAAGTTAACAGTCTTTGGGGACTCCAGGATTCTTATCAGCGCCCTCATAACAAAGAAGACCCCTCCGAATATTAAGCTACGCCATATCTATCAAAGAATCCTTCAGGTTAGCAAACAATTCCATAAGATCAGATTTTACCATGTGCTTCGTGTGCTGAATAAGCAAGCAGACAATGAAGCAAATAAAGGTGTCGAGTTGGCCCAAAGCATGATAAGCATAGATGGAGCACTTCAGAGATGTGACATCCCATAGCTGCAGGGGATCCTGTATCTTCTCACAGCGAGCTCATCACGTTTTCCTTGCGTGTGGCAGAGATTCCCTGCATACTTGCACAGCGTCAGGTCCTTTGGCCCCTCGGGAGGCTCCCTGTTTACTCTTAAAGACGCTCCTCCCCTGTCTCGAATCCATCCTCCACCGTTTGGCGATTTCAGTCACTGGTCTTAAGGATTTCAAGCAGTCCGAGTTTCCCCTTGTCAAAGATCGGGCACCGATCGAGTTTCACACTGTGCTCCTGGCCAAGATGGCGACTGATAGCTCATCAAGCTCCAGAATCACCGCCGAAGAAAGGATTGGAGCCCTGGAAGCTGCTATGGGCCGTCTAAGGGCCAAGAACGATGATCAGAATGCAAAACTGGAATCGCTCTCAAAGGCAGGAGAGCAATCATGGGACCTGTTGAACAAAGAGCTTATGCAACTCCGAGCTGATTTCTCAGACCAAATGGAAGACTTGAAAGACGAGACTCGAACCGAATTCAAGGATACATCTAATGTCCATGGAAATTTTGGGCACGGGATTGCTGGACTGGAAGCTGAAGTCACTAAGCTGAAAGCGAAATTGGAAAAATGAACTATGTTTCTAGCAGTGCAATACGCCAATCTCCACTGTAATAGCTAAATAATTGCAGGCAAATGGGAAGAGTGGAGCCCTGCCTAGTTTTGGGTGATCTCTGAATATCGATGTACATCTTTGATGCGTATTGTAACTGTGAATTCTATATACTAAGCTCTCGGTAGCTATATACCGGCTTTTAATATAATCTTTCTCGCTGTTACTGTAAAAAAAAATAAAAAAAAATAAATAATATTAGATGTGTGAAAATGAGAATGATATTATAATTTAAAGAAAATGTATTTAGACTCCAAATTATAAGAAAAAAAATGGTATTGAAAATTGGTAGTTTTTTTTTTTTTTAAAAGTGTGGGCAACTTTTAGATATACATGTGGGTTAAAAATATATTATCAAGAATATAAGAATACCATAAAATTAATTAACTGAATATAAAAGTATGAATAAGCATTTTGTTTTTCCACATAAATTTTGTGTTCTTACACTTTGGATATAATTACCATAAAACCTTGTTTGGTGCAACAAAATCTTAAACAAGTGGGGAACTATATAACCATTCCTTTTATTTACAAGTTCCTACAATGAAAACAATCTTATTTAGCAATCCTACTAATAACACTACCTTTCATATAGCTCCTATAAATGACCTTGATAGAACCCAATGATTAGATCTTCTTTTCAAAATATTGGCCACAATATTTTATTACTACCTTATTTTTGTAATTATATGTTAAAAGAGCATAGTTTAATGTTCTTTCTTTTTATAAAAATAACTAATGAAATTTCTAAATCTAACAACAACCCTCTAGAAGGAGAGAGATTCATAGATCAATGAAAGATATAACAAACTAGGGAAATAAGGTAAAAGTGATTTATAAGGTAAAGGTAATAACGTGCAAAGTATGATGTACAATCATGTTTTACATTAGAGTATAAAAGAAGATATAAAAGATAAACAAAATAAAGGAGAACGCCAAAATAATATAGTTTTAACATAGTCGTATAAAAGACACAATAGTCATTGTATGTTAATATTGCAATATAAACTTAAGAATAGATGAGCGAATAAATATATGATGAGCTTAGGTATGATATAAAAGTAAACATCATGAAATAAAACATAATGAAAGGGTAATTACAAATAATAGTGAGGATATGGTGGGATAGGTGTGATTTGGGGATAAGTTATAATTCAATATAGTAATGGATTATTGAAACATGAGTATCGAGTAGGCTTGTAAGAAAAAAAAACCAGATAAAAGATTATAATAACTGTAATATGTGATGGATATGAATGGTAGGAAGGGATATATTTGAATATATAGAGCATAAGTTAAGTAAAGGAATAAATAATTCGATATATAATGTCACATGGAAAATCAATATAGAAATAATGTCAAGAAATGGCATATTTATAAAAGTTTAGGTGAGGCTAATGGTGAGGTACAAGGTATTAGCAAATTATAGTCATTGTGGAAAACATATTAAAATATAGATAAAGATATACATAAAATTTAATAAATAATAGCTAAACGTGTGGGATGAGTAGGTTATTTACGATAATAGCATAACAAAATGCACAATGATATAAGATAAATGTATGATGTGATAAATGTATGATGTGATAAAAGTATGATGTGAGCACTTACATATCATGAGCAATAAAAAAAATATACATATTAAATCTTGATGAATATAAAGTAGTGAAGTATGATATATGATGTATAATTATGAGAAAGTAAGTGGTTCACTTTAAGGGAGATTAAATTAAGCTAGCAATTGCTAAACGAGTTATAACAACACCCTACGAACCAAAATAAATGTTATATGGGAGATAACATCTTCTTATGAATCATGATACAAAAAAAAAGACTAGAATTTTGAAAAGCATGTAAATTACCGTGGATAACACATTAGTGAGGCATAATGAACCTTGATGGTTGTTATAAATAAAGAGCCTTGAGGAAGTCATATTAAATACTAGGATATGATTTAGAATGAAATATAAGAACATGTATCATGGGATAAAATAAGTAAAACTATAAGATAACATCGACATGTTCAGTCAAGTTAATCTCTGTGGGACAAGTATAACCAAGGGTCTGCTAACTTGGAGGACACAGAAACCGTGCGTCGAGTTTTTCCCTCACTAGTTTGACCATAACTTTGGGACGAAGTTTCTCGAAGGGTGGGTGTATGTAGTGCCCCATATTTCGACTAGATAGGTTTTTCGGTGAGACATATTTCACTTTATTTTCTTATTATTTGTTGGACTCAGCTAGACTAAGTAAACTATACTTATGACACAATAGACCTGATTATATGTTGCTACCATGTTTATGTCGTTACTATGTTATGTTGTCATTATGACTATGATGTTACGATATTATGATGTTACGATATTATGATGTTACTATGTTCATACGGTTAATAGGTTATGATTATCATGAGATTCATTGTTTTTATGATGACAATATATGTTTTAACGTTTTCATTGATGGAATGTGAAATATAAGATGTTGTAGGTGGATGCTATCCCATGATGAAATTGATTGAATTGTTATACGTCATGCATACCTGTGATGAGCTAAAATTGAGACATGAAATAAAATGATGTTGATGATATGGATCAATTGGTGATCGAATGGAAATGCTTGTTATAAAATGTGTATTTTGCGAAATACTAACCTACAGGACACAAGGGCTATGGGATAGTCGGATACTTGATCTGATATATGGGATGTGAAATTGTCCATGCAGTAAATCTTAGCAACCGAAATTGATGATACAATGACACGGTCCGATAATCTTGATAACCGCAAAGTATGATTTAATAAGGGTGTAGACCCAGTATGTTGAAAGGGATGGATGTATTCCCCACCCTATGTTTCTATGATACCCGGGGTCATGGGAGGGCCGTGCCGAGACACGCTCCCCAAGTTGTTGTGACGACGATGGTCGGATTCTTGCTAGGAGAGGCTAGGTCCACTAGTTAGTCGACGCTACCTCTCTCAAGTTCTATGTGGTCAAGTTAGTATAGCTGGAACCCACTTTTGTACTAGCAGAGGAATGATAGGGAGGATGTGGACGTAGGTTAGGATGGGAGGATATGTTAGTAAGTATTGTTGAGGGTTGGGTATCCCTTGAACCTGACTTAGTAGTAGTAAGTGTCCCTTCCTTGAGAATAATTAATTTATTGATATTGTGAAACGAAAATATAATGATGATATAACTCAATTGGTTAGATTAATGATTGATAATGCTTAAATGATTATGTTTAATATATGTTGATTTGGTTATATATATGTGTGTGTGTGTGATTGTCACGTCTTGTATGTATGGTTTCTCACTCTGCATGAAGGATTATTATTTCGCCAGTTAGTATATATGCATAGGATAAATGATGTTTTCTTATAGTACGAGTACAATCTATGCATACGCTGGCCACAGATGCACACCTTGTACATGTACACTAGTATTAATGTGATAACTATTGGTTGTGATTGAATTCTAGATAAGAGTCAGTCATGAATTAGTGAAGTCCGAATTATGATTGTTAATCAAGTAAATATGCATAAATGGATCAGTTAGTTAATTGTTAATTACATGCATTAATAACTAATTGTTGGAAATAGTTGTTGTGCTTAACATCATTTCTGTTTCGTTGGGGATAGTGTTGTATTTAACATAGTCATTGTTTAGTTTACACAATTAACGTTGTTTGGTCTAGCATAACTATCCTCCTCTTTGAACAGTCAAATTATGTTGGTTAGAAGTAATTAATGTTATGTTTATAACCTTTAAGGTCATAGTGTTATAAAATAATAATTATTAATATTAATATGATTATTATTATTAAACAAACAATAAAGTCCATTATATGTTTTGTTGGTTGCTAAATTATGTACATTGCTTTGTGTGTAGGATGGAATAAAATTATTACGATTGCATGTAAATATTTGGAAGGGAGTGTATAATTAAATAATATTATGTTTAACAGGTTATGATTATTAAACTTTAATTCTTAACCCAATACATATCTGTCGAATCTGATTGTAATTTAAAATAGTTAAGACACATCCTCCTCGTTATTTGAACTAAGCTTAAACTTATTGTCTTGATATGTTAAAAACATTTAAAGAACAACAATTAAATGAATTTTATATTATCAAAACTTGTCTCGGGAGTTAAATAGATAAGTCATGATTTCTTACATAAGGGACATTCAACCAAGTGACTGCTCGAGGGACATGGGGAATTTAATAAACATATTTTATTAATATCTTATCTTGAAAAATGTAATGGAATTAATGAGTGGAAGGCGATGGAGTAGGAATGAAGGAAGGAGGATGAAATGGTATTTAGGGGGGTTGGTTTTATTTTTGGAGGAGGAGACTTAGTATTGATATGAAAAGGAGGAAGGCCGAGGAGGGGGAGAACTATGATATTTTTGGGAAGTGAAGGAGGAGGTGGAAAAACTCCATATGAAAGACTGCATTGTTGCACAAAAGAAGTTGCTATTGGGATTATCGGGTGTGGGCTCGGGGGCTAGGAAACCCATTGGTTTCCTAGGGCCAACATGATAAGAGTTGGTCGGCAGGGTGGTTCATCTGTTTGGTTGCTAAGTACTGGTCCAAAAGAGATGTCAGAACTAAGGGAACTGCTGCAACCTACAATAACAGGTATTCTACTGGTAGTTTAGGCAAAAGATTTATATTCTAATATACTGAATGTGATGCACGAATTTACACTTATGTCTGTTGTTAATAACTATATGTATGTGCAATGAATGTTAATAAAAATACCTAAAATAGAAAAATTGTTGAATTTATTTTGATAAAATAAATTCATATTACTATGCTGCTAGATATTTCCAAATTACTAAAAATTATGCAGAAAATTATCATAATGAAAATAAACAGAAAACTTGTGCTAAAACATATTGATATTTATTTATTATTGAAATAATTATGAGGTAAAACAACTCTGTAGGAGCTGGGTACAAAATTTGATTTAAGAAAATATAATTTTTTTTTAGAACTTCACTGCCCTTCCAGAAATAGGGGCACTGCAAACACGTGCATCACTGGAGAACGACAAGGCCAATGAATTGAAGACTCAAGTAGATAAGTTGTTGAGATATAAGGAATCACTCATGGAACCGTTCTGGGCACAAGCATGCAAGCTTCAAGAGCAAGTCTCAAATTGTCAAAAAACACTCTTTCAACAAATCTACAATATCAAACAATTCATGGCAAGGATGCAGGAAATTGCTGCAAGCTCAAAGGCAATGCATCAACATTTGATTACTACTGGAAACAAGCTTAACAAACAGTTAACTTGGAGAGAAAATAACCCAGCATTTCCTCCTCACCTCCCTCAAAAAACACTAGCGACCCTGAAGCTGGATATTGCACTCCTTGAATTTTGCAGGAAAGCCACTAATAGACTAAATGCCAAGATTGATAAAACTCTTGAAAAGTGCACAAACTTCTATGAGGAAATCCATCAGGTTCACCGTAAATGTCAGCTCCCTATGGCATCCAATATCGATGAGCTCCCCCCCCAGGATTAGTAGATGGTAGAACTCCAACAAATGTTGCAATCAAACCTGGACTACATCAAGAAAATTGATGCTCTAACAGAAGAAGACATCGACTTCTATGCGAGGAAAACATCTACACATGTCATTTTCCTTGAGGATACCTGCAAGGCTGCACCAACAGAAGTTGCAAATATAGAAACAGAACTGTCTTATCATGAAGTGTCTCTAAAACTATTAAAGCCTGACGAATATAATATCATAACTGAAGAAGCTACTGCATGGGCAGACTATATTTCCAATTTAGAAGCATCCAACTAATTTTAATTGTAAATATCATTTGTATCTTCTCATATGTACAACACTCAAATGAAAACTTTTCCTACTATTCTCATTTTTGCAATTTCACCAGATAACAAACTCTTTTAAGGCTATATAGTGGTGAACCAACCCTTTTTGCTGTTCATCTATTCTTCTTTGTCAATGAAAACAAATTTCCCTTCTTGAGAAAATATTGCAAAAATGTTTATATGTAATGTGTACTTTTCAATAGATATTATTGGGATTCCTTTTCTCTAAAAAACCTAAATGCTTGTTCGTATTTTTGTAACCGTGCTATATTTTACTACTTTTTTAGTTCAATGCTCTTCAGTTTCCTTGTTGGAAATGGCTTTTCAAGCTAAGCTCATAATGGATTATCCCAAGCAGTAGTGATATAAAGATTAATCTCAGCTGATTTGTAAACTGTGTACTCTCTTTTACATTCATAAAAACAAAGCAGCCAAGCAAAGCGACCTCTCCTCATCTACCTCCACGTTGAATAAATACAACCTTTATATTGAGAGCTACGACCACTCCTATTGTATTGTAAGTCTTCATTTTATTGTGCTTTGTTGTGAACTATCTATATTGTGAGAAGGCGTGTGAATCCTTGATGCGGTGAGAGTCACTGATAACCAGTTACTGTCCTTGGTTTATTAGTGATTTTTAGAAGATTAATTCAAGTAGTGACAGGTTTGTTCACCTTTACATGGTTGAGAAGCATGTAATTTTTTTTATTGTGGACTTCAAATCCTCAATGAGAGGAAAGAAACATATATGGGTTTCCCATTGTATCTTCCATTCTTGAAGCAAGCACAACGAAGATTCACCACTCCTATTGTGTTGTAAGTTTGCATTTTTATTGTGCTTTGTTGTGAACTATCTATATTATTAGAAGGTGTGTGAATCCTTGATGCAGTGAGAGTCATTGATAACCAATTACTTTCCTTGGTTTATTAATAATTTTTAGAAGATTAGTTCATGTAGTGACAGGTCTGTTCGCCTTTACCTGGTTGAGAAGGATGTAAAGTTTTTATTGTGGACTTGAAATCCTCAATGAGAAGAAAGAAACATATTTGGGTTTACCATTGTATCTTCCATTTTTGAAGCAAGCATAACAAAGATTCATTTACAACTTAGATTGTGGCACTATCATGAAATGGTCCATGAAAGAGTTCTATACCTATACTTGTATATGGAGATTCCTAAATTTATTGCTACAACGCATGGCACGAAAGCAAACTTTTGTTCACAAGTAGTTTGTGCAGTTTAGGAGCTATTATAATAATTGTCTTCATTGATATTATTGTAGAAATATTTTTTCAAATAGCTTATATATTCCGGATATAGTAGTAATCTATAGTGTTGAGATTACTACAACAGATATTGTGAGAAAAGCAATCGTAGTTGGCTCACTGTGTTGATGAACTTAACATTATTTTTTGTTATGGGTTGAGTGCTTATGTCTTTGTAATCTGAGATTGTTACAAACTTTGCTCTTTTCCTACCAGTATCCTTCACTGCCTGTGCCTATGTCTTTGTTCCTTCTAACTTTCCTCTTTTTCTACCGACATTCATTTTTTCCCCTCAAGGGGCAAATGCTAGTATATACTTTTCTCTCAACATCAAAAAGTTATAAACAACTAAATTATAATGTTTGAAAAGTTATAAAACAACTATATTATAATGTTTACTTTAAAAAAATTCCATTTAAAGGTTCCATCTATCACATACTTTTATTTACATATCACGACATATCACCAAGATAATTATGTGTATTTTTTATGGTACTTTAAAATTATGGAATTGGTAATTTAATATTTAAAAAAAATTAAAATAATAAATAAAATATAATTTTTGGAATTTTTTCTTCATGGTATTAATGAATTATAAAATATAATTTAAATAAATATAGAATTGCATGTAATTTCAATAAATATAACATAATGGAGAACTTTAATGTATTAAAAAGAAAATTGAAATTCAATATTAAATTAATAATTTTAAAAATATATAAAATGACTAGTATAATAACGGTAAAAAATTCAAATATAAAAATAATTATGAATTCAATTAAAATGGTAAGATTAATGATTAGAATCATATTGAAATTCAATATTAAATTAATAATTTAAAAAATATATAAAATGACTATGGTATAATAATTGTAAAAAAATCAAATATAAAAATAATTATGAATTCAATTAAAATGGTAAGATTAATGATTAGAATCATGTATTTTGTTAGGACAAATTGGAAATAATTATTTGCCATGTTTGCAACCTTGCATTGATATGTGAAGCATTATTTAAATTGAGTTTGATTTATGGAGATTGTGAGCAGGGATTTCATAGATTGGTTTAATTATAAATTTTATTATCTTTTATTGTTTCCATTTTCTATTTGAGAGAAATGTGTTTTTGTTGAGACTATTTTCAAAAATATTTGAGGGTGAATTTGTATAAGGATTTTAATGGGTGCAATGATGATGTGGGTTGTAAATTTGTAATGGTTTCAATGGCAAGCCCACGACTCTACGAAACATTCACCATTAACAAGTTCACTTTATCACTTATTGAATGTGTATATCAACAAAAAAAAGAGTATTAAAATTGTATAGAGTGATCTTTAAAAGAAGGAATTATAGCCCAATCAATTCAAGATTATGAATACAATATCAATTAACTATATACTCTCTATTTTTAGTGTCCATTGGCATATCTTTTCCTTTAAAATTAGTTATGGTCTCTATTCAACTTATGCGCAACCTTATTTAGGATACATGAGATTTCCATTGAAGTTGCACACAACAACCATTTGAAATACTAATACTAACCAAAACTATGCAAATACTATGTCATTAAAAGCTTTTTCTTCCTTATAACTCATTTAAAAGTGAATATCTAACAACTAGGCCGTTCACAAAGCTGTATTGGGAAATGGAGAAAAATGAACTAAAGATAAAAAGGTGAAGAATGAACAATTTCTTTTAGGGCCCATAAAAAATGATAAGCACTAAACCCCAATTTTATAGCGATTTATAATGCTCCAATCCCTTGGCTAAGATTTTTTGGTAAGTAGGAAATCTTGAACATATATACTTTCCCCTAATAAGTCCTTACATAATTATACACATATATAATGATTAAAATAACTTATTGAAAATAATGTTTTATTTAGCATATTAACATAAATAATTTGCATCTCTAAACATATTAAAGTGAGTCACACTAAATCTAGTTTATTTAAAAATTGCTTAAAGTTCGAAATGCCAAGGATAGAACTCTAATTAATGAATGACATAAGGTTCGCATTGCATTGACATTAATAAATGGCATAAGGTTCACAATGCATTGTGAATGAAATTATGTCTCTCATTTAACACCTATGTATTTAAATTTCCCAGGTTTATAATCAAATCAACTTACACTCAAATAAAAATTTAACACCACTCAACATGTTGCATCAACCGCTTAAATACACATTATAAACACATAATTTTTAAAAAGTTTACTTACACATAATTTTTAGAAAGCTTATATAACAAGTTTACTTACACATAATTTTTAGAAAGCTTATATATGTTTTTTATTATTTTATTAAGAATAAAAACAAACATGAAATTAGCAGCATCCTTCATAGTTAATGGTTTCAAATGGTTCGAAAATGTTTGGATCTCGAGATAAACACTTTAAATAATGTTGTGTTTGAGCTTAAATCTTAAATCAACTATATTGGCAGTTGACAATACTAAGCATTCAAATTACACTATTTTTAATTTATTTCAGCTCTATCACTCTTCACCATTGTAATGTCCCCATTCAAATAAATTCATGACAGGAAAATTCCACCAATCCTACTAGTTCCCTAGGTTGGATGGAGACATTGGGATTTGCAATAAGGGAGCTAATAAATGATGTTTAGACATTAGAATGGCATAAATATTTAATAAAGGAGCTAAATAAATAAATACAAGGGAAAATCAAAGTGTCAATTGATCATGAAGACACATGGAGGATGTGGGACCCACACAAGCTAGATTTTCTATGCCACGTGGCATCCTCCTCTTGTCAATTCGAATCCATAAGAAGTCCAACGTTCTTGGGATGAGTTGGAAGGCTCATACACTTGGAAATATGCATCATAGGTCGAATTGGGATGGAAGTGTAACTCCCATGGAAGAGAAAGAGTCAAATGAGAGGTTCTTGGACACTTGGGCTAGATTCCCTAACCTCTATGACAACAATGATGAAGATGCCATGACACCTATGACAAATTTCAAACCTGATTGCTGACATCTGACCAATATGACATGTAAGGCCTAAAAATAGCCTCCAAGGGAGCTCCCATGGGAGTTAGAGAAGCTCAAGATATTCCTACTCGGATTGGTGGAAGGTGGAAGGCTAGGAAGTGGAAGACAAGTGGCAAATCTTGAATCCATCCCTAATTCAAATTGGATTGGATTCTATGGATGGAATTCAAACCTTAGAAGGCTAAGGATGTTTATAAAATACAGGGATCAAGTAAGAGAAGGGATTAGGGATTTTGATCATTTTCATAATTTGCATTTAAGAGGAGAGCTAGTGGAGTGCTACTCTACTTGCCTTAGCACCAATTTCGAGGGTGAAAGATTCCCATCCTAGTTGGTAATTGGAAAGGCCATTCAGAACTTTCATTTAGATCTTCAATGGAGTCTTATGTTGCAGGTGCAAGCTACATGGAATCTCGTTGTCACTTCTAGTTCAGCTTGTTTCTCCAACCATTTCCAGTTTTCTCAACATATTCATGATCCTTGAGGTGGGGCGCACTTGGTGAGATGTTGTTCTCTTTGGGGGAGATTCTAATGCCCCATTCTTTTATAATATGATTTAAATGCTGTGTTATACATATTCAAAATACATTCAAGTCGATATTCTAAGTGGAAGTGTGTAAATCTGATCATTAATGAGCGAATGGTGCCATTTTCCCCACTATGTTGATGTATGCCAACGATATGCTGATATATTCAAATGGAAAAGTGAATCACTGATGAATTAATGATGTATGGAATTTTAATAATGTGTTATACAAGTTTCATGTTCATTGTATAAGCTTTTGGAGTCATATTGTTCAATTTCATAGCATTTGGAGAAGATTGCTTATCATTTCCCCCAAGGTCAAAACTAGTCTTTTTGCATATGATTTGAGAGGGTTGTAGCAGACTTAATAAACTGAATGGTGCTGCATATGATACCATATTGATGTCCCCTAGATATCCCCTACTTATGTTCTGAAATTCGAGAGTGTCCCATAGCATTTGGAGAGCCATTTCCAGCATCTACCATAGGGGAATTGAACCCCAAATTGCTAGTCTAATCCCCTACCTTGACCAGAATTCAAAGGAGAGTTGAAGAAGCCTTTTGAAGACCCTAAAGCATCCATGAACCTCATAATCATGTCCTAATATCATCCATACACCTTCTGTAACAATTTGGGAGCATCTGGAGACCAAGAAACCAATACTAGTTAAGGGTCGAACTAGTGGAAAAATTGAAATTTTCACCATTTTAATAAATTTCTAAAAAGGGACATTACAAACATACTATACTAAGTATTCAAATCAGATTATTTATAATTTGGAAATGACATTAATATTAATATTAATAACAAGAAAAAATGGATTTTTTTACACCGTCAAACTTTGTATTAATATGTACAAAATGATCCACACCCACAAGCGAGGCCGTGACAAACATCAAAGTGCATGTCTGTTTGCCAAAATCATTGCTGAAGTTGAAGAACATAGTAGAAAACAAACTTCAATATTTTCATATATCAAAAGAACAGAGCAAGATACAAAATATAAATAACTGGGAAAAACAGTTGCCCACCGGTCGACGGTTGCTAGAGCCGTTTTATTATGGTAATTGGTAACTAATCTAAACAGTAACTAACAATATACCGGAAGGATTTAGTTAACATTTACCCCTTAATCCGAAGGGTCATCTGTTGGTTTCTTAAACTAATCTTGAGGTTTTCTAGAAAGACCTAGGTTCTGCACGGTTCAGGGAACCAACAAAATCCCCTTTTCACCGGCCCTTTCGGCAAGAGTCTGCGAGCAGATTGAGCGCTCACCTGAGGTGAAGTTAATGGGGAGGTTGCAGAATCAAGTTTCCACAACCAGGTGATGAGCGCTTAATAGACTGGCGAGCAGCGCGCTACAGGAATCGCGCTGCGAACTGGGGACTACGCGAAGTTCACCTTCTTCACGGTTAACACTTGTACAATAGCACGTCCAAAGGACTGTGCGGCTCAGAATATCTATTCGCTACAGGACAACGCCACAGAGGACTGTGCTTCCTCTTCAACACTTATGCAACTTCAATGGACTTTACTTAGTGTAAGTTATGCATTCAACAACATAATGGATTGCAAGCCTTGCTAACTTATACACTATAACAACAACACTGTAACTGTGCACTTCCGGTGCTGCACTCAGGGAATCACACTATACAAACTTCGTTGGCTAAGTGTTTACCTGATTAACTTATGCACTCATTTGACGTAGAAATATTGGTGCATTTGACATTCGTTCACACATGTTGTTACTTGACATATTATCCCCATCTTTTATCCTTATGGCGAATACATATAAAAGCAAGAACACATGCATTCATAAACAAGATCTTAACCATTCACATAAGAAAATACATAGATATAAACGCATAATCAATCACATAACACAAAATTTAACGTGGTTCACCCCCAGGATGGGAGCTATGTCCACATGAACTATTGTTATATTATTTATGGGAAGAGTACAACAATTACAGTCTGCGCACTCAGTTGCAGACTCTCTTCTCTCTCAGTAGGTCTCTGGGCACGCAGCTGCAGGGCCTTTTTACAATCTATCTCTCAACAGAGCTCAATATTCAATAATAACCAAAAGAAGATTACTTAACCCTTTTCCTTACAAAATGTTCCCTTTTATAAACCGTTCCCTTAGGTCACGCTTGTTACAATCACAGCGGGCCAAAACCCTAAGGTTACCCAAAACTGGTGTAGTTACTCGCCACCCTGCTTGTCGCCGTCGACAGCTTGCTCCAATCGCTTCAGGCCGCCTTGCTGGGCCACTCGTGGCTCACACGACGTTCTGTAAGCCGCAGTCATCATAAAACGGTTACAACCGCATCGTGGCCTATCACTTTTCGCTCCTTTAGCCTTGCTGCCGACGTCTACCCGTGGCTTAGCCGCTAATGGTTTTTTGCCACTCTCTCTGGCAGGTCGCTTTCCTTTATCTCCACTCTGCTTCTTACCTAACTGCCGGGAATCCTAGAGTCTCTTACCCAAAACAGGTTGCTTTCATAGCTCGACCTTCCCTTATACTCTTTACCCAAAATAGCTGCTGCGCTGGCACTGCGCATCAGCATAACTTTGCATCTCTGACTACGCAATCCGAACCGTGCAAACCCAAAAACTGTGCCATCTGACTTCACCGCCCTAACTGCGCAGTTTCCAAAACTATTCTTCATCAAGCTGTGCCAACTTGGTCCATGCCCAACATGCCCCTAACACTTACTTCTGGATCGTCCCCGATCCACTTTCGTCGGCCGACTTCGGTTGCGCTTCTTCGGTGGTACTTAGCTTTGCAGTGAAGGTGTGCAAAGTAACAGCGAGCTCCGCAACTGTTATCTTTTCCTTGTTCTCAAATTCCTTAATTGTCTTCAGCATCTCTTGTGAGACCTTCTCCTGGGCTTGTTCTTTTAGTGTGCCCTCCGTAGTTTGAATTTCAACGAACTTCTCATCAATCTATTGCATTAGTGCCATCCCTTCATCCTCTATGGGTTGCAACTTCACAGTAGCAGCAACCTCTTTTTCCCTTAGCACCATGAGCTCTTTTTGCGTCTCTTTTACCTCATTAAATTTTTTCATATTTTGCCTCATCGACAGGGTCTTCATTTGTGCGTTTGCAGCATCAATTTCCTGTTGCCTTTGTTGTAGATCACTTTTTACTTGTTGAAGGGATGGATCCTCATTGAATCCAGCCAACACTGTATTTGCTTCCTCTAGCAAATTTTGACACTTCGCCACTTCGGCCGAAATGCTATCGATAGTGGCTTTTACTTCTTCAGTTGGAGCTACACGTATATCCGGTGGGGTACTGGGTCACCGAGCCTCCAAGTCTGCGATCTTTCCTTTGTAGGAAATATCCATTTCCATCATTTTTGTTGTAAGGGTTTCCACGCCGGCCCTAATCTTGATGATTGTGTCTTCGACATTTACTTCTTCTTCGCACTTGTCGATCTTGGCGCACACCGCAGATACTGTTTCTTTGAGTTTGCGGTTCCTTTCTTGAGCCTCAGACAATTCCCTGGTGTTTTGTGCTGATTCTTGTTTCAGCTCGTCGAGGTTTTCCCGCAACTGGACATTCTGATCATAGGAGGTGATGCCTCTTTCGTGAATTTCCTCTACAATCTGCATGTGCAAATTGTTCAAGTCCTCAATTAGTAATGACCCAATGTTGAGGTCAAAATGTTCTAAGTTCTTTGCTGCTTCAGCAACCTTATCACTTGGAAAAATAAGGTGCACAGGTTCAATATGCGCCACCCGAGGGTGCACACTCAAAGCAGTGGATTGCCTCTTCTTCCTGCTTGATCCGCCTATCTTTCCTTCTAAGTCCGATTCTCAGACCAAGTCCTGCTGGGCTTGTCCAAGCTGCACGCCCATCGTTTTTACTGTTTCAACAGCCTGAAGGAGGCTTACCTGCATCTCTTCTTGTTTTGCCTCTTTCTCTGCGTGCGTTTCTTCCCATATTTCTTGTACCTTTGTTGCAATGGTCTCACAATCATCTATGTGCAACATTGGATGCAATTTGGGCCTAACAACCTTCCTCTTCTTATGGATCCCTTACGGCTTTCTGTTTCTTTTTCTGGACTTTCTGCTGTACATAACTTTCAGGTTCTTTTCTTTTTCCTGCTGGTGACTCTTCAACAATTGTTGTTGGTATTGAGTTACTTTCGTCCGAGTCACTTTCGATGATCATAGGTCCTTCGACCTTCCATTCATCTAGTCACTCCTTCATAATGAGGTCGATATCCGCTTCATCCATGTGATAGTTCCCTTGGAACCATTTTGGATTCTTTTTCTGTGCCTTCGATGAAATATAAATGGAATGTATGTCAGCGCTAAAATTTAAAGTGCGAATATACTTAGATGTTACCTCTTTGGATATGCGCGGTGTGCAAACGATGACATCACACAACTGCTCGTAATATGTGTAGAATACTTCATTCAACGCGCACTGTCTTTCTGGCATCATATTTGCCCAAAGATTTGCATACTTGGGGTCCTCGACAGTCATTGCTGGGAGAGGTGAGGCCAACATAGTGCCTTGGGTCCTTCCAGCCTACAAAGGAAATCAGTACCATCAACCAATTGTAATGGAACGCGGCGTCGTTGACCTGAGTTTCGCGGACATCTTCCAGAAACTCGTTTAGTAAATATTGGCACCAGTTAAATCTTTCGCCCTGCTCTGCCTTCACCCCAAGGAGCACTGCGTCGGCTAGTACTTCTGTAGGTCTGGACTTCCGCAATATTTTTCCTGCTAGCAGTTGTACTACAAACTGCGTAGCATCATCTTTTATATCGTTTGTGACGAACCCTCTTTTGCCTTTGGGAATCTGATATTCCTCCTTCATCTGTGCGGCAATCTCCTTATCCCTGGTTTTTCCAACAAAGTACTTCTTTGGGTCGTCGCCTCGCTTGCTTAGCCCTGTGATCCGATGGATCAGGTCTATGTTGAGGTCGACGTTTCTGTCCAACCAAAGGTATCCTTGGTGTGTGCGCAATATGAGTGTGCGCACCACCATGTTAAGTTCTGGGATCCGGTCGAAGTGTGGAAACCTCAATAGGATCAACAACCCTGATTCGACAAATTCAGATAGCCAGCTCCGCGCAACCAACAACGGGTTGTTCTTGACATCCGTCTTCCAGTACATATATCTATCTGGATGAAATTGTGGGTATTTCAGCTCGTCTGGATCCTTCTGATGTTGCAGCAAGTCGTAATCTTCGAACTTACAGTCCGCCATCTTACCCAACAGATTTGCTTCTGGTTTTACATGTTTGGATATGGGCGGAAGCGGTATCTCATACTTGGGATTTCTGGAGAGATTAATGGTCCGTGCTTCCTGTGCACGCGGAGAGATATACTCTGGAGTCAAGGTTAATGGCAGCTCCTTATCCCTTGGTGGAACTTCTAGTAGCTTGGAGCCCATTACTTTCACCTTGAATTTCTCAACTACGAGTTCCTTACCCTTGCTTTGCATTTGTGTAGAATGTCGTGGCGAACAACGTGAACCTTGTCCTTGTTCTGTAACAATCTTCTTAGCAGGGGTTCTCATCAACCCTTCATGCCCGATTTTCTTAAATACCCTCACAGCCTGGTCGACTGTGGGATCTTGCTCAACTGTAGAATCGTCAGACATTCACTGGATTGTTCTCTGCAAATTCACGAGATAATTGCACACTTACTGGAAACAGATTGAACTATGGTGTGCGGAAAAAAATTTCAGAGTTTCGGTAACGCCCGCGAGTCCAGACATAGCGATATGTATAGGTGTAATTAGGATTAGCCGCTCCCATCAATGGACAGATAATCATTAAATGGCATGTTTGTCGGCTAAATCCGCTAAGGATTCAGGTCCTTTCCTTCATTAACTCCTTCAGAACGGTTATTTTTGCGTTAATTGCTCAAGCGGTCGTTGGAAAAATCACTATATAATGGCTAGTTTTCCGACCGACATTTTAACGAATAGCTTCTTGGGGTGTTGCATCGAATTGCGCAGCGGGTTGTCACTATCCCGACGTGGTTACTTCACGGTGTCATGCTTCTTCCTTCTGCACTTTGTATCTTTGTTGTTCTATTTGATCTGCGCAGCTACATTTTGAGCTTCGCAAGTGCGCGCTTTTTATTTTCTTTTCATTTTCTTTTTCTTTTTCATGCGTAGCTTCACTTCTCGACTAGTGCTGCGTGGCCGATGCATTCTTTTCATCAAAATTCGCGTATCAGACCAAAACTATGTACATACTCTTTTGCATTTCTAGTGCCCAATTTCAACTGTCTCTTCTAATCATTGAGGGTTCTGCGAAGTAGGACTGTCCCTGTAGGGTTTTAGTCTACTCCCATTAACCAAACTTGGTAAGTTATCTCCGGCTAACGTGGCTAACTAAACTGCTACACCGTTAGTAACATGCACAACAGTATATGGGCCAAGCCAATGCATTTGAAATTTGCTAGGAAATTTCATGAACTTGCTATCATACAGGAGGACAAGGTCACCTACCTGAAAGGACTTGTTCCTGATGTGGCGATCATGCCATGATTTTTCTCTGTCTTTCTGCACTTTCTGGTGAAAGCCTGCAATGAAGCGATCCTCTTCCAATCCAACCAAGTGTAGAAGCCTTTCTTCTATTGTTTCTTCATCCTCCATGCCCGTGAATGCAACAATACTTAAGCTTGGTACAATGTATTCCATTGGCATCACAGCTTCCTGTCCATAGGCCAATATGAAGGGTGTATGATCTGTCAACTTCTTGCAAGTTGTTTTGTATGCCCATAATATGGCTGGAATGCGCTGATCCCAATCATCCCTGTTTACATTGCATACCTTTGTCAACGCATTCTCTAATACCTTGTTGAAAGCTTCAATAGTTCCATTGGCTTGAGGATGGTATGGCGTACTTCTCTGATGGTAGATGTGGAACTCCTCAGTAAGGGCTTCAATAGTTCAATTTAAAAAATGGGTCCCTTGATCACTCATTAAAATCTTTGGGCATCCAAATATAGTAAGGATGTTCTCGAAGATGAACTATGCAGCAGTAACTGCGCTACAGTCCGTCACTGGTTTAGCTTCTTTCCATCTGGTGAGATAATCAGTCGTGGTGATAATATATCTCGCACCAGTTCTCTTTCTGGGTGGGTTAATAGGCCCCACAAAATCAATAGCCCATTTGTCAAATGCTTGTAATGTCAACTGTGGTTTCAACGGCATTTCATCTCTTCGCGATGGCTTCCCTGTTCTCTGGAAAACATCGCAACTCTGGCAATTTTCCTTTGAGTCTTTGTGGATTGTAGGCCACCATAGCCCTGCTCTTAATATCTTTTGCGCAGTAGCTCTTCCTGCGTAGTGACCTTCAGAGACACATGAATGTGCCTCGGCCAAAATAAATGGCTTCTCATGCTTTAACACGCATCTGCGCAACACTTCATCTGGTCCCAACTTGTATAGTTGTCCTGCTATGATAGTGAAGTCTGTTGCTCTGACTACAAGTTGCTTCTTCTGCTGCATAGTGAAATATGTAGGTGCCAATCCTGTAGTAAAAAAGTCTACAATATCCTTGTAATAATCATCGACGACCTGTATGGAAAATAACTGCGCATCAGGCAGATTGTCTTCAAGATTGGTGGGTTCTTCACCTGACTCAATCCTTGAGAGATGGTTAGGTCCTAGGTTTAATCTGTCAGGCTTAACAATGATATCAAAGTCATATTCTTGGAATAGTAACAACCATCTGTAGATTCTTCCCCCTAACACTGGATTATTGACCAAGTATTTCAAAGCTGAATGGTCAGTGTACATGGAGAAGTGAGCACCCAACAAATAGTGTTTGAACTTCTGGAGTGCGTAAACCATAGCTTGAACCTCTCTTTCTCTGGTCGTGTAGTTATTTTCGGCCAAATATATCTTTCTGCTTGAAAACAAAATGGGGTGATCAATGCCCTCTTCACCTGGTTGGGTGAGCACAATGCCCAACGCTATAGATGAAGCATCAACATGTACATGAAAAGGTTTATTCCAATCTGGAAAAACAAGGATCGGCATAGTTACTATTTTCTCTTTTAATGTGTCTAGTCCCTTCTCACATTTTGCGTTCCAGATGAACGACGATTCTTTCTTCAACAACTTCTCCATTGGTGCGGTTATCTGCGCATAACCCTTGATAATTTTTCTATAGTACCCTGTATGTCCCAACGTGGTGCGAAGTTGTTTCACTGAATTTGGTGTTGCTAGGTTCACAATAACTGCGATCTTTGCAGGATCAACCATCAAACCCTATTTACAGACAATGTGTCCCAACAAAATTCCATAGGGCACACAAAAGATACATTTCTTCAAATTCAAAGAAATATGATGTTGTCTACATTTTGCTAACATCATTCTCAGATTATCATAGTGGTTCTTCAGTAAATCAAATACAGTCCAATCATCAAAATAGACTTCTAAGAACTTATGGATAAAGTCTTTAAATGCTGCAACAACTCTGGAAAATATGGCAGGTGCATTCTTCAATCCAAATGGAATAATGATGTACTGATATGAGCCCCATTCAGTAGCAAAAGTGGTCTTATTCCTATCTGCTTCATCGATCCTGATTTGATGGTAACCCAAAAATCCACCAGTGAATGAGTAGGTCTCATTTCCTCCAACATTGTCCAATACTTCATCTGTAAATGGGGTAGGAAATGGGTCATGCAGCGAAGCATCATTAAACTTCCTCAGATCTAAGTAGATTCTTATTTCACCTTTAGTCTTCTTGTCCTGGATAACCATAGGAATTATCTAATCAGATTCTTCAACTGGCTCGATGATCCCTGCATCAAGCATCTTATCAAGTTCTGCCTTGACTCATTCTTTGTATCTCGGATTCAATCTATAAGGCCTCTGTTTGATAGGATTCATGCCTGGCTTGAGAGGTATCTTCATCACTCTTAGGTTGCCCAAAATGCCTTTCATTTCGGTGAACTTCTTTGGAAACAAATCCTGATATTCATGTAGAAGGTCTACGATCCGCACGACCATTGCATCATCCCAATAGTCTCCAATGAATGTGAATTTTGGCTCTTCACTTGTGCCAATATTAACCTTTCTTGTTTTTACAGGGCCACTCATATATGGAATTTCTAATGGAGGTCCCTCTACATCGTGCGCTTCTTCTGACTTAGGTATATTAATATTGCACGGATCCTCGTCATCACTTTCCTCTGGATCTTCTTCATCTTCAGCAAGGTTATAACAATGAAGGGCATGTTCTATTGTTCTTTCCCATTCTGGCTGTAGGTTGACTGGTACTTTTACATCTTCAAATATATTCTCTTTGATTGCTTCTAATGCCTCGTTTGTACTTGGGCATTCTTCAATAACATGGTCAAAATATTTATAGTATCTACATGTAGTAGTAGCGTTTGTACAGTCTCTAGAAAGATGGCCAAGCTGAGCACAGTTGTAACAAATCATCTGACCTCTTCCTCTTCCTTGTCCTTGTCCGGTGTTTCTTCCTCTTCCGCGGAATCCACCACGGCCTCTATATGTTCCTTGATCATATTGCACATTCTCATGGTGTTGCGGTGTTTCTTCTTGAATTCTGTACACATCGTGATTCCTTTCTATCATCAGGTCATATGCTCTACAGTTGGAATCATCATGTCCAACTGAATTACAATAACTGCAATACAAATTCTTAGGTGTTATCACATATTTCTGGATCAAATAGCAATCCTCTGGTCGATGTCCTCTACATCGACATATTTCACACCATGGCCCCTATTGCTGATGATTTAGTGGATTTGGTGCTCCACAATCAATATATTCTTTGAAAATTGGACAGTGTTCTTTTGAGTGTCTTTCTGCTCTACACTTTGTACACCAGATCTCTTCTCTAACTTCCTTCCCTTTCTTAATATCCTGAAGTTGTAATGTCAGGGTTGCTAACTAGTTTTGTATCTGGATCATCCCTTGACTTGTTTCTCCTATCGGCGAAGCTTCTAGCTTCATCGTGATCTCTAATGATTCTGTTTGCGACGCAACCTTCTGTTGCATTAGTGGCAATTTGATATGGGGAAACAACGCAGCTATGAACCACTCTTGGTGCTGTCGCGGTGCTATGTCAAAAATGACTTGGTCTAATAGTGCTTTAAACTTCTGGTCAAATTCCCAGACTGTTTCAGTTGTTTTTTGTTTAATCTCTTTTAGCTTTGTTATAAATTGTGATTCAGATTTTGGTTTCTTGAACTCTCTTAAGAGAGCAGCCTTTATTTCTTGTAGGGTTCTATTCTGTCCAACATAATATTTCATGAACCAAGTTAATGCTCTGTCTCTGAATGTAGTGATGAGCTGCGCATGCTTAACAACATAATCCTGGACTTGCTTGACGCTCCACAGGGCTTCACATAGAAACCCGTGATGCTTAGGGTTTTCTAGACCCGTACCTTTAAATATCGGCAGCTTAATATCATCAGTCATTCTCCTTCTAGGTGGTACAGTGTTCTACACAGTAGTCTGAGCGGTGTTAAGGTGTTACTGCGCGGAATATTATGGGTACTCACTCCTGCGGTGTTACTGGTATTGACGCTCCGAGGATTGGGAATATTAACAACTGGAGGATTGTGAATTGACGGATTCTGAACAATAGGAGGTGCAGTATTCACAACTGGAGGGTTCTGAGGTGTAATGGGTTGATAGGTAGCGAATAGAGGTGTTGTTTGGTTATCAGTCTCAATTGGGAACTTAGTTTCTACGTGGAGTTTAGGTTCTTTAGGATTCTTTTCGGTGGTATATTTATATCTTTTACCACTTCTTAAATTATGTGTATCTTCATCAAAATCATTGTATGTGTTATCTACCATTACAGACTCAAAACAACTATGAATCTTACTGCATTCTTAAAACTCCTTTCTCAGCTAAAAACATTTTGATGTATAAACATAGATTGTTGAGGTACTTACCTCTGAAACCTTTGAATAACTCGGCTTCTGCTGCGCTGTAGGACTTCAACGTGTCCACAAAAAACTCTGTCACGAAGCCTTCTACAATACTGTCAACCCAAAAGTTGACTGCTCGCGAGAGTGGACTATATACTTCTTTAAGCCTCTGAATAAGCTTTGGGTTCCACTCGGTAGGTGCTCCTTCTTGGAAGTTCTTTCGCTCTGCGAGTCTTGACAACCACTTGTGCAACTCGTTTCCAAAGGTTGCAAAGAAAATTCCCTGGATATCCACCCACAAGTATTTGTTTAACCACTCTATGTCGGATAGACAAGGATGCCTATTCTCCTTTGTGGAAAAATCTCTTTCTGTCTTGTCCACCCAGTTCCATATTTCTTTCTTGTCTGGATGCCAATTTTCGATACTCGTCACCAGTTCAAGCGCGGCAATGGAACCATTCGTTGGTTTCTTATACTGTTCTTGAGGTTTTCTAGAAAGACCCAGGTTTTGCGCGGTTCAGGGAACCAACAAAACCCCCTTTTCACCAGCCCTTTCGGCAAGAGTCTATGAGCAGACTGAGGTCTCACCCGAGGCAAAGTTAATGGGGAGGTTTCAGAATCAAGTTTCCACAAACAGGTGATGAGCGCTTAATACACTGGTGAGCAACGCGCTACAGGACTCGCGCTGCGAACTGGGGACTACGCGAAGTTCACCTTCTTCACGGTTAACACTTGTACAATAGTGCGTCCAAAGGATTGCGCAGCTCAGAATATCTATTCGCTATAGGACAACGCCACAGAGGACTGGGCTTCCTCTTCAACACTTATGCAACTTCAATGGACTTTAATTAGTGTAAGTTATGCATTCAACAACATAATGGATTGAAAGCCTTGCTAACTTATACACTACAACAACAACACTGTAACTGCACACTTCCGGTGCTGCGCTCAGGGAATCAAACTATACAGACTTCGCTGGCTAAGTGTTTACCCGATTAACTTATGCATTCATCTGACTTAGAAATATTGGTGCATTCAACATTCCTTCACACATGTTGTTACTTAACATATTATCCCCATCTTTTATCCTTATGGCGAATACATATAAAAGAAAGAACACATGCATTCATAAACAAGATCTTAACCATTCACATAAGCAAATACACATATATAAACGCATAATCAATCACATAACAAAAAATTTAACGTGTTTCACCCCTGGGATGGGAGCCACGTCCACAGGAACTGTTGTTATATTATTTATGGGAAGGGTACAACAGTTCCAGTCTGCGCACTCAGCTGCAGACTCTCTTCTCTCTCAGTAGGTCTCTGCGCACGCAGCTGCAGGGCCTTTTTACAATATGTCTCTCAACAAAGCTCAATATTCAATAATAACCAAAAGAAGATTACTTAACCCTTTCCCTTACAAAATGTGCCCTTTTATAGATCGTATCCTTAGGTCACGTCTGTTACAATCATGGCGGGCCAAAACCTTAAGGTTACCCAAAACTAGTGTAGTTACTCGCCACCCTTCTTGTCGCCGTCGACAACTTGCTCCACTCGCTTCAAGCCGCCTTGCTGGGCCACTCGTGGCTCACATGACCTTCTGACAGCCGCAATCATCATAAAAAGGTTACAACTGCATCGTGGCCTGTCACTTTCCGCCCCTTTAGCTTTGCTGCCGCCGTCTACCTGTGGCTTAGCCTCTAACGGTTTTCTGCCACTCTCTCTGGCAGGTCGCTTTCCTTTATCTCCACTCTGCTCCTTACCCAACTGCTGGGAATCCTGGAGTTGCTTACCCAAAACATGTCTCTTTCATAGCTTGACCTTCCCTTATACTCTTAACCCAAAATAACTGTTGCGCTGGCACTATGGATTAGCATAACTTTGCATCTTTGACTACGCAATCCGAACTGCCCAAACCCTAGAACTGCCATCTTACTTCGCAGCCGGAACTACGCAGTTTCCAAAATTGTTCTTCATCAAGCTGTGCCAACTTGGGCCATGCCCAACATCATCTAACATGCCTAGTAACATTCTGAATTTTTCAAACTTTTCATGTCCCAATGCTTTAGTAAATATATATCGGCAATTTGCTCTGAAGTAGGACAATGAGTCAAATGAATGGTTTCAGCCTCAACATGATGTTGAATCAAATGATATTTGGTGTTGATATGTTTGGTTCGATCATGGAATTTAGGATTTTTGGAAAATTGAATTGCAGAAGTATTGTCAACAAAGAGAGGCATTGAAGTCTTATGTTTCTCCTGCAAATCTTCAAGAATTTTTCGAAGCCAAATGATTTCTTTTGTGGCTTGAGCTGCTACAATGTATTCGGCTTCAGTTGTAGAATCAACAGGAATTGATCGCTTTCGTGGTCTCCAAGTGTTGGATTCTGATCCAAGATTCATCAAATAACCTGAAGTAGACACCCCATGCTCTTTATCTCCATCAAAATATGAATTTGAATAACCAGTAAGATGGAAGTCTGAAACTTTAGAGTATTTGATGCCAAACGACTGAGTGCCTTTTAAATATTTGAGCACTCGTTTTCCTGCGATCCAATGAACTTCACAAGGTTTATGCATAAACCTGGAAAGTATTCCTACATCAAAAGTTATGTCAGGACAAGTAGTAGTAAGATAAATCAAGATTCCAACAAGTTGCCTGTACTTTGTTGGATCTTCAAATGAACTGCCTTCATGTGAAATAAGCTTTTGATTATGCTCCATTGCAGTAGAAACATAATTACAATCCAACATCCCGAATTTACTCAATAGATCTCCAATATACTTCTTCTGAGAAATAAAGATGTACTTTGGTTTTTGATCTCCTTCAATTCCTAAATAATAATGAAGTAATCCCAAATCCGTCATGTTTTTCTTTTGTAAATAAAAAGGACATTATCTTACTGCAATATCAAAGTTACATAGCGCACACAAGGCGAAATAGAGAAAACTAGATCAACCCCCAGATTCACAGGCCTCAAAACACAGACCGTTTCAGTTGCACAAAGCAGGCCTCCATAGGTCCGAACCTTCTCTTTGGATATACAAAAATGACTCATTGAAGCACCCATCCCCTATCCATAATAACAAAATATCTAATTTCTTTAGCAGAGTCTATTATCCCGATTATAGACATAGAAAAATAAAATGACTAACAGAAAGACTAGACTAAATCTCCAAACCCGACATAGGATTCACCGAAGTGCCGAGCACTGCCCTATTCAACCCTTGAGTGCCCGTCTCCTTCAGAGGAGGGGTTGTTGCAGCTGGAATAACAACGATGGTAGGCTGGGTCAGGGCATACTTAGGCAGCTTGTCAACTGGAATATTATTTCCCTTGGCATCCAGACCGGGGTACTTGAAAGACAAGCCTAGCTTCTTCGTGATAGCATCAATCTTGCAATGCATGAGGCGGTTATCCGCATTCTGGGCATTCCAAGCCCGAATCGGTTCCTCGTCACCTTGCCATTTAGCCATACCTTCCATCAGAGCATGATCCAAGATATTCTTGGTAACCCAATAGGTCATAACTGTCCTGTCGTAAACAGAGGCTCTTCCTGTTGTGGTCCCAGGGTCCATGACCCATTCCTCAACCTCTCCTTTGACATCCTCAATGGGGATTGCCTTAACCTCCTGCCAAAGGTTCTGATCAATTCTCTCCAAGTCCTCCCTAACAAGGTTAGGGATGCAATTGCGAAAGGAGGATGCAGCAGACTGTGCACGCTCCTGAGCCCTCGTAACCCTGCCAGTGCCCCCTCTCTTAGCATGAAGCTTCTCTTTACCTTTCGAATCCCGTTGAGGAGAGGCCGACCCAAATGGTGCAACAAAATCTCGTTTTGGGGCCATGAAAGTGCGGAACACAGGCAACAAACAGAATTAAGGAGGCCTTAATTGCACAAAGCCCACCTTAGAGAAAACCGGAAAAGAAGGAACTGCAGAGAGACAGATCCCAAGCCAACAATTCATAGAACATGAGTGCGAGAGAATGGTGGCGGGATTGACATAAAAAGACCATCTGCTCATGATGATACAAGACGGGCCATAAATGGCGGAGTTAGCCGAATAAATAGCTAGGACCAGAGTCGTACCCTTGCCATCACTCGGACTAATTGCTGTAAAGATGGGCTCAAGGTGGGATCACCTAAAATTCATCCTTAGAATATCGAGAAGGATGAGAACGTACAAACCTACCAAATTTATCATAACTACTAAGGCAGATAAAGGACTCCTCATATTTGACCTCCCCATCAACCAAACGTTAGTGGGATGTGTACCGGATTACTCTTGTCCCATTCTTGGGAAATGGTCTGTCCTTCATTCTCCATTTGGCTTCGGCTGAGATCTTTCGTGGACAACTATATACAGTGAGGGGCCCAAGACTCGTTCCTAAAAACCGCCATGTGACCAACCACGTGGCCCTCCCTTCTGTCAACACCTAGATTTGCCAGATAGTCCGCCACCTTGTTGGCATCCCTCCTGATGTGGCTGAAATTCAGTTGATTGTGGGCTCAAAGAAGGTTCTGCAGAGTGTCAAGACGATGGGAAAACCTACAACTAGTGGTTACGTGTTCTATTGATTTTCCTTGAGCAAGACCTTTGGCCATGTTAATGATAACATTTGAATCTACCTCTATTATTGCTGGGAAAAAACCTCCGTGGATCACCATCCGTAAGCCGAAAATGAGCCCATCCAATTTAGTTGAGTTGTTTGTGTCATGGCCTATATTACCAAAAAACACCTGTAGGATCTCCCCAGCCGCATTTCGACAGATCCCCCCATAGCCGGGCTTTTCGGGGTTACCCCACAAAGCACCATCGAAATTAATTTTGAAAACCATCGGCCCAGGACGTGACCAATAATTGGGACTAGATGGTCTGCAAATTTTATCCCGTCTTCTAAGTCCGAGCAAGTCATCCTTACCAAGACCCCATCCTTGAGCAATGAGCAGATCTCCAACCGTTATATTTTTATCCTCATCTGTCCATTGGCGATTATGTATGGTTTCTTGGATGTTGCGAACCAGAGTATCCCACACTTCTTCCCTGCGGTGGCTCTTGTCACAAAATATTCGCCTGTTTCTTTCCTTCCACAGGTTCCAACACAGCATTCCGGGATACATTTGCCATATCAACGCAATGATTGGATTATTGAAATCTTGGAGGTCCCAGTTGCTTAAGGAAAGGCCAGGTTGTCCATGAATTCAATGACTTCTTCGGAATAAAATAACACCTTTATCCCATAGAGGGGAAGAGAACTCACACTCATCTAAAAGGTGTTCGATGGTTTTCTCATTATTTCTGCACAGAGGACAGAAAGAGGGGCCTTGAATTCCACGCTTCTTAAGATTGTCCCCAGTAAGGACCCTTTTCCATAGGATCAGCCAACAGAAGATTGCAGTTTTTGGCCAGGGATTCATCTTTCACACCTTACTCCATGGACCATCAGCGTCCATATCCCCGTGAGTGTGCAGATCATAAGCTTCCTTGATGCTAAATACCCCTTTCTGTCTATATCCCCATCTCAGCTTGTCAGGGCTAGATCTTACACGGATGTATCTTTCTTGGAGGCTCTTCTTAAAAGCACTGCCATCATCAGCATTGACAGTGGTACTCCACCATCGTTGATCAATCCAAGAATAATTAAGTTCCCTAGGGTGATGGGCCCAATAATGACAGACCTTGGTTTTACCTTCCTCAAGGCCTAGGATTTTGATATATTGCCATCTGGGATCAGTGCCAAGTTTTGGAAACTAATTCCACGAGTCCTCTCAGAAATTCGCCAACTCTCCATCCCTAATCTCCCAAAAACTATGATCCTGGACCATCTTTCTACCCTGTAGTGCTTTCGTCCATATGTGAGAACCCTCTGTTTCAAAGTTATACCTAATCAGTTGGTTGGTTTGATGAGTTCTGGCATACTTAACCTGCCAAAGCCTAGCCCATGGTTCTTTATTTTGATTGCACCATCGCCACCATAGTTTGGAGCCCTGGATGTTACTAACAACTTCTGGATCCGTGAGCCCCAGACCCCCTTTTTCTTTGGGTTTGCATAAGATATCCCATTTGATCAAGGCGAATTTAGATTTAGATTCCATGCTTCCCCATAAGAAACTGCGTTGGAGCCCCCTTATTTCCCTGAGGACTGATTTGGGAGCTGACAACAAGGAAAAAAGGTAGATAGGCATTGCCTGAAGAACGAATTTGACCAACGTTAGTCTCCTGGGAAAGTTGAGAGGTCTGTTGATCCAGCTATGCAGTTTGTTTTTAATACGGCTTAGGAGATCCTGCCATGAAATCCCCCTTAGACTTCCTTCAGACAGCGGAGCACCCAAAAACTTGGTAGGGAGAGATCCCTTGGTGAAATTTAGGATTCGAAGAATGTTACGTTGAGTCACGGTAGGGGTGTTAAAGAAGAAAACCTGGGATTTATCAGGGTTAACTTCCAGCCCCGAGGCCTTAGCAAAAAGAGTGAGACTGTTTTTGAAGGCTTGGGCTTCTTGGACTGAAGGGTTCCCCATTAACATGGTGTCATCCACAAATTGCTGGTGAGTTTGATTATATATACCCTCATGGAGGGGCAGAACCCGAATCAAGCCATCCTCAGAACGAGCCTGAATGAGTCGGCCAAGCCCTTCCACCATAAAGATGAAGAAAAAAGGGGACAGGGGATCGCCTTGTTTGATGCCTCTGGACGACTGAAACAGCCTGGAGGGGGAACCATTAAGCAATATGGAGAAAAAAGGGGTAGTCACTAGACTCATGACCCAACTTACCCAGTTTTCCCCAAAGCCAAAAGCCTCTAAAACTCCACACATATACTGCCAGCTCAATTTGTCATAGGATTTTGCAATGTCTAGTTTGAGCATCATCCCTGGCTTTCTAGTGGTTTTCAATGAATGGATGGTTTCATGGGAAAGGATAATACCATCAAGAATATGCCTGCCTTCCACAAAGCCATATTGCTCAGGGCTGATCAATAGGGGGAGCAAAGGATTCAAATGGTTGGCAACCACCTTTGTGATGATCTTATAGATGACATTACACAGAGAAATAGGGTGAAATTTCCCGGGAGCCTTAGCCCCTTCTTCCTTAGGGATTAAGGCTAGAAAGGTAGCATTGAAGGCTTTTAGAACACCCCCACTTCTCCGTGACTCTTCCACAATGGCTGCAACTTCATGGCTAATAAGATCCAAGAAAAAGTGAAAGAAATTGGTGGTGAACCCATCAGGATCAGGGGCTTTCCCCAGAGCCATCTGCTGCATCGCTTCCTCCACCTCCTGCAGCGAAATTGGTTTGAGTAGGAGCTCGTTGTGTTCATTTGTAACCAGTCTGGGAATATGTCTGGTTATCCTAGGAATAGCAGCACTGTGATCCGCTTGATCCTATTTGAGGATGTTTTCAAAGTGGAGAGTCAATTCCTCTTCAATTTCCTGTCTAGATTCTACATGACTCCCATTAGCCTTGCGAATCTTGAAAATCTTCGACTTATGCCTGTTGTGGATTACAAAATTATGGAAGAATTTGGTATTTCTGTCTCCCTCTTGGAGCCACTGGTTTCTGGATTTTTGTTTCCAGAATATTTCTTCCTGTCTCTCCCGGGCTTCTAGTTGAATCATCAAGTTAAATTCCTACTCTTTAAGTTCCTCCGTACAACCCTCCATTCCTTTCCTATGCACCATCTCCAGGTCAGCAACCACCCTGGCCTTGTCCTGAAAAATATTCCCAAAGTCTGATTTGTTCCAAGCTTTTATTTTAGCCTTAAGAGCTTTTAATTTCTGCTGGAATTGGAACATTCTAGTTCCCCTAGGGGGAACAATCTCCTGCCACCATTGGCCCACCAATTCCTTGAAGTCCTTATGTTCTAAACAGAATTATTCGAACCAAAATGGTTTAAAAAGAGAGGCATTAGACCATTCCCATTGGAGGCAGATGGGCCAATGGTTGGATCCGGCCACTGGGAGGACAACTGCATGGGCCTCTCCCCCATCTCAGACCAAATCTTCAGTTGTCAAAAAACGCTCGAGTTTAGAGGCCACCAAATGAGTACCTCCTCTTTTTTTGTTCCAGGTGTACAACCCATTACCTGTCTCAATGTCAATTAATGAGCTTTGGGAAATAAGGTCTTTGAAGGCTTCTTGGTACTTGTCAAGGCTCCTCCTGCCACCTTTTTTCTCCTCTAACGACGTAATCAAGTTAAAATATCCCTCGATAATCCAAGACCCAGAGACTGCCTGGTCTCTCAGCCAAGAAAGATGCTGAAGAAAAGCATTTTTTTGAGGGAAGGCACTTGGCCCATAAATGTTCACCAGCCTGCCATAGGATCCAGAAATGTGATCCTTAAACCCAGCGCTTAGGGAGAAGCGATTAGCCCACCAGTCTGTGAGATCAACCGAATCAGACTGCCAAAAGATTGCCATGCCCCCTGCATACCCTGAGGCATCAATGGCCATGAATTGATTGCCTTTCCAAATTTTTTGCTTTATTTGCTCCATAAAAAGAAAGCTGCATTTGGTTTCCTGGATAAAGAGAATATCCGGTTTCTCCCGCTTGATCTTTCTAGCCAAGGATTTAATCTTTCTGGGGTGATTACACCCTCTAATATTCCAAGAGATTAGCTTCATTGGGAAAATTTATTGACTTCAGAGAAGGCTTCCAGTATAGTCGGATACTGTCCAGACTCAACTAGCTTCACTCCTATCTCCACAATTCTTTGTTTATTTGTCTTCCTTCCTCTTTTTAGATCTTCCTCAGGGGGCTTCCTCTTGCTCCCCGACTATAAATCAGAGGCTATCCCTAGCTGACTGGGGACTTTGGCACTAATTATAGCTGCTTGAAGAAGCTCAATTTGATGCCGAGAGACATACCCCTTACCTTTTTTGTTCCATTCTCGTTCAATCTCATCCAGATTGAGATCTCCCAACTCCATATCCTCCTCTACTTCTTCCAGCATATGCTTCGGTTGATTGACCCCTTCGAGGTCGTGCTCTCCTTCCTCGATCACGCGTTCCATGTGGTCTACTTTCTCCTTGCCCTTGCTATTCTCCCCTTCCTCTAGGGGTTCCTCTAGGATTTGGAAGGGGTTAGGGGTTTCAAGTTTCTTCCCTAGATTTTCCTTGATAGCCTTAGTCTGACCCACCAGTTTGTTCCTACGCTTATTACAAACCTAGGCAAATCCTTCTTTGTCAGTATCCCCAGCTTGACCAATTTTGGGGGGGAGGAGAGGGTTTTACCTAAGGACAATTTCTGCCAGATGGCCATACTCATGACATTGGCGACATCGAAAAGGCAACTATTCGTAATCCAAAGGTTGGAGCCATTCCTCGTCCTCCCTGTTGAGTCTGATCGCTTCAGGGAGCTCCTTGGACAGGTCCATATACACACAGATCCGAGCATACGACATGTATCTTTGCTTCCTGGTTTGTTCTGCTACTTTAACAAATTCCCCCAGAGTATTACCAATGTCCTGGAGAATTTCCAGATCCCAGTATTCACAGGGCAGGGAGAAAACCCTGATCCAAACCGGGGCCACTGTGATATCCTCGATTTCTGGGTTAAACCTTTCCTTCCATGGTCGAAGGTACAGACCAGCTGAGAAATAGAAATAAGCGCCGCCTTCTAGGATTCTGTCCCGATCTTCAACGTTGAAGAATATAATGGTGAAAAAACCCTTGGCACCCAGGTGTAAATCATAGTGGCCTTTAGGTTTCCAGGTAGAACTGATCCATTTGACCAGATCTCTTTCATTAGGCCAAACCCTAATAAACTTTCCTATGAGGGATTTCTCCCTCCATTCCTCTATCTGCTCCTGGATCTTTTCAGACTTGATTTGCATAGCCAGGATTTTCGATGTTTTGGGAAGGCATCCTTGCGGGCCCATTTTGCATTTAGCTCCTTTCATTGTCTCAGTTGATTCACCATCAGACCAATCTACCGATTCTATTGCCGGTGGCATCTGCGGGGGGTTGTTCGTCCCCATCGAAAGAATTGGGGGAGAGGTCTCCTGCCCGGAACCGACAAGGCTGTCAGAGCCAAGAACCCTAGGCCCCCGCGACAGCCAAGATCCGCGGCCAGGAAACATCGGCTTTCCACTCTGCAGAACTAGCATCCCAAATCCGTCATGTTAAAAACCTTTTGCAGCTCCTTTTTAAAAAGCTATATAGTCATCATTATTCCCTGTGATAAGCAAATCATCAACATAGACAACTAGATATACAATTGATCGCCCAAATTTCTTAACAAATAAAGTTGCATCATCTAGATTGAAATGCTTATAATTGAATTTGAGAAGATGCTCAATTAACTTCTCATACCATGCTCGGGATGCTTGTTTCAAACCATATAAATATTTCACCAATTTACATACCTTCTGTTCTTTTCCTTTAACAGAAAAACCTTCTGGATGAAACATATAGACATCTTCTTTTAGATCTCCATTTAAAAAGGCAGTTTTTACATGCATATGATGTATTTTCCATCCATTTTGAGCTTCAAGAGAAAACAAAGTTCTAATAGTGCCCCATTTTGCAGTAGGAGCAAATGTTTCTGTGTAATCAACACCTTCTTTTTGAGCATAACCCTTTGCTACAAGTCTTGCCTTGTACTTGTCAAGTGAGCCATCAACCTTATATTTAGTTTTATAAACCCACTTAGAGCCAATCGGTTTGATGCCAATAGGAGGTTCCACCAACCTCCAAGTGTCATTTTTAATAAGAGCGTCATATTCTTCTTGCATTGCATCTTTCCATTCATTACAACTAATAACTTCTTCAAAAGTAGCAGGCTCATTAATAACAATAGAAAAATTTAACTTAAATTCATCAAACCTTTTTGGAATTGTCTTTGTTCGTGTTGATCTACGAACTGATTGTTGCGGTGATGGCTGAATAACTTCTTCAATTTATGATGGCTGAATAGCTTCTTTAATTTCTGATGGCTGAATAGTTTCTTTAATTTCTGATGGCTGAATAGTTTCTTCAATTTCTGATGGCTGAATAGTTTCTTCAATTTCTGATGGTTGAATAGCTTCTTCAATTTCTGATTTTGCATTATTGTCATTTATTTTTTCTTTTACATAATCATTATTATCAACTAATTTTTCTTCATTCTTAGGTGTTGATACATAAGGCAAATTAATTCAAGAAAAGTCCACAGACTGACCTAGAATCTGAATCCCCTTTCAGGATGTGGAAGGTCATTATCCCATTCGTAATAAAACTTCTTGGAAGGGAATTTATCCAAATGATTGAGCTGTCTATCAACAGTAGAAGCATCTTTATCAAATTAAAGAAAAACTACATCTCTTGAAACAATAAATTTCTTTTTCTCATCATCATACAACCTGTAAGCTTTGAAAGTATTAGAATATCCCAAAAAAAGACATTTGTGACTCCTGGCACCCAATTTGTTACGTTGTTGTGTAGGAATCAAGGCAAAGCAAGGAGAACCAAAAACTCTAAAATGTTGAATAGGAGGAAGACTATTATACCACATTTCATAAGGGGACTTATTATTGATGGCAGTAGAAGGAAACTGATTACGAATATAGACTACACAAAGTACTGCTTCTCCCCAAAACATCAACTTGACATTTTGAAAAAACATCATTGACCTTACCATATTAAGCAAAGTTTTGTTCATTCGTTCTGCCACACCATTTTGTTGTGGTGAATAAGGAACGATGGCTTGATGTTTAATACCATTATCTTGTAAGTACTTTTTAAATTCTTTAGATGTGTATTCACCACCATTATCTGATCGAAGAGTGCCAATATTAAGTTGAGTTTCATTTGTAATCCATAAATAAAAATTCTTATAAGTTGCAAAAACTTGTGATTTCTCTTTCAACAAGTAAACCCAACACATCCCAGTGTAGTCATCAATAAATGTTAGCAAATATTTATTACCATTGGTAGATGGAACAGGCATGGGCCCACATAATTATGAATGTATAAGTCCTAACTTCCTAAAAGCTCTAGAAGTAGACCTATAAAAAGGCTGCTTACAGTGCTTGCCTAAAATACAAGCATTACATGGAGACAATTTTCTTGGAATAGTAGGAAGCTCTTGAATACCTTGTTGTTTCATAATCCTGATACTATCATAATTGATATGACCAAAACGAGCATGCCACAATAAGATGGAATATCGAGTATTACTATGCTGAGCCAAAAGAGCTGAGTTGGATTAAAAAGATGATGTCCCTTTTAGTTTTAAAATTTTGTCTTCTTCAACTCCACTCATAACAATCACATCATCAGATGTTCTTCATATTTCAATTATACCATCAAACATATGTATAGAATGCCCTTGCTGCCTAATATGTATGAGAAACATCAAATTTATTTTTAATTGAGGAATATAAAGAAAATCATGCAAAATATAATTAGCAGTCGTGGTAACTTAAGTCGAATAGATCCAATTCCTGAGGGCTTCAACTGTGACTTATCAGCAAAATAAGCTATCTCATCAATATGATCACTAAATGTCTCAAGAAAATCTCTTTTGAAGGTCATATGACATGTGGCTCCAGTATCTAAAATCCAAGTGTCTTCCCAAGAAGCAAAATAAGTGCTAAAAACTTCATTGATACTAATACTACAATGTGCAACTATATAGTGAGCAGATTCAGGTGGTTTTCCTTTGTTTGGAGGCCGTTGCTCTTTCTTCTCATTAATCGTTTCCCAAGTACGAAAATAATTGGCAGTATGACCAAGTTTACCACATCTATAGAATTTAACAGTTTGTCTATCATTTTAAACATATTTTTGTTGTCTGTCGTCTTGATGATGATTACCCCCCTTGCCTCTAAATGTTTTCCTACCGTGATCTCTCCTACTATGGTCAGGTCTAGTAGACTCCCCTCTGAGGATTCTGCTCTTTCTGGGCGAGACATAGAGTCTCAACAATGGAATTGGAAAGAGATTCCTTCTTCCCAAAGGCTTTCTCTCTTTTAGAAAATTTGTCTACAAGTACATCAAAATTCATGGCTTTCATCTGTCCACTAGCTTGAAGCGATTCTAAGTAGTGTGAATAAGTAGGATATAGGACTTTAATAAATGCAGTGAGTTGCAGATCAACTTTGACACAAGTTGATTCAATATCATGAAAAATGGCTTTAATTTCGGAAGTTAACTTCATGGGATCATTCTCTTTCATTTCAAAATTAAATAACTTCATTAACAATTGTATAATTTCCAGTTCTGAATGGGAGTCATAAAGATCTTTTAATTTCTGTAACGTTGTAAATGTTGTGGTGTTGGAAAGAATATGTCGACTTACCACTTCAGTTACAGAATCTGAAATTAAAGCATACGCCTTTTATTTTTACTCTTCCAAATTGCAAGTTGTTTGTCATCTGTAGGTTGCTCTGGATCATTATCATCCTTTCCTTCACAAACTTTCAATGTTTACTTATGTAGTAAAGTCGAGAGGCCTTATTTTGCAGTGGATATAGCAGCACTGAACGTTATATAAGTCATATAACACAACCATATTTCGCCCCGATCTAGTGGCTCGGTCCCTAGGCCACTATACCACCTTTGCCATCTTAGCAGTTTCCCAAATTGATCTTTCCTCTTAAACTTTTAACCAGTATAATAATACAGTCAACTTGCTAACCCCATTCCAATCCAACTTTCATCCTTACAGCGAAAATTAATACTATTTTACTCTTTCATGATCTGCTTGAACATGAGGAATTTATTAGTGAAACATAACTTAGGAGACACATAGAAAATCCACTTTCCAGATGTTCAATGTGAATTGCCATAACTAAATTTATAGATCTTTTTTTCTGCATTAGCTACAGTTAGCTTGCTAGCCCAATTCCAATCCAACTTTTAACCAGTATAATGATATTTAATACCTCTTAAAATGGGTTCCTAGGCTACTTCAAACACTACAAGCTCGATGAAGAATTGGGTTCTTCAACTCTTCTAAAAGCAACGTGATGCTTATTCTTGGAAAAGTTCAATCTTTGTAAACCACTAGCGTTCTTCAAACTAATATAAATTCTAGCCTACATAAAATCTAGCCTACTTAACAATGGAAAAAATGATAATGTAACAAAAAAAAAGGAAGAAATTGTT
The DNA here is from genome assembly GCA_027924585.1 of Larix kaempferi. Taxonomy (NCBI): domain Eukaryota; kingdom Viridiplantae; phylum Streptophyta; class Pinopsida; order Pinales; family Pinaceae; genus Larix; species Larix kaempferi. The sequence continues at coordinate 8,220,779 of BSBM01001433.1, read as the reverse complement.
TCATAAGCCAAACACATTGGACGTTGAGTTTGGTTTGTATTTGCTACTAAATTAGTGAACAATAGAGATGTATGCAAAAAGGTAGTAAAAAAGGTGAAGGGAAAGAATCTGAATGGTGACTTTTTTTTTACTTTGTTGAATTGAGGACCATAATTCACTTTCATGCACCTCTATCAAACAACTGCGTTTCAATTTATAATCCTCCTTCACGCAAGTATATTAGAGAGAACAGTTCAACAAAGAAGTTGGATTGGATTGAAAACTAATAGCAAGTTTCTTTGTCACTCTAATTGAGTACCCTACGGCAGAATTGAATGCCAATATCAACAATATATGTTTTAATTTTTCATTCAACACTATGAATGCCACACGTACTTGGGATAGAATAAGTTTAAGCACTCCTTACATGTTACATGCTCTGTTATGGTTTGAGCAAAGAGAACTATCCGACTCCAGGAAACTTTTGTTCTCAATAACTGATTAAGGACCCTAGATGCTTCTTCTCTATAGCCCTCCCCCTAGATCTCGTTATACATACTAAATCTATGGTATGATGGAGTAGAGGATGGGTTGTAACTTGTGAAGCATAAGTAAAATGTAGGTAGACCAAGTAGAGAGGATATGCATAGATGGTTGAAGTTCTTGTTATATGGTTGGAGTTCTTGTTTTATTCCATACTAGCCGATAAGGGCAACAAAATCAAAAGGTAAAGTAGCATTGTCGTTCTAAAAATCAAGATTACAAAAACATTTTTGTTCCAGTTCATACAGTCGAACGCGGATTGTAAGTGTAGTAGCATCGGTGGTCTTCATATTAATAAATATCAAGAATCTTAAACCATGTACTAGAGGAAGGTGTTGATTTGACGACTGAGAAATTGGGGAAATGTAATACAGTTTTAGATATAAAGTCTGGATTTTTGATCTAACTCATTAACTAGATGCATGGAGGTTGGTAGCGTGGGAACTTCCCCGTAGGGATGCAACCGTGGCCAGTGGAAGCTGAACGGGGAAGAACTCGGTTTCAGAGTGAAAACAATGGTCTTCCTTGTCCCCTCCATTTTAGGAAAGTTAAAGGGCAACTAAATTCTCAAGAGCTTTGATTGGGCGACAATGGAAAATAGGGCAAGGCAAGGAGCACATGGAATCATATGCGTATACATAGGACATATGAAGAAAGAATCAATTGTTGTTGTTGCCACAGTTGGGAATTGATAAATGTCGTTCTAAACAGCCTTTGACGGAGATTTGTGACAAACCCACTCTTAGGTCCAGGCTTCAAATTTGAAGCCTTCAAGGCCCATTTGAAGTAAAAAATTCCAGTCAAATAATAATATTGTGTTTGAACTTTGAAGTTACAAAATTTTAATCAAATAACAAAATTTTTAAATAATTGATGGGATCATGAATGGATAAAATGATTTACATACCTGCAAATTCATAGGATGTCGAAAATCTAGTTAGCCTTGAAGTTGAGCTCCTCAAAGAAAACAAATTTCTTTATATATGTTTATGGCAGGATGGCATTGGCAGCTTCGCTCCGCAAACTCTCTTGGAGGACTGGAGGAGATAGGGTAGGTGGAACTTGGAAGTAGCTCAACCACAATGGAGTAGGGGTATAAGAAAAAGCTTGTTTGTATTCCTGTAATATTATATATTGATGGTTGGAGCCATGGAAGCATGGAATTCGAGCATTGAATTGATACAACAAAGAAAACACAAGGTGGGACTCGGGAGCCGCAGGATTGACTTGATACAACAAAGAAAACACAGGGTGTGAGGTTGGGAGCCGTAGACGGTAGGATTAACTTGATACAACAAAGAAAATGTAGGGCTATGGGTAGGGGCCACGGAAAGGAGTAGCAGCCTGCAACATTACAAGAAGTTTATGGATTATGGATTTTGTTTGAAATGCCAAATTTGGGGCACATTAACATAATATATTATACATTGAATACTCAATTAACTCACTAAGTCAGAATTCACGAATTATTATGTGATAACTTGGTAATCCCATTGCCAACAACATGTATGAGTCACTGACCAGGTTTAATAAATTTGTTGCTTCCATTAAATGTGTTAAACATGTAAGCGCTTGCTGCAAACACGAGAACTTAGAAGCGTTCAAGCCATGGGTTGCTCAGTGTAAGCCTGTCCATGTAAGTTGGTCAATGATATTATTAGAGGCCCAATGGTCCATGATCCATGGATGATCGAACACGTGGATGTTGAAGAGTAACCGAGTCCCACTCCCAAGTCACCTAGCTAGTAGCCACATTCCCAATTTCCCACTGAAAACTGTGGATGGGTGAAATTTGAAGCTACCCTTCTGTTGCAATTTTAAACAATAGTGGTTAATTTAATTATTGAAGGGCTTACCATGAAATTAAATTTCTTTTGCATGGTAAAATTTGAAGTGGCCTTCTATGACGTGTAAAATGGCCTTTGAAGGGCCCTGAAGGCTTCAAATTTGAAGCCTGGCTGGAAGGTTGATGATGTACAGTGGAAATTGTTGTTGAGAAAAGGTATTTGAAAGTTCTCACAGCAATATTAATAACTCTGATACTGAGTACTTAGTGCTTCAGTCCTCTGAACACATGCCAATACAAAGCTTGCATCAGGGACCCAAACTGCTGAACATGATAAAAAAGATTCCAAAAACAAAGCATATTCCTTTGTTTCCACAGATCATGTCAAGGAAGATTTTAAAAAATGAGTAAGAAAACTATGAACAACCATATTTATTACATGGGCAACAAAGTATTATTATTCTTTTTGGTAAAGTAACACCCCAATTATTTAGTATTTTTTTAATAAGTAATATACATTATGTTTTAAAATAATATTCCTATTTAATAGGAAATCAGTGTACAAAGTGTTTAGATCATATGCACCCATCTAAATATTATTATTCTTTTTGGTAAAGTAACACCCCAGTTATTTAGTATTTTTTTAATAAGTATTATTTTTTAAAATAAGATTCCTATTTAATAGGAAATCAGTGTACAACGTGTTTAGAGTTTATGCATCCATCTAATGTTGTGTGCATGTCCTATTACTGCAGCTTTTATTTCCTTCTCTACAATTTTTTTTAATAGGTTATTCTTCTAATAAATAGTTTTTTAAGTTAGTTATTTTTATAAATTAAGTAGGATTTTGATTTTGATAAATTAAACATAATGTCTCATTTTCTCTTAGTTTTAATGTACATTGTCTTTATACAAACTTCATCAGATTTTGATAAATAAAATCCAATATCTCATTTTCTCTTGATTTCAATGTACATTGTCTTTATACAAACTTCATCAAGTTTGAAGGTTTAGAAGTCTTCCCTATCTATAATCCAAAATGCTCCAAGTTTATAGCTTTAGAACTCTCAGCTATATACAATCTTTCTTCTTAGCAATTTCCAATTAGTTTTTGTGTTTTTTTTGTCAGAGCACAACCTTTCTTTGACAAAAAGCAAAGACTTTACCACCTTGTGATGCTTGTTTTATTAATTTTTAATTTTACTCTATTTTCATATAATGATTATTTAATACATATTAATAGTAAATATTTAAAAATTTAAGATATTTTAATAAAATGTTAATGGTGATAATTATTTTTATATGATTCATTTTATTAATTTTTAATTTTACTTTATTTTTATTTAGTGATCATTATTATTAAATAAATTACTCTTGAAATTGATCAATTTGATAAAATGCATTATTAACTTGCTTTAAGTAAATAATTTTAAAAATAATGGTTACATTTCAAAGGTATCTAAATTTTAAATAAAAATTTAAAAGAGTTTTAATGAATAGTTCAAAAACCAAGTATACTAAATAAAATAAAATAATAAAATTAAATAAATTAAATAATATTTTTTTTATATATCTAATAGAAGTCTCATTTCAATTTATAAATAATCTCTTCATTAAATTTTAAACAAATAATTTAATACCATAAAAAAATATGTTTTTTTATCCATGAAAAAAACCATAACTTATTCAAAATTTTGAATCAAAATTATATGTACTAATATGTGCTCTCCACTATTATACATCACACCAAATTCTAATTACAAAGGATATTTGCGTAAAAACAAAGATAGCTTTCCTCTCATCCCACTTTTCAAAACAAAACTCATTGTGTTGAAGAGGGGCATTCTCCCAGTAGGGGATGTGTAACTTCTTCCGTGCTCATCCTCCAGTTGACATGTACCCTTTTTAAAAAATGATAAAATATTATAAAAAATAACATGTCAGCTCAAATTAGATTTAAAATGTTTACAACTACACACACACACAAATTAGATAAATTAAAACGATTCCTCAACATTTGCACTCTAAAAAGGATTTTGCACCTCGATAGATTTGATCCCTCTCGGCGCTTGGTAGATCCCCTTTTAAGATGGATCTATGTTGGTTCCTAATACAGTCAACAATGCTACGAGATACCTGGAGCTTAGTCCTCACAACTCAAATACATGGAGCTTTAATGGTGAAAAAACCAAAATTTTAAAGTTAAAGACAAATTGTCTTTTAACATAATCAACAAAAAACATTGTAAATAACCATTAGGAAAATTGTAATGTGGCTCTTTCCGTCACTTTTTGATTCACATAGACTTCGAATTGAATATGCCTTTCTTCATGTCCAATAGATTTTTTAGAAAGGGAATCTGCTACAATATTGAATTGCTTGAAGATAGCTTGAATTACCTCACTCCATAGATCATTTCCCATCGAACCTCTCCATTATCTCTTCATGGCCAACGCTTTGCCAAAACAAAAAATGTTTTTTATTCCCCATCCACCTAATTTTTTGGCAATGAGAGTCTCTCCACCTTGACAAGATGAATGCCTTGCCTTCTTTGCTCTTTTTACCCATCCATAAAAAAATAAAAAATTTCTGTCAGATCTTATGAAGAATGAAATTTGGAACTTTGGCTAATGATAACCAATAAACATGAATATTTCTAAAATAGACTTTATTAAAACCCCAGGGAAAACCACCTGTAACACCAATTCTCTGTCTTCTTTTTCCACCTTTTTTAAAAGCCACAGCTAGTCCTTCTTCTTATAACATTGTGGTTTGAGAAAACAACCAATATACTTAAACCTTGTGTTAATAGGTTCCATTTTGAAAGGGAAAATGTTCTTAATGTGCTCCTAAACCTCCTCCTCAACAACATTGGATTAGGATAAAAAACTAGACTTTTGAGTACTAACCTCCATCCCAGAATCCCGACAAAAAAGTAAGTATATTAGATCTTGAAAAGCATAACATTCCATTATAGTACCATTCCCAAAGAGGAGAACATCATCAACGAACAACAAATATGATATAAAATGCTTTCAATATATTTTGACAACTTTAAGTCTACCCTCTTTTCTACCCTTTTCTATGAGTATGCTTAAACCTTCAACCACAAGGAGAAAAAGCAGGGCAGATAAGGGGCAACCCTATCTAAGACCTCTGAAACTCTTAAAAAACTTGACGGGGGATCCATTTATCAATACAACAAAATTAGCAGATGTTACACACCCCATAATCCAATTTGCAACTTCCAAATTAAGTCATGTTTGAAGTAGAACAAGCCTAAAAAATGTCCAGTTGACCTTGTCATAGGCTTTGACAAGGTCCATTTTCATAATCAAAGCCTTCAATTTTTTTTTTTTAACTTGATTGAATGTAAGCTCTCTTGAGCTACACTCACAACATCCAGAATTGTATGTTGACTAGAAAACCAAATTTTTCTTTAGAAATCAATTTAGCCAATAGTGGTTTCACTCTATTAGGTTTTACTTTAGTAATAATTTTGTAAACCAGATTACACAAAGATATCATACAGAAATCATTGAAAGAATCTAGCTAAGATTTCTTGGGAATTAAACCTATGAAAGCGACAGCGATTGCCCCTAATACTTCACCATTAATCCTTGATTCTTCTACCAGCTTTAACAAATCAAAACCCATGAACTCAAAAAATTCCATGAAAAATTCAACGATCCACTCATCCAAACCTGGGATTTTGGACTTGCAGAAAGTTTTAAAATTTCTTCAATTTCCTTCAATGGTACTAGTGCATCAACGTTTTGAACTTCTTCATTGGAAAGAAAGAAGAAGGATAACACTATAAAACCACCTCCAAATCTTTTTGGGAAGAAACAAGCACCTCACTAGTGTAAAAAGAGTTATTCTTTTTTTGTTGTTTTTCCAACAGAAAAAAAAAATCATACTATTGTTATTCAATGTGAATCAAATAGTACATAAATTTTCAAGTCTTTAAAAGACTTAACAACAAAATATACTCAAAACATTCTTCCTTCTCAAAACAAGTCTCGAGAACAAGCTCATCTACCCAACCTGTAAGTATCTACAAACAAACAAGTTACATAGTAATTTATAGTTCAAAGATGCTCACTGATCCCATATCACAAACATGTAGTACCTGTAATTCCTCCCATACAACAACATCTTCCTCGCCATCCAAATCCTGTTTTGACAGCTTATCCGCCAAAGAGTTTTGCTGACGATATATATGCTCAAAGGATATATTATTGAATAGCTGAATTTCTGCCTTGATTCTGTGGCACCAGTGAAGAAGAGTAGTGACTTTTAGGTTGTATATTTCACCACAATCCCATTTAATGGTCACTCAAGAATCCCCAAATACTTTAAGGTCGCAAATACCAAATGTATTTGCCACTTTCAAAACACACCAAAGAGCTAGAAGCTTAGATTTCATATTAGAACCTATTCCACAATTGAGTCTCATGGTATAAAAGTGATCCGGATTTAAATAGATGGCTCCTCCTGCCGCACATAATCCATTTGTAGCCGCACCATAAAAAAATGCAATAAAACCATTGGAAATAGGATTGAAAGTGCTCACTTTTTGAATTTTTATGCCTGTAATTTCAGTACAGTAATCCTTGATCAAGCTCAGAATTTGATTAAAAGTGTTATGTAAGATTGGAACCTTATTTTCGAAAATAGATTTATTTCTAGTGTACCAGATGGACCAGGATATCAAAGCTGGAATCGAAGGAAGTGATCTGCAACTTCTGAACCAATGAAGAGTGCAAATGCCAAAATTTTCAACACCCCATTGCTGATCCAGTTTTAAATGAGACAAGATCAATTTCTAGATATTTATTGTATACTCACAATCCACAAGAAGATGATTAGTAGATTCAGAACTATTTTTGCATAAAAGACAAATACTTGGCCCATACCACCCTTTCTTCAAAAGGTTATCCCAAGTTTTCAGACTTCCTTGCAGTGCATACCACATAAAATATTTGATTTTTAGTGGGAGCTACCATTGCCAGAGCCTCTTATACCACCAATTATGTGGAAAATAACATCTATTTTTAATAATAGAACTGTAAGCATACTTTGTCGTCACCATGCCAATAGTTGGATTACTATTCCATATTAGTGCATCTCTCTCAATTGTAAGTTTGCATCCTGTTGAGTTCAGGTTCTTAATGTAACGATCCCATTCAAAGGACACACTTCCTGTAAAGCCCAAATCCTTAGCATTGAACCAATAGGAATTTTGTTCTGACTTGCCTCTGGTCTTCTTTATTTTATTGAGAATGTAGAGATCAAATTCCTTCAAATAGATGAGAATTTCCTTTGAAAGTTTGTAATTTTATTCTAACCCCAAAATCAGGTCAATCCCAACCAAGATCTCTTTACCATTTCCTACCCTCCACAATATATCTTTAGCCAACCAATTGTATACTTTGATAAAACCGACCCAAACAGGAGATGCTCCCCTGTTTCTTTTCTTAGGATTACTAATCCACTTTATAATATCCTCTTTTATATACTTCACAGAAAGAACTTCTTACCAGAGAGTAGTACCAAAAATTCCTCTCCAGAAACTTTTTAATATTAAAGCAACACTGAAGGTGGATAAATTCTTTATGCCCCATCCTCCACAACTTTCAGTCAATGCTAATCTTTCCCAATTGCCCATGACCAAATTATTGCGTTCCATACCTCCAGTCCAAAGAAAATTAAAGAAAAGTTTCCTTAAAGAGTTGATGATGTAACATGGGATCTATACGAGAGAGAACCGGTAAATCGATATCCTTGTCAAAACTCATTTCACAAGAGTGAGTCTCCCCCCCATTGATAGTAATCTGTAGGTCCAATGGTTATTCCGCCTTCAACCTTTTTGAGAATCCACATCCAATCTTTAATCTTGTAACCGTAGGATTCAAGAAATAGCCCAAGTATTTAAAACCATCCTCCAGATGACAAGTTTTATATGGCAAAATTTCTCTTATGTCAGCTAGCTTCGAGTCTTCAACTCTGTAGTGAAAGAATCTTGATTTAGTAGTACTCCCCAATATACCTGATGCATCACAAAACACCTTAATAATATCCTTATATCTCAACCATTCATCAATAGAATCTGTCCTTGTTAATAAGACATCATCTATAAATAGAAGGTGAAAGAGAAATAAATTAGCTGATATTTTTATACCCTTTAGGATACCTTTAGATTTAGCATTTTTTATCAGTCTATTGAGCCCTTCAATGATTGATAGAAATAAAAGAGGAGACAATGGGAAACCTTGTCTTATGCCCCTTGTGCTCTTGAAGAAGCTTGAGGGAGCACCATTGATCAGAACTGCAATGTTTGTAGTGGTCACACAAGCCATTATCCACCTTAAAACCAAAGGAGGAATGCTAATTTGGATGAGGATTAGTCTCAAGAAGACCCAGTCGGCTCTGTCATACACTTTTTCCAAGTCCATTTTTAGTAACAAAGCCTTCAGATTTCTTTTCTTAATCGAATGAATAATCTCCTGGGATATTCCAATTGCATCAAGTATTTGACGATCCTGTAGGAGCCAAATTGTTTAGAAGATATACATCTGGAAAGTGCAGGCTTCAATCGAACCGTGAAAATATTGGAGATTAATTTGTAAGCCAAATTACACAGGGCGATTGGCCTAAAATTCCCAAAGGATTTTGGCTTACTACGTTTTGGAATCAAAGCAATAAAGGTAGAGTTTAAATCCCCAGAGATGAAACCTTCAGTTCTTGAATATTCCACCATCTTTAAAATATCTTCACCCGTGATGTCAAAAAAGTGTAGAAATAGCTCAACGGTCCAACCATTAGGCCCTGGACTCTTTTCCTTGGCAAAACATTTCAGATTTTGTTTAATCTCCATCAGGGTAACTGCTTTTCCCAATTCCTCAGCTTCATGATCATAAAAAAAACTAGGAAATAATCTGGCAATTTTCAACTGTGCACTCAAATCACATTGCCCCGTATCCACGAAGATTTTGCCAAAAAAACATTTTGCAGAGGATTGCAATTTTTCAAGACCAGTAACAGAGTTCCCCATATCATCACAAAGTTCCCATATAGCATTTGTATTTTTCCTATGTGAAGCAAAAGAATGGAAAAATTTCATGTTTTTATCCCCCAGCCCAATCCATAGGGCCCAGCTTTTGAGTCTCCTATCCATCTCTTCTTGCTTCAAAATATCTTCCCTCTTCTGCTCTAGAAGTTTTAACTTAGCAAATTCTTCAATATCCATGTTCTGGTCAAAATTTCTAATATGTAAAGACTGGATCTGCTCCTCCAAATCCTTATATTCCTAAAGATCCAATTTGTTTTTATTTTTAATCCATCTGGTAACCGCATCTTTAATATTTTGAAGCTTGAGAACAAAAGAATCCATTGGATTCAAATCTTCATCAAAATCAACATTGATCCAATAATTCCGGATAAGGGTTTATAAGTCCTCATTCTTTAACCATGAGCTGTTGAATTTAAAGGATACTTCAAATGAGTTTTCGTATCATCAAATTGAAAGTAATCTGGCCAATGATTGGAGAATTTAACATCGCCAACCCAAGACCTATGGCATTGGAAAGACTGAAGAAATGTCGCTTTAACCATAAAATGATCCAATCTTTTATGTATACCTTCCCCGCAGAGCCTTCCATTTGTCCAAGTAAGGGAAAGGACACATGGAAGAACATCCACTAAATCAAAAGTATTTAGTAACTACAAGAAGTATTCAGCCATATAATCCAATCTAGCCAAGGGTCCCCAAATTTCTGAAGTAGACCTGGTGAAATTAAGGTCACCTGCAATTATTAAATTTTCTATATTCAACAAACCATATGACTTAAGCGAGTCCCAGAAAGAACTCCTGTCCTTATAAAGACCGTAATAGTTCAATATAGACAAATTCTTGTTTAAAATCCCACTCCACCCATCAAGTAAAATTCCCCATTTTGTCTTAAATGATCAAAAGTTAAAGAACTTGGGATTCCAACCAACTAATAATCCACCTGACAGACCAGTAGATCCTACAACCGATAGTTCCCAACTAGGAAAAATACTAGCAATTTTCTTCACCGCACATGAATCATCACACATGGTTTCCTGTAAAAAGATAATATCTAGGCTAATAGAATGAAATAAATCGGTTAAGGCCCTAACCCTAGTATCCTTCCCCAATCCCCTCATGATGATAGACAAAATAATCATTAATCACCCCCCAAAAGGGGCTTCTTTGCTCCAAGTGCCCCAAAGGAACCAACAGAAGGAAGATTGTTTTTTTCTTTATCATAATCATCAATTCTAGTTAATATAGGTTTGTAACAGAGTGCTTCAACATCCTGTGTAGTATCCTTCAATTTCTTTTTATTTTTTCTGATGGTTACATTCTGAAAACGTAAAATCTGAATGGGTTTAACATCTGGGTTCGAGGAAGGATTTTTTGAAAACACCGACAACAGCGAAAAACAATCCGCTTGTGAAGAATTATTATACCCACATTCGTTTAAGACATCCCTTTGCTCTGAAGTAAAAACCCTAGCTTGCTCAACAAGGGAAACAAACCCATTATCATTGACCTTGCGCAAAAGTTCACTCTGTCTCTCAGAGGCTAAATATAAGGGCACAACAGGACACTCCCGTGAATGGCAAACCTCAGACTGGGATTGTGCACCAATGTTACCCCCACTATTAGAGCATGGCAGTACCTTCTTAGGGTCTTAATTAGTGTAGAAAGAACCCCCACATTTAATATAACATCCCCATTTGAAATACACTTATCTAGGTCTTTCTCAGCTTCAATGTAAAAATCCAATTCAGCTTTGGAAACATCTTTGTAAGGCGTAGTAGTAGTTGGAGATAACTTACCCGTATTCAAGTACATAGGTGTAGAAGGCCTATAAATTGACTTTGAGAATCCCAACGAGTCCGAGGCCCTGACTGAATTATCTTGACGAGCATCCCGCAGAAATTTGGGGCATTTAGCCACAATATGTCCCGTGTCTCTGCAATTATAGCATCAAAAATGTATCTTATAATAATCCAGACGCTGCCGGAAAGAAAGACTGCCCCAGGTAACTTCCACTTCCGTTGGCAAGCCCTTCGCCATGTCAAATTCAACCATTACTCGTGCCAGTCGCCTATCCACTATGAACATGGATTTCTTATCCAATCTTATGAATTTACCCACAACATTTTCCAAACCAATTAATATGTTCTCTGTCCAAAGCGCAATGGGTAAGCCAGGTATTAACATCCACAGGTGTCTGCGAGCCTGTTTTTCCTTTAATGGATCAAAGGTGATATGCCACCACTTTAGAACAATGGAACCTTATTTGAACAACCATGTTCGAGCCCAAATATCCCTAATTCTCTCAGGATCCGGAAATACAAAGAGAATCCATCGATTCATCAACAAATTAACCTTAGGCGCCAAACCAACATCTGGAGCCCAATTTTTGTTTACCCATTCCAGGATTTCGTTGCAGCTGCCCGAAGCATATTCAATCCGCCCCACCAGAGCCCTACTTGCCAGCATTTCCACTCTGTAAAGATTTGTATTCTCTTCGATGTAATATTGGTCCAGTCCTTCCCTAGCCTTAATCGCCTTCACTCTCCTCCGACACCGCGCCTTCTCCCCGCAGAGGTTTTTCCTCCAGTCAATAAACTCCTCCGCAATAGGAAAACGTTCAACGCCTCCTCCCCCACTAGTCCTATGATTGCCAAAACCTAAATGACCAACACCCGACACAAGTTCATGCTGTTTGTAAAAAGGAAAATCCATCTCGAATTAAGTCTAAACCCTAAGACCCAGTAGCTGACTGGTACTGTCAGCCCAACTTTGCAATATACCGGCACCCGTCCAACAGCAACCCTGAAACCCGTCCAAACAACATCCCATGTGCCAGAACATAGGGCATGTAGAACCGTGCGAAAAAGACACAGGTCATAGGAGAAACCAAAAAGATTATACCATGAAAAGACATAAAACTAACCCCACCAAAATAGCATAAATTCCACTACAAAAACCAAAACAAAACCTGGCTGAGGAAAATAATGGAAGAAAACTGAAAACCCTAGTGACACATCTAATCCGAATGAGTGCAATAGGAGCGTTGTTCCCACTTTTTTATCCTTGGTTCGTACTAGGTTGATTCAGAGAATCAACTTGACTCCAAGTTCTACTGCAACTCATTACCGATCATCCTGCCAGAAAATCCAGTAGTTGCCAAAACCCTCCCCATGCCATCCTCCTGAAATTTTCCTTAAACGTAAATCAATACAACCCCCAAAAAATGACATATCTTCGATCAAATGTCCTCTCACTAAAGCTGAAAACATTGATTTTCAAAGTAGAAAGAGTTCAGTGTAAAAAGAGTTATTCATTTTAACTAATATTCACGTTTAATTTATTAAATATTTTTCACGAAATTAATTCGTAATCATTTTGTTAAATAAATGTAAACTTAAAAGACCATGAAAAGCCTCTCCACCCTTGGATTGATTATCTAGTATTTAGTTTTCTTTAAACTTTTGATGATTTTAAATTTAATCTTAATCCTTATCGTATTTTTTGTTTTTCTTTAATTTTTTATCATTTTAAATAGTAATTTTTTGGTTTTAGAGATTGAGTAATTAGTTTTTTTAATAATATCTTTATAATTTATTTATTAACAATGAAATAATATTTTATATAGAAAATAATATAATGACAATAATATTTTATATAAAAAATAATAAAATAAAAATTAATATAGAAATTAATAAAATAAAAATTAATATAGAAATTAATAAAATAAAAATTAATATTCACATGTATATGTTACATGTTAAGTAAATAATTCACCTTCTCTAATTAGATAATTTGATAAATTTAATAATAATAATAAATTAATTTTAATAATGAAGAATTGTTTTTTATAAATTTTTAATGTTTTGTTGTTGTTGTTATTTTGGGATATTTCAATATTGTAATTTCAACCATCCAAATTTCTAAATTCAAAATTCAAAGAAAATTCATACATTTATCAAAAAAGTAATCCAAAAAGGGATTATGTTTAGCTACAATTTTGTAGTAAATGATCATTCTTTCTAGTAACAAAATGATCATTCTTTCTAGTAGCAAAATTGACATGAGGGATTTCAATCATGATCAAAGTTTCATCATAATCCAATTTCTATGCAGAGTAGAAAGATTATCATAGGGGCTTTTCCTATTTTTAAATAAAGCTAAATTATTGAAAAATTGATCATAATTTCAAACCGATTAGAACTCTAAGCTCTTATATTGCCAAATTTTAGCAACTTGGAGGATCACATGGCTCCATTATAGAAACTAACATTGATTGAAAAATCAATTCCTATAAAATATAAGATGAATAATTATTGAAAAGAAAATACAGCCAACCAATACCACTTTGTTGATTTATTAAGATGCCCTACATAATGCCTATCAAATATGGGGTGGACAATTATGGAAAGCAAATACAACCAACCAATTAGGGTTTCTTGTTTTATTATGATGCCTTCCATAGCAAAATAATGGCACATTAATTATAATTTATTTGATTCCATAAGAATCAAACAAAGGAATTGTTAAACCTTGAACTATTTACTTATGTAAGTATCATGGTCTCACATATGCAAGAGATCACCTATGAAACCACATTAATAGCTACCTTGTGTAATTTTATAACCACATTTTGGGCATTCACAATATACTTTTTTTGCATTCATTTATATCACTTACATCCTAGCTCAATAAGCTAGCTCGAGTTGTTTAGTACTTTGAGATACATATGAGAGGTCTCAAATCGATTCCTCAATTTGAATGCTTATGTTGCATGTCTCATCCAATGTCCCTATCAAGTCAAGTGTGATAATTAATGTCAATAGGGTTGCATCGGGTACCATCTACCAATGTGGGGAAGTGATTAGGATTTTCTCCATGTAGTTTTCCCTACGAAAAAAAATTATATCACTTTCATCCACTACTCTTTGTCATGTACTATTACTAAAAGAAGTAAATACTATTTTACATTAAGATATGTATGGATAACTTCTAATTGAAAAGGAAAAGGGGCTCTTCTAAGTAAGCAACGAATATATGCCCATCTTGTTGCTATGCCATGGAAAACCATTATTAGTTATGCATTGTCCTAATCTAACCGTTGGTAAAACAATGATTTAAGAACTATTAGATCATGAAAGCATGCGACGCTAGAAAATGCTTTTTAGGCAAATAAACTAGAGACATATTACCAACACTACTACAATGGAGCCATTTTGTGTCTTGATTAGGTGTCCTTCTACCTTGAAATTGAGGAAACCGATGCATAAGGACCTACTATGTCTCCCTAGGGCATCATCTTTTGCATCCTCTTGCATACTTTTTAAGTTCATGTCTCATCGACGTCATGATTTATGTCTCATTACCATCTCCTTTATCTTTGAGGGTCCTTTTATTGTCTCATTTGTGTCTTAATAAGTAGGTTGGGTGAGTTAGTGGGGTAGGTTGTGTAGGTAAGATAGGTTGATGGGGGTAGGTTTGGTGGGTTAGTGGGTGGGGTTGGGTGGGTTAGCTAGGTTAACTTTTGGCATCTTGTGGTATAGCAAGTGAGTGGGGTAGACAGGTTATGTGAGATATGTGGGTTAGGTAAGTAGGTTTAGTAGGTTAGGTATACAATTTAAGTTATAAGTTAGGTAGGTTATAAAGGTCAGTGGGGTGTAAGGGGTGGGTTATATTAAGTTAGGTGAGTTAGTGGAATAAGTAGGTTAGTTGGGTTAGTATCCAATATCTTTTGGCATAATATGTTAGGTGGGTTAGTAGTTTATGTGGATTAACATGTTAATTAGTAGGTTAGGAAGGCTAGTGAGGAAGGTGCATTAGCTAGGTTTTTGGTTAAGTTGGTTAGGTCGATTAATGGGTTAGGTAGGTTATTCAGGCGGGTCAATGGGTTAGGCAGGTCAGGTTAATGGGTTATGTTAGATATGATAGGTAGGTTAAGTCAATATGTTAGGTTTATGGATAAGGTTATAGGTTAGGTTGGTTGGTAGGTTATGTTGGTTATCGAGGTAGGTTGGGTAGGTTAGTGGGTTATGTAAGTTACATGGTTGAGTGGGGTAATTTAGTTAGTTTAGTTGGTTTAATGGATTCGGTAAGTTGGTGGGTTACGTCAGTAAGTTAGTGCGAGGTTAGGTCGGTAGGTTAAGTATGTTAGGTTATGAGTGTGTTAAAGGTCGGTAGGTTAATTATGTTAGGTTATGAGTGTGTTAATAGCTTATCCCGTATCCCACTAACCAATTAATGGCCCATATTGAGCCTAACCTTAGCCATTAATTTGCTAACTCATCCAATCCATCAAGTCAAAACCATAAATCTATTAGCATGTTAATTTAAGATTGGAAAGATAATAAGAAATATTGTCATTTTAATTTAGACTAATGGTGTACCCATCAATAGAACATACGAAAAAAACATTCATAATGCTTATAGTAAAATACATTGATTTAAGTGTGAAAATAATTATCCACAAGCATTTTTTCATTAAGAAAGGGTATGAACATATTGCACTATCTATAATATATCAATTTACATTAACCAAATTACCTCCATATAGTTCAACACCTCCATCTACATTATGTTTGGGACTAGCCCAAGAGACATTACACATTATTAAAAATAAAAGAGTGCCATCATTTATAACTCTATTGGTCCTCTCAAATGCATACAATAGAGTGGATTGGGATTATCAAAGATTACTTATTATGCATATTGGTTTTAGCACTCCAATGGAAAATTGGATTGAGGAATGTTATTGAACAATATCCTTTGTCGTAATGATAAATTTGTGAAGCAAAATAATGTCGGTATAATGCAATCATTAATTCAAACTATTAAAAAACCACATTATTTGAATCTTATTTTTTCACACATGAACCTGCAAAGATTTATTTAGGGATTTGTATGGTGAAAAAAAGTGTATCGAACAACATAGTATATTAACTTCCAACATCAATTATATGGTGCACAAATTGATGGGAAAACACTTATATGGTGCGATAAATGCTCATATTTGCAAAATGAGGGCTTTCATTAGGTCCATCATTTATGAATTTCATCCCAAATTGTCAAATGTATGTATCAAAGTTAATTGTATTGCAATCAAATATTGAAATATATAATGCATGTAGACATAATAGAGATGTAAATTATTCTTAATGTTTGGAAGAAATAAAAAATATCTATTAAAGATACATATGAGTACTTTGACGTTGATTTTGTTTGGTGGGAGTCTTTTTTCAATGATTAAAGTGACAAATTTCAATCTCAACAAATAAAGGTACATTTTTTAAGACTCTACTTAGTTGGCCATGCAGTAGCCCAAATTAACATAGGGGATGGTGTTAAACATTATGAATCTCAAGTTGTTATTGAGTCTTCACAAACAAAGGCAAGAGAAGTGTATATTGGGTCTAGTTTTAGTGATTGAAGATTCATGTGGTTATCCATTATAGATTGAAAAAGTTATGAAGGTCAATAGATAAAATAAATAAGTTATAGTAGGCAAAGTGATAAATTAACCCTAAAGAAATGGATATAAAGATGATTTTATGTTGTTTTTTGCAGCAATACCATTTTTTAGGTCATGGTTTCAAAATATTGCAATTTCAAGCCCCCCAAAAGGGGTGTTATTGATAGCACCACTTGTTGATTCTAAGATTTTTTTCCAATGGTACTGATTGTTAAGACCATGGTTTTAAAAATGTTGCATTTTTAAGCCCCCCCAAAAGGGGTGCTACTAGTAGAACCACTTTTTAATTTGGGGTCAATTTTAACATTTATGTTGCTACGATGCTACTTGTTAAGGCCATGATTTTAGACCAGTTGTAATTTTAACCATGAAAAAAGTGTGCTACCAATAACACTGCTTTTCGATTTGGGGGTTCATTTTGGTGTTTTTTATGCAAAAATATGGATTTTTATGGTAGATTTCGTATTTTAAGGTTAAATTTCTCTTCCTCATATGGTTTATCTATGAGATTCTATCTTGAATAATTTATTGTAACCCCTATTATGTATAAACAAGAATTAACATGCACTTTTAACAATAATATTTTATTGGGGGGTAGATGAAGGATTAACATCTTGATAAAACTTTTAGCACTATGATAATTGTTACACATAATTTTCGTCACCCGTACAAACCCTGTGATCTTGACTTGCCACAATCCCTGAAGTCACTTTCATGGTGAATGAGCTCTCATTAGTTTTCCCTGCAACTTAAATTTTTTTGTAGCTTCGACGCACTTTTCTTTGCTAGCAACATGCGTCGAAGTCCATCAATGCAGTCTGCTTCACTGTCAACCTGCGTCGATGACGCAACTTGCATTCATTTCAATCCGCATCGAGCTCATTTGGCACGTGTTGCTCAATGTCTAGGTCGCATCAATGTCTCCACAAGAAAAAAACTAGGTTTTCGAGAAGCTTCTAGAGTGAAATATCGAATAATGGCCTGTCCATCCTATTGTTATGGATCTAGATCGACTTCCACCATTGAGGGATATCATATCTCATCCACTCCCCACATTTTTCTCAACCTCTCCCTATCCACATTGTCCTATAAATTGATCCTTTGGGCCATGGGTGAGAGAGGAGGAAGATTAGTAGCAAGGAAATGTTGGAGGATTTACTCTAGACTTCTAGATGATTGAGGCTTTGTATTTAAGGTGAAGGTGACTCGTTGGAGCAAGAGGAACTCATTGGAAAGAAGCTACAACACGAAGGCCTAAACCGTTGTAATCTCTTTCTATCTTTGTTAATACAATTGTATTTTCCTTCCCATACATTTGATGTTCTTGATGTTGTATTGTGAGATTCCTTGGTCACTCGCATAGGTCAATTATATCATTTTTACTTCACTTGTTGTTGTCTTGTTCCGATATTTGGCAGGTTATTTTGTACGTGAAGCTAGATCACAAATGCTCTTGGATCGTCACGACGACTACTATATCAGTGGTATGTATCTTCTATACTCATCCATTGTTATTATTTTATTGACCTAGGTGAAGGTTTGTACAATTTGTTCCCTTTTGTTCTAGATCTAAACCATTCAGACTAGGGACCTTGATCTTTGTCCGCCTCGATCAAGAAATCCTATAACAATAATGTATTTATTGAGTGTGGTTGATATTTGATCAATAATGAGGTTATTTTTGTTGGAACACTAGAGGATGATCTATACAATTAAATAATTTTAAAACCCTTGTATCCCACACATTGAACTCTGGAAAAAATTATACTCCCATCGATGTTTTATAAATATTAGGTTATGGAAATTGATTTTCGGAATTCTATGTGTCATCCACAAAGAAATTTGGCTTAGCTTTTGGAGGCATGGAAAGAATACATGTAATGTTTTCTTAAAAATATGGTAAAACTAGATATTTGGTTATTTGAGGCCTCAATTATCCCTAAGTCATTAGACTTTGGGGAACCCCTATTTAAATTTGTATTTTGAGTTTCATCATCAAATATGATTTTCTTAACTCATGTACATCTAATGTTTGATGATGCTTTCATGTTTTGGGGTTGTGGCTTGTGTATTTCTTATGGATCATGTGGATGTTTGAGATTGCTTACATATTTGTTTCTCCCTTGTGATTTGGATGCATCTTTGTAGTATTGTGTGTCATGCATTATGAATTGACTTGGTTTCATTTGATGGAATATTACTTTTTTCTATATAACAATTCCAACCTAATGGATGCACTCGTGTTTGATTTAATCTCATCTGTGCTTGTGTGTACTTACTCTTGCATGAAAGTTTTCTTGGCCCATTTGCATTTTTTATTGGTTACTGACTTATGTGATTGCATTAGTGACATGTTTTAATGTTCACAATTGTGTAGGTTTCCATAAATCATCACCATGGGATTGGTAATGGAGAGACAAGCTACAACCTTAACCTTTCAACAAATGGAACGAGAGGTTAAGGATCAAATCGGTAAACATAAAATGAGTAAGTGAGAAATGCACGTATAAATGGAACGATGAAATGACGTGAAAATAATACATGAGAGGGAATCAAGGCATAGGACATTTATGTCAAGAGACATACAAGGATGAAACATCAAGACTATCCCATAGATCTGTGTCATGAGTTTCATGGTTTGGTCACAAGAAACACAAGGAAAACATAATGAATGATGCACAGAGTGGCGAGATGAAGGGAATGGTTGCACCCAAGAATATGAGTACAATTTCAAGCCTCATAGAATCTTATCATATTCATTCATTATCACTATATAACCTTCTTTCAAGTTTCAAAGTGAGGTGATATATTTAACAATGTTTTCCTCATTCATGCATTTGGTGCTCAGAGGCCATTTCGTTATTTAAAATTATTTTCATGCATGGTTATCTCAATAATGTTAATGGGCCTTATTAAAAACCATATAACTTGGATGAAAATTGTGTAGAAGGTTTTCATTTTTCTCTCTGAATAAGGGTCAAACTTTAGCATCCAAGGACATTTTACGTACACGTTTTAGTCTTCGAACTAAATGATTTTGGGAATTTTGAAATAGGATAATTTGATGTTTCTAGGGCCTATGAACTCAACACAACAATATTTGGTTCTTATCCCTGAAAGATAGGGATGCATCAAATTGCCTAGCTAATCTAGATAGGTAAGCAATATAATTATTCTAGAGCATTTCCCCACAAGACCTAAAAGCTAGGTACGCAATAGTGCTTAGTTCTTCTACCTTCCAAGGGTCCTTTGATTCCCCAACAAGATCAACAAACTTAATTCGTCTCCAGCTAACATAGTTCAATTCCAAGGCTAGCACACACAAAATGAGTATAAAAAAATTCCCATCACCTAGGCAGTTTAGGCTTCATAGATTATGAAACATGTTCATCCAAAGGTAAAATGAGACATCCAACCACTTGTTGGAAATATATTTGTCTCCTCTATGCCTTGCAACCAATGTTTCACCAATTTGTGGTTGTAAGAACAAGTTATGGTTTTAAAAATCCAAAAAACCAAGGGATTTCACCAATGCCATTTTAAGTATTTATTAATGGTTCAACCAGAAATATTTTTGCTTCATATGAGACTCCATGATCAAGTTGAGGTTGTGTGATGAATGTAGAGCCTTAATGACATAAATTTACCATATTAGCTTAGCCCATTAATGACTATGAAAGCATGAGTGAGATTTTACATTTTTCAAGATTAATCCATTCTAATTTACATTTCTGCTTCAAGTATATGCTTCAAATTTATAAACTCAACAAGCTTCCTTAAATCATTTTACTACACCAATAACTAACTACCCCAAACCATATGTTAAAGTTGTTAAGAGAAGATTGACGAACAAGGAAAGAGAGTCTTTGCATTCAGTTTTTTATTTAGTCACGATGATATATCTCTTCAATATTGAATTGTAGGTGTGTGCCTCTCCATTATTTTATTCCAGAGGCATAGTTGTTCAAATTCATGTCAACCAACAAGTACCTCCAATGATCACCTTGGATAAATTGTTATTGATTCTACCATGTCGACAATACATTTTCACTCATAGAATCATGTTGCAAGTTTCTTTCATTTTTTTAGCATTTCAAAGAATCCATTATTATGTTTTTGTGTCTTCTAATGCTTGGAATGGGCACCTTGAGAGTGATGCCTAGAATTGAATTTTTTTTGTCAATGTTGGAAGGCTGTGTCTTTATATTGGCCATATTTTTTGGGAATTTCCTATGGGTTTACAAAAGGTGTATCAAGAAGAGAATGATGGGATGACTATTGATACCATTGTTCAAAGACTACGTCAAGGCTTACATTCACGTATGCAAATATTTGTGGGTGCCTTGGGAGGTCTCCTTAGAGACTACGTCAAGGCTTACATCCACCTATGCAAATATTTGTGTTGAAGTGGATTTGAGTGTTGGCCTTCCAAAGAAAATTAATCTTTATGTGGAAGGTGTTGTCTAGACTCAAAATTTGAACATGAGCAAGTGGCTTCAAGGTTGAAATATTATTTCAAGATGGATCACCTAGTTATTTCTTTTCCAAATAAATTTTCTAAGGATACCCCATCAAGGTCTCCAGTAAAAAATCCTTAAAAGGCTCACAAATCCAAACGATGGATTGGATTGGAGCACGAATATCATGTTATTAATCATGAAAAGATGAAAGAAGCCCCACGATTAAAAATCCTGCATAGATTGAGATCACCTTTAATCCCATGCAGAGTGAAATAGCTTAGCCTCAAAGGAAGCCCCCTAAAGATTATTTGGAAATACCATATGTCAAATGGAATTACGCTAGCAATCCGCAACTTCAAGAGGAACAACCTCCAAGGAAAATACTTTCTAATATTCTAGAGGATAAAAGAACCCACAATGATGATCCTCAATTTCCTTTGTGAATACCTCCAATGGAGTTTATAGAGTCCCCTAGTTCCATTCTCAATTGGAATGCGGAGAGGGGGTGGATTTGAACTTTAAAAGAAAAAAGAATAGAAATGTAGAAATGTTTTTTATGCTTCAACTCAAAGGATAACCTTGATTGAGATTTAATAATTTTCTTTGATTTGAAAGGATTTAAAGCTTCAAGGAAATTCTTTATAGCAAAGAAGAAAAACATTAAACAGGGCCAAGAAGACTCACTTTCAACAATAGGAGATTCAAAGAATTGAGATATGGGAAGACTTACTTAGGATAGGCCTAGTACCTTTTTAGTTCAAGCTTAGCTGCCCAACATGTATAGCTAGGGTGTTGTACTTGTAGTGCTTTTCTCTTAATAGAAAAAAGTGGATTTGTTGTTAAAAGAAATCATTCATTTGGTATTATGTGCTCTCAAAAATGAATTTAAATGCAAACTAATAAGGTGTCATAATTCACTTGATATCTTTGATAAGTTCCATCAAATTAAGAAGCAAAAAAATGGCGTCAATGAAAAGCGACCAAATTTGTAAGTATATGAGCTTGTATATTCAATGGAAATAACTTGAAAGAGGGCAATTGAAACAAAACGTGCACATATACATGAAAAACATTTTAAACCACATTTCAAACACCTTCAAGATAGAACACGATGCAACTCAACACTAAGCAATGATCCATCCATTCAAAAGGTATAGCTCAGCCAAATGAAACTAAGAGGGCACAAGGCCTTTACTTATCCAATACTAATTTGGATGATGATTTCAATCAGGACACTTGAGTAGTAGCACAACATTTTTAAATGTCTCCCATCATAGGCTAATGTCATAGGACATTATCCATAAAAATACAAATGGGTTTGGAGAATGGATATTAGACTACCTAAAATATTAAAAAAAAATCAACATACGTACACCAATATTACTCGTAAGAAAATTTGTTATAACTAACCCTAACCAAAAACAAGGGGGTCTCGACTCTCTTACATAAATTTGATTTATGACTAAGCCATGACTTTGAAAATAGATTATTATTGTTAATTATATAACTTTTCTTAGACTTCTAATCCTAGTTATTGAATATCTAACCCTGTATAGACCATAATTTGTCATGTAAGCCCACATAGACTAGAAGAGAATAATGAAATCAACTACTACTAAGGACTTGGTTAATCTCCTCAAAACCTTAGAATATCAGGAAGGTTGTCTAACCATGATACTAACAACCTCCCAAGCAAACCATGCATTCTGATTGGAAATGTAAGAATACTAAAAAGACATTATTGTGCTAAACAAAATTTAGAGTCAAATATGGTTCAGCCGCATAACAGAATCAAGGGCCTAAAACAAATAGCTAACTATCATTGGAAATGTAAGATTAGTCAACAAACATTATTGTGCTAAACAAAATTTAGAGGCAAATATGATTCAGCTGCATAACAGAGATTCAAGAGCCCGGAACACACAGCCAATCATTACTATTGAGGACTCGGCTAATCTCCTCCCCAACAATTCAGTTAGAATTCACAGAGGTCTGATAACTATGGTACTAACAACAATTTTACATCCAAACTATCACTTCTGATTCACAACAGCATTGATAAACAAAAATTATGTTGCTGAATACAAAATTCAGAAGCAAATAAGGTTCTGGTACATCACAGAAATTAAAATAGCCTGCAGCAAGATCATTTTGCAAGTTTTCTTTGTGTATCATCTTCAGAGTTTGACCATTACTCTTTTCCAAACACATATTTACAGAATCCATGGACTGAGTGGCCTTCTGATTACCTCAAAAAAAAATTCTCTTCAACTGAGTTCTCCAATCTTGGAAATTATTCCTTGCTAATCATGGCAGTTGGTCAAACTGGTATAGTGTTTACCTGTTTAAGGGCTGTTAATACCACTAGCAAACTGTTTTCTTTGTTTTTAGTCATGATAAATCAATCACCCACTCACTGGAGTATGCCGATTGAAGCTCAAAGGATGATAGAAAACTATGGGTGTTATAACAAAGAAAATCGATCTGTCACTATTCTAGACCAGTGACAGCTATAACTGGCACATAAAGGATTCTGATGTCACTCAGCTCAGCTTTGTCATTGCATTCTGGACACTACACATTTTTGCAGAAATGCAAAATTAAAATCTTCAAGATTTACAAACAACAAAATTAATACAAATTTGATTTTCTTCTTCAAGAACTTCAACATTCTTACCAACATTAAACATCACACTAGGGAAAGCAAAAAAAATTGAACATTCTTACCTTGCCAATATTGTTCTCATGTCGCTGAATCCAATCTCTAATACAGGACATGCCAAACATGTGTCCACAGGCAAGGGAGCTATGTTTCCACATTTCAAAAATTAGCCTTAGGACACTTGATATCTCTTATAAATCAAAAACCATTTTGCTCTAAGAAGAAAAATTACTTGGTTTCTGATAGCATGATATAGAGGACTTAAAAACTGCAAACAAAGAGAACGCTGCCAGCTGAACTTGGGCTATGCACACTCTTGAAGAAATAACTAAGCAAAAAGAAAACATTAATCTGGGTTTATATGGATCTGTGCTAATGTTCATATCCAATGCACCCAATTTCATCATCAAGATTCAATGTCCTATTACACACATGGATACACAAATGACGAATTGATGCATCATCTCCAATATCAATCAGAGCTGTATCTGTCTACCCATCAGACATAATCATGCAACTGATTTTGTCTAAGATTCACAAGACACTACCAGAACTTCAATCACATCACGAACAGACTCAGTGAACAAACTAGTTCTAAGAATTTCATATGTAGGGGCTTAAAAGTAGAGTCCAAAAATGATGACGGCATTAATCACCATCTGCCAAGAGAGGGTTCTAGTAGCATTGAAAGGAATACCAGAATAACACTAACACTTGGCTATGAATTTCCCAACTTCTTCATGGACAATTGTCTTCCAACCCATGCTCTCCAAGATAGGTAGGAACTAGGTATAGTACGAGGAACAAATAAAAACATGCAAATTAGCACCACCAGTGTTAGGTTGAGTGGGAAAAAGGAGGCAATGGGCTAGAAACAACAGTTTCAATTGGACTTGCAGAAGATGCTTGAGATCCTTGTATATTTGAAGACGACCTTATTTGAGAGAATTAATCTTTTCTTCTTAGCTTTAGCCTCTTCAAAGGCCAATTGTGCTTGATGTTAGATATCTATAGGGGCTGTTGGGCAAGGTCTTGCATTGTGACCAGAGATTTGTGCAAGGTGATAATTAAACCAGTTTTTTCCCACACTTGGTTCTTTGTCACAAAAATTACATCTTAATTTGCTCAAACTGACCTTTTGGCAATAGGTCCTGTTATGCCACACTTTGTGGGGCATCCCTATTTCCAAACAATTTTTTCCTTTTTGAGCCAGATGCAATCCAGAGTATTGAGGCCCATCTTCACTGCTCTTGGGCCTCCCCTTCAAATGATGAGATGTATGAATGTGATGATCAATGATATGCCAATGTCTCTACTGCTAAACCATGCCATGATGATGAATTAATTAATGATGTACTGTATGCTGCTATTGCTTGAGTTGATGTATTGAATGTCTGATGAATATAGTTAGTAGTATCACACTTTCAAGTTGATGAGGGTAGTAGATCCTTGATTTACTTATGTACCATTGAACCTAGGTTATGTTTGAGAATTTTGCAAGGACTTGTACCCCCTTCTCTGGGTCCATATTATGGCCATCTATCCATCATTCATTCCACTTCACAATTCTGGTTTGCATCCTTGGTCTAAGGTTGATGAAGTTGAGCTCTTGATTTCCCCTCTGTGACTTCTTCACCATGAAGACTTCCCAGTTTTCCCTTTGTGTCTCGAGCTGTTGTGTTGCAGCAATCTTGTGATGGTTCAAGAGGCTTGCTTGTAAGTCCCTGGGGTTAATTGCTTATCAAGCAAAGAGAGTTTCCATGGAGCAATGATCTTCCTAGACTCGAGGCATGAAAGTCTTTCCCCCTTCCTATTCCTGAAAAATAAATAGGGCATGAAAAAAAGCTCCCATTCCAAGACTCCTTGTACCTATAAAGTCAAATTCAAAAGAGTTGAAGACCAAGTTAAATAAAGAAAAGAAAGAAAATGAAGAAGCAAGTAGAAAACTTCCCAGTGAAGAAGGCCTCCAAATAAAATCAAAGGCCAAGGTCTCCAGAAACAAAAAAACTACAAGAATGAAGAGTCCAAGAAATTAATGAAGACTAGTCCAAGAAGGAGCTAAAGCAAAAATTCAAAGTCAAATGGGGGGAAAGTCTAATTGTTGATGATTAGTTTGGGGATTATCTCATTACACATCACCCATTTATGAGACACTTCCCTAGTGTTTTCCTAAATGGTGGAGATCACATAGATTCCCTTTTTTCTATATCTTGAGTCAACCAACCCACCTTTTGACCTATAACTTCACTTGTTTGCCCTTGGTTATTCCATCTTATCCATCCCTGTGAAGAAACTTGTCCTTGCAAGTACTTAGATGTTATCATGGATCTGGTTAGTAGGTAAATCTTGCTTCTTAGAAACCTGTTTGAAGATACTTGTGGTGTAGGTATATAATCATGTATACATGACTAGTTGTATGATGACTCAATATGATGGTTAATTGCATCTTCTATGTATTGGTCCATGTGAACACTCTTTGTTTCCAGTCCACCAGGGAAAAATATGAACCTAATACATCTTGTTCAGTTCCACAAAGAATTCATCAAGTCTTCTTCAGTGTTTTAGAATTTGCAGAGTGTTACAATGGTACCAATACTAGCGGTCCTGCAGAGGTACCCCGGGGAGAGGGTGTCATTTTTCTCACCAAGAGGGTTTTCTAGGTAGGAGTTATGGCCAGACCCTTTGGTTTCTCCCTTGGAAGTATTATGGCTTAGTGGCACTGTTGACTGCCTCATGAAAGGGCTTGAAGCCCTGAGATTGGTGTCCGGGGCTTCCAGGGGTGGATCACTAGGTCACATGACCTCAACCCTGATTTAGCATTCCGGTGACGGTCATTTCAACACTAAGGCATCTCTTTCTCCTCCAGGTCACCTCCAGCACCCTCCTAGCCCTCCAGTTCACCAGCTCCCTCTCTCTGGGGCTTCCTGATGATGATGATGTCATCCTTGGAGTCAGGCTGTGATGCTTGATTAGGGGGGGCATTGAGGGATATTCACTTCTGTTGGGGTTAGTTGGGGCATGACGACCCCCCCTACGCAGTCTGGCCTTTAGAACGGACCGATATGCTCATTTTTAGCCGTTTTGCTCATGTATGTGTCAAATCTGGGGAAAACACCCCAATTTACCCATTGTTTTGATTATTTTATATTATTATTGTTTTAATATTAAGTTGACATTTCTAATTTCAAATTGACATTTTAAAAAAGCATGTCGGCCTAGATTTTATTTTATTTTTGTAAAGTGAGTAGTGTGAAAATGTATAAATAACTTTTCCTCACTTCATTTTTACACATCAACTTATGGGATTGCACTAAATTTTCTGCTTTTTACCCTTCTTGGGCTCAATGGAGTGATGTGCACCTCTTGAGGATGGATAAGCTTGCTAGTTTGGGGACAAATCTTTGAAGTCTTTGCTCTTGTTTCTTTGCTAAGGTGATGCTAAGAGTTTTTTGCTTAACACATGCACAAGGAGTATCCAAGTCTCCTCTCTTGATATTTTCTTTGTTAAATGTTGGATGTGTACTTTGTCTAAGGTTGAATGGTAGCCATTGATGTTGCATTTTTCCCTAGCATAAGTCATTTTCAGCCTTTAGTTACCCTAGCATTGTCAACTTGAGCTTTAGGTCTCCAAAGTTTGTCTTAGCTAGGGCATCATCAACCAACTCTTGTGGTTGTTGAGGAAAGCCCTAGTTTTCCAAACTTGGCAAGAGCCATCTCAAGGGGAGGCTGACCTCCTTGATGCCTAGGGGTAGGCTGAATTTCTCATGCAAACCCTAGGTTGTTCATCTACATTTATAACCTAATTTCTGAATTTGTATCTTTGTAATTATTATGTTAGATTAGTTACAATTTTTTGAGTTCGTAGATATTACATTAGTCTTGTTCTTTATATGTTTTAAGGATTATTATGATTTATTAAACACGAAACTAAAGCCCTAATTTATGTTTCTAACCCTAATTGCAGACCTAAACAACCTTGTGAATTCTTCATCCCTCCTCTTCTACCTTTTCCCTACCTCGCATCCTACTCGGCCTCCCTCTCTCCACCTTCTCACACCCTCGGCCTCCCTCATATTCTCATTCGCTGTCCCTTTTCCACATTTTGGTCTGCTACTGCTTCCCTATCCGCAACCCTTTTCCCTTATCTCCCCTTGGATCTGCTCCCTCTCTACTCTGCCCTAGCCCACGGCCTCTTCTCTTCTCCTTCCTCTCCTCATTCCCTTCCATCTCCTTCCTTCTTCCCCCATCTCCCATTACCTTTTTGCACCTCCTTCCTTCCACTTCTCCCATCCTCCTCCATTGCTTTCTCCTTGATTTATCTCTCCATCCGAACCTTCACACAAGTCTGCCGTTTATTGCAGACCGTGTGTGTGTGTCCTAACTTCCCTTCTCTACACAAACACAAACAAAAATCAGAGTTACATACAATAGAATATCCTTAAAACTAAATGCAAGATTATTGGAAAGTAAGTGGTTTTGTGCATGTTTATTTCTCTTTATCATTTGCATACAGTGATAATATTATTGTTCATACATTTATGATATGTTGCTCTAATGACAAACACTTTTCTGACACATCATTGTTTTGAGTAAGTGAAAGTGTGAAAGGTGGTAATCTTGAATGAGCAAGTGATGACTTTAATCTTCCTATAAAATTTTCTAATTATTAATGCTACTTGTACTGCTGCGACATTACCTTCTACACACATATCTGAAATGATTAATTGATCTTGAGTTGACACATTTTTAGTCATTGAATGGTAATGTTGATTCTGGATGAATGGTATGACATTTGACACTGCTTTTGCAGTAGGTATTTGACTCGTTTACACTTGGTTAATGATACATGCTTATATTTGGTTGGTGAATGGATTGATCTACACATTGAATGTTGGTGAGTGATCTCTTGAAGTCTTGTGGTTATATCATCCTTCGTTGGTTATACATTGCTATAACACATGCTCATGATCTATTTGCTATAAATAGTTTCTCTTGGATGAATTAGAACACTATTGGTTATTTCTTGTGATCACACACTTACCTAATTTGCATACACTGACATTGGATGATTAATCATTATGTTATCTTCATATTGACTCCATTTTGGCACTGGTCTAACTATAAATTGCATAGAGAATATAGTCCTTTAGTTGTACTAGTGTTCTACAGGGTTCATAAGGACTTCTCCATGGAGGTTACGACGCTGCGAAGAAGTTAGAGTTGTGATCGAGGTGACATTGGATCACTTTTCTTATTTGTGCTTATTGGGAACTAGACTTGCTAGTTTTCCCGGTAACATCTTTGGCGCCGTTTCCGGGGAACGTTTCAAAGATTGAAGTGATTTATCCGGAGTCATTTGCACCCTTGGCAAAACGACATTTGGTAAGAAAATTGAGATAAGTCTTTGGTTGATGTTTGAAAATATTTAAGGACTAATCTTGCAGATCTTACCTGGCGACTCCACTGGCTAATAAGTGATTCAAAACTCAATCACCATCATCTCAGGTACGCCCTTGTTTTAGTACTTTGGTGAGATTGGTTGAGCTAACTTGGCAGGTCTCTCCCGGCGACTCCGAATAAAGAAAGAAATAACGAAAGTACCAATGTTGCACAAGTTTCTGGTACGCGGGTACGTGGGGTACGTGGACACGAGTATCCGATACGGCTAGAAGCTTCGTACAAATTTACAGGAAACGTCAGGTTGGGAGCGGCAATAATATAATATATTAAATTTTAATATATATTAAAAAAACATAAATTTATTAAATTATAAAGTTTAATTTTTTAACTTTTTGTCATTTTGCCTATTTTAAAAGTTAACTATAATAGTCAAAGGTCACATAATGATAATGGACATTGTCAATTAAAATTCTAATTATGTGTGACAAATTTATTTCTTAAAAAGTTAAATGATTCATGTGACAATTTCAGTTTAATTCATTGTTGTGTCTTGACAGTTGACCAAAGTAACAAAAAAAATTACCACTTAATGTCTAATGATCAATAGTTTGAGTCTCTGTCTCTAATTGGCATTGCACATTGTAAAGAATTAATAAATGTTAAATTTATTAATTAAATAGTAAATACTAAATTTGTTTAATAATTAATAATTTAATTTCCTAGCCACTTCCATCATCCATGTATCGAGCTGCTATGTTTCTGACATTCTGTGGATTGTATCAGTATGCGATGTGCATTCATAATTTGCCAAATTTGGTCCAAGAGCATGAAAGTTTGAAACTAATAAAATATTAAAAATTTAAAATTAAATATCATCAAATAAAATTTAAATTTTAAAAACCAATGACAAGCTGTTGAGAATCGAGATCTGAAAGAGATGTAACATTGTAATCAGAAATTTATATCGGTTTTTAGTCTTTTAGAATAGTTTTGTTTTTTAATAAATTAAAATTACCAGTGCAGAATCGCAGATTTATACAGTGTTACAGTGGTGAAATTTTTAACATAAAAAAATAAAAAACAGTATAAAATTATGTTATCTATTATTTCAACAAATTTAGTGGTTTTATTTAGAAAAACAAAAACTAAAAAGTAAAAACTTAAAAGGTGTTGTAAATAATACTAAATTAAAATAGTAAACATCAAATATGCATAATGTGAATGTACAAATTTGGATTTTATGTGCAGGTTCAGCTTGGAAAGTTTAGGAAGAAAAAAACTTGGTGCTCAAACTAAAAAAAAAAATCATAATATATTAATAAACAAAAAACTTGGATGTAAAAACTTAGGGTCCAATC
Source organism: Larix kaempferi (assembly GCA_027924585.1). NCBI lineage: Eukaryota > Viridiplantae > Streptophyta > Pinopsida > Pinales > Pinaceae > Larix > Larix kaempferi. The sequence goes on along the minus strand of BSBM01001433.1, from coordinate 8,190,054 downwards.
GATATGCAATGATTTTTTAATGGAACTGCATTTTTAATTTTTAATTATATCAAATTATCACATAGCTAGATTAAAGTTTAAACAGGTAATAAGTTATAACTTAATAAGATACCTGCTCGGCAAATATGAAACTGATACTGGGCGAATTTGAAACTGCTGAAGCCTGAATCTGAATGCTGAACAGTGAAGCCTGAAGCTTGAACGCTGAAGCCTGAAGCCTGAAGCTTGAACGCTGCACGGATTTGAACTTGAAGCTGTCCACGTGTACGCTGAATGGCTGATTGTTGAAGCTTGAACGCTAAGAAGTCAGAACTCAGCTGAACTCAGAAACCCAAAACGGAAACCCAAGAACTCAGAGAATGAGACTAAGAAGTGAGAACTGACTCGTAAAAACAGAGCAGCTTGAAGATTGTAAAAACAGTGGAAACCCAAAACTGAAAACACTCAGAAAACTCAGAAACTGAAAACACAAGCCAAGATTGAAGACTATAATCAGCAATGTGATTTTCAGAGAAGGGGAACGCTGTTTATAAAGCATGAATTGCATGTATGCCCCTTCTTCCTTGCCTCCACGTGTACGGTTAAGATCATGAAGCATTGGTGCCCTTTTCCTCTTTCCCACGAAATTTTAAACCCCTTTTCTCTTCCCACAAATAGTCTCGATCTCGTGGTTTGTGTAAGTAGAGTGGGAGCTTTGAGAGGCTCCTCGATGGATCGGGAGCTTCCTCAAGCTCCTAAACATGGGTACTCATGTTCAGGAGCTTGTGGAAGCTCCTGATCCATCAAGGAGCCTCTCAAAGCTCCTCTTTGGATCGGGAGCTTCCACAAGCTCCCAACCAAAAGTACCCACGGAAACTAGTACCGGGAGCTGCTAATTCAACTCTGCGAAGTACCCGAAAAGCTCCCGAGTACCTACTGAAGCTCCCACCTCTTTTGGAGCGTTTCGTACCAACTCCAAAGCTCCCAGGTACGCGGGAATGCGGGGTACGCCATTCCTAAGGGTCGGGAGCGGTACCCGTGCAACATAGGAAAGTACTCTACAAGAAATGAAATTGAAAGACAAGAGATATGGGGATCCTCGATCTGTTCAACTTCTCAAATATTCTGGGATACTCGAATAGGTTCAACAAGCATCACTGCCTAAAGCTTATCCCGATGTTCCACAAGGAAAAATATATTGTTATAGCACATGTCATAAAATTCAAAGAAGTTTTGACGGCATGGGATATCACAGATGAGGACACCATTATACATCTGTTCATAATGTCCTTCGAGCTAGGAGGTGATCAAGATATGGACGCTTGGTACGAAGCACTCCCTCCTAAGGGGATATCTTCCTTCTTCCAACTGGTTGAAATATTCAGCGATCAATGGAGTCCCAATGCTAAAGAAGAAATGGTGAAGATTGTAAAAGATGATCATACGGATGTTGATGAACAAATATGAGAGGAACATGACACGGTCCTTGACGAAGATCAATTCTCAGAATGTTTACTTGAAGAAAACATTGTTCAGGACCAGATAAATGATGTAATGGCCCTTGTGACTGGAAATGGAGTGACTCCTAAAGATGAAGAGCAAGAAGATTTAATTGAAGAAACTGAAGAAAAGGTGAATCCTCCGTGCTCCCAGATTATGGTTTCTTATGATATTTTGGCTCTCTTGGAAGAAAATTACAGGTTTGCTGAAGGCGACGATTATTGGAAGTTCCTTGGTCCACCAATGTACGATTCTTCACGACCGTGTAGCATCATGGTAGACCCTCTCCCGAGCACAGGTGTGGGTGAAGAAGCTTACATTGCCATCAATGAAGATTGGATCAACCCTTTTGCTTTGCTCGACGATGCAGTAGTGCAAGATGTGAGGCCAGTTGTCGATGGCCACGTGCAAAGTCTCTCCATTGTCTCTCAGTTCATGGTGTGCCCTAATCAGCAACATTCTACGAGAATTCTTCAACCCTTTTCGTCCAGTATCGGTAAGTTTTCAACAATGCTTTTCAGTAAAGCCAATACAGGTATGTGGACAAGTATGATATTCTTCTCACATTGTCACGATTTCTATTGTTTATCTTTTCGTTTGAAACATGAAGGCATAAATTATGTGGTTGACGATTTCAAAATGGTAAAGATCATTAGGGGTACTAACATGATAATTATAAAGAAGAGCAATATGCATGTATTTCCAAAGGATTGTTCAAACAAGTTGTAGCTGATATATGAATATTTGCAAGGTCCCCCTCCACCAATGCTCTCTCAAATTGACAATCAAGCAATTTTCAAGCAAAATTGTTTCTCAATGCCAGTATATGATGAAAATGGCCCATACATTAGCCCGATAGAAGATTGGATAAATGGAGCTTGTGGAAGCAACCCTTCTCCGTGGCAGCAATATCAAAGCTCCCAAGTCCCTGTAGCCATCCAACCCTCATCTCCTATCATAACGGAGACATTGGTACGTATTTGCTTTGTGATCAATAAGAGCTTGTCATGGATTCATTCTAAAGACAAAGTGAAGCACCAGGTATGAATTGCTTACTCAAATGGTTACACTGGTGGTATGATTTCACTTAATATTTCTATTTTTTTTAGGTTTAGCATAGGTCGGTTTAGTTAGGCATATACGATTACCCATGCATTGCACTTGACGTTCTTCATGTCTACGTAGGTTAGTCATTGGTTTATGCATTTATTTTATTTTCATATGATGAGCAAGGCAGGACGAAAGTGTCTACCTCACGGTAGTTTGTTGTCCTTGATTATTTGACATGTGTGTAGGTCTACAGGTACCCAGATGATTCTTGGATTCTCGAGCACCTTCAGGAGGAGTACTTGTCCCACAGTTGGAGCCAGTGTTACAATGGTACCAGTACCAGCACTCCTGCAGAGGTACCCCAGGGAGAGGGTGTCATTTTTCTCACCAGGAGGGGTGTTTAGCCAGCTTTTTCTGGATAGGAGTTATGGCCAGACCGTCTGGTTTCTTCCTTGGAAGTACTATGGCTTAGTGGCACTGTTGACTGCCTCATGAAAGGGCTTCAAGCCCTGAGGTTGGTGTCCGGGCCTTCCAGGGGTGGATCACTAGGTCACATTACCCCAACCCTGATTTAGCATTCCGGTGACGATTCTTTCAGCACTGAGGCATCTCTTTCTCCTCCAGTTCACATCCAACACCCTCCTATCCCTCCAGTTCATCGATGCTCTCTCTCTGGGGCCTCCTAATGATGACGTCATTCTTGGAGCCAGGCTGTGATGCTTGATTAGGGGGGGCATTATGGGATATTCACTTCTGTTGGGGTTAGTTAAGGCATAACGACCCCCCCCTCCACAGTCTGGCCTTTAGAATGGACTGATATGCTCATTTTTAGCCATTTTGCTCATGTATGGGTCAAATCTGGGGAAAACACCCCAATTTACCCACTGTTTTGATTATTTTATATTATTATTGTTTTAATTTTAAGTTGACATTTCTAATTTTAAGTTGACATTTCTAATTTCAAATTGACATTTTAAAAAGGCATGTCGGCCTGGATTTTATTTCATTTTTGTAAAGTGAGTGTGAAAAGGTATAAATAACTTTTCCTCACTTCATTTTTACACATCAACTTATGGGATTACACTAAATTTTCTAATTTTTACCCTTCTTGGGCTCAATGGAGTGATACGCACCTCTTGAGGATGGATAAGCTTGCTAGTTTGGGGACAAATATTTGAAGTGTTTGCTCTTGTTTCTTTGCTAAGGTGATGCTAAGAGTTGTTTTCTTAACACATGCACAAGGAGGTATCCAAGTCTCTTCTCTTGATATTTTCTTTGTTAAATATTAAATGCGTACTTTGTCTAAGGTTGAATGGCAGCCCTTGATGTTGCATTTTTCCCTAACATACGTCATTTTCAGCCTTTAGTTATCCTAGCATTGTCAACTTGAGCTTTAGGTCTCCAAAGTTTGTCTTAGCTAGGGCATAATCAACTAACTCTTGTGGTTGTTGAGGAAAGCCCTAGTTTTCCAAACTTGGCAAGTGCCATCTCAAGGGGAGGTTGTCCTCCTTGATGCCTAGGGTTAGGGTGAATTTCTCATGCAAACCCTAGGTTGTTCATCTACATTTATAACCTAATTTCTGAATTTGTATCTTTGTAATTATTATGTTAGATTAGTTACAATTTTCTAAGTTTGTAAATAATACATTAGTCTTGTTCTTTCTATGTTTTAAGCATTGTTATGATTTATTGAACCCTAAACTAAATCCCTAATTTATGTTTCTAACCCTAATTGTAGACCTAAACACTCCTTCGAATTCTTCATCCCTCCTCTTCTACCTTCGCCCTACCTCCCATCCTACTCGGCCTCCCTCTCTCCACCTCCTCGCACCCTTGGCCTCCCTCATCTTCCTATTCGCTGCCCCTTTTCCACATTTCGGTCTGCTGCTGCTGCCCTATCCGCAACCCTTTTCCCTTATCTCCCCTTGGATCTGCTCTCTCTCTTATCTGCCCTAGCCCGCAGCCCCTCCCTTCTCCTTCCTCTCCCCATTCCCTTCCATCTCCTCCCTTCTTCTCCCGTCTCCCATTACCTTTCTGCTCCTCCTTCCTTCCACTTCTCCCATCCTCCTCCATCGCTTTCTCCTTGCTTTCTCTCTCCATTTGAACCTTCACACAGGTCTGCAATTTATTGCAGACCGTGTGTGTGTCCCCTAACTGCCCTTCTCTGCACAAACACAAACTGAAAACAGTGTTACATACAGTAGAATATCCTTAAAACTAAATGCAAGATTATTGGAAAGTAAGTTGTTTTATGCATGTTTATTTCTCTTTATCATTTGCATATAGTCATAATCTTATTGTTCATAAATTTCTGATCTGTTGCTCTAATGAGAAATTATTTTCTAACACATCATTGTTTTGAGTAAGTGAAAGTGTGAGAGTTGGTAATCTTGAATGAGCAAGTGATAACTTTAATCTTCCTATAAAATTTTCTAATTATTAATGCTACTTGTACTGCTGCGACATTACCTTCTACACACAGATCGGAAATGATTAATTGATCTTGAGTTGACACATTTTTAGTCATTGAATGGTAATGTTGATTATGGATGAATGGTATGACATTTGACACTGCTTTTGCAGTAGGTATTTCACTGGTTTACACTTGGTTAATGATACATGCTTATATTTGGTTGTTGAATGGATTGATCTACACATTGAATGTTGGTGAGTGATCTCTTGAAGTCTTGTGGTTATATCATCCTTTGTTGGTTATACATTGCTATAATACATGCTCATGATCTATTTGTTATAAATAGTTTCTCTTGGATGAATTAGAACACTATTGGTTATTTCTTGTGATCACATACTTACCTAATTTGCATACACTGACATTGGATGATTAATCGTTATGTTATCTTCATATTGACTCCATTTAGGCATTGGTATAACTACAAATTGCATAGAGAATATAGTCCTTTGGTTGTACTAGTGTTCTATATGGTTCATAAGGATACTTCTCCTTGGAGGTTACGATGCTGCGAAAAAGTTAGAATCGTGATCGAGGTGACAGTGGATCACTTTTCTTATTTGTGCTTATCGGGAACTAGCCTTGCTAGTTTGCCCGGTAACATAGAGCAATGTATCAATCTCTCTAGGGGTCAAAAGGTGGAAAATCCATATATTGAGTTTGAGAAGGTATCACGAAGATATGAAAGCATATTTGGATACCCATTTGGCCACTTACCTAGGTATATGAAGTCATAGTGATCATTACTGCCTCAGATCAATCATTCCCAAAAAGGTGGTGGGCCCTTCCCCAATGACTACTGTGTTGATTTTCATGGATGTGCATGGGGATGATTTAATCAGTATTTTGAACATTCGAGGGTATATTTGGGCACTCAATTGGCCCTTCTACAACCTACAACCCTTGCATGTCATAGCATTCCTCTAAATTGGTCAGATTCAACAGGGGCTTATTTTTAGTATCAGCAGGCATCCTGAAATATTCATGAACGTGAATGGGAGTGTTTCAGACACTTCCAAGACAACGACCTGGCATATTTGGGCACCCAATTGGTCCAACTACTCAGTTCACTAGTCTCCTTGTAGGGCATTGTCCATCTAGGCCTCCAAGCACCGTGGGTATTTGCAGGCTTATTTTAGGCTAATAATGGATTAATTGAAGGCACGCCTAAGGTTTCTCATTAAAAAATCCTAAAGTGAACTTATGTTTTAATAATTTAGATGATGATGCACTTTTTTATTAATTAAGATAAGTTAGTCTAAATTGCCTTAGTTGATTTGCCTAAATTGACTAATGGCGCACAGGTTATGGTAAATATGGATGATGTGACACTTTGGAACATATGTGGAGGTGTTTTGAAGCCATCTAAAGCATATCTCAATGAAATATTAATTCCTAGGCATTGATCTGTTCACTTAGCACATGGATCAACCCTCCTTGAGCAAATTGTGGACCTCCAACGACTTCATCTAGAAAGGTGGTTTTGGTCAAATGCTTGAAGTGAGGAAAACAACACATGGTATTTTCCTCTTGTATTGAAGAGATCCACGGTATTTAGCAAATATTTTAATATTTTTTACTGCTTGACCAAGGAAGGTGACTTCTAAGCCCAACGACTTGGCATTTTCTTGTATATTTTATTGTAAGAGGGTTGGATCAAAGCCATAGATCCAATAACAACCCTCCGAGGGATTATCACAACGAAAATACTTTGTAACTTCTCTTGTAACAAACCCTAGATCTCATCTAGAAGGAAAATCGGTCATCCTAGGCTATTTAAAGGAGGTTGATTTCTCCTCTAGTGGTCAAAATTTTGGCAATACAATAAAAAAATACTCTTTCTCTTGCCCTTATCTGGTGTACTTGGGGATATTCTTGTTTATTTTATTGTGATGCAATATTGATGTGATGATCTCATGGTGGATCTTATTTTCACTAATTTGAGGTAATCTTGTATTGATGCTACTTAGGTCTAGTAAGGTATTGGAAAATTGTTGCAACCTTCTCCTTTATGTCTGAGGTTTAAATTTGTTTCAATTGATTGCTGTGACCTATTTTTTTCAATTTAATCTTCATTCACTAGGATTTTAACCAATGATTTATGGTGCTTGTGTATTAGATGGACTGTTTTAACTTTTACTTCTTGATGATCACAGATTTGCTCTGAGTTTACTTAAAGTAGAGGATTTGCTTGGATACTTCAACTAGAAAAGGAGAGGGATTTTGTTATCCTCTACTCTCCCTTGAATATTACATCCATTATTCATCTCATTATTGACTCCATTGGCCCAACTTGTTGTTTCCCTCAAGGCACTATTCTAGGGTTTTCTAGTATTAGTTTTTGTTTTTCCAATTTCTTCCATTTATCAAATTTTCTTACTCATTTTTGTTTTGTAGGTACTTGGAAGCAATCAAAAGAAGAGATCTCTAAAGGATTTGATATCCCCTCCTTGCCATTTCAACTTTCAAGTGATTGATCCTAAACCCTAAGGATTTTAAATAAAACACCTTAATTAACACACCTAAACCAACACTTTGTGATTTATCTATGGTGTAAGTAGGTCTCTGTTATTCATTAGATCCAAGTACCATTTCATAGGATAATTATACTTGAATACATATCGATTCCTAATTGCTTATATTGTTGGTTTTAGATCTGAGTTACACAGTCATCTTAGTGTTGAACCATCACTCAAAAGTAACACCAACCTTGTGTATGAGATTTAGCCTTTTGGGGTTAATCCTCCTACATGCTTACTATGGTTGGTAAGATACCTAAAACTCAGCACTAAGTCAACTTCAACATGAACTAAATATCTGAGTTATGCTTTCACGTTAATGTAGCAATGATTAGGGCTTGTTTCTCTTTTATTCTATGGCTGTGTATTGATTTATGATACAATTTACCATTAATTATCTCTGATTTTGGGGCTGCTAATATGCTTTATTATAAAATTATTTTGGCATCAATACATGCATATTCTATTGGTCATCACTACTGTGTCCCATCATACTGTTGCTTATACTATGACATATAGCAGACCCCTGTTGATGCAAAATTGATCACTATCATACTCCTTTTTTATGACAATTAGGAAACAGTTGATAATACTTCACTACTCACACATTCGTTGATGTTCTATTGAGATCAAATTGATTACGAGGATATTCATTCTTTTGGACTAAGTGATCACTGTTGTTATTGTTCTGTTGGCTGTCATAAGACTTCTTTTACACGGCCCTAAATCACTACTTTATTGGCATGATATATGACATTTCATCAGTCGAACTTATATTACAATCGTTGTGCTGATTTTTATGCACTAAACATCAAAGCATTAGCTCAATTGGTTATTGACATTACCTATTTGCCCTGAATACACAGTCATCTGATCACCCTCTTGCTGGTATGATACATGATGGTCCACAGATAAATATTACATTGCAATTTGCAGTATTGAATCAGTATTTAATACACTCGTTTGTGGATTACTTGATCACTGTATCCATTGTCTTGTTGGCTGTCATATACTTCTTGATGTTACATAATCCTACAGACCCTAAACTACATAACGAAGACCAAGCTACATTAAATCTGGTACATAATAAGTGGGTTTGAGAAGGATCTTATTACTAGTGATTTCCATCATCAAGTGAAAGTTACTCAAGATACTTTAGTAAACTGTTGATGGTACTTCGTTGATGATACATTGGTCATCAAAATCATAAATTGGTGGGATCATTTCTCACTTTTGTTCACTGTTATAGATCCATTTTGATTTGATTACTAGCTTGATGGTACAAGTGTGATAATAAAACTAGCAAATCATCCTGTTGGAGGGGCCTAGGTCGGCCTGTCGACTAGCCCTCCACCTGACCATTCTGAAGTATATGTCGACAGGTCGTGTCAACTAGTATAGGTCGGATCGGTCGGTTAGACTGACGGACGGTTATGTAACTGTATTGACAGATGTATATATATAGGTTGTTGAGCCGATGTATTGGTTAGATTGGTTCTATGTTGTATTTTGCCCTTGCTGGTTAATACAAAGGCTTGTGCTTCTCTCTATCTATATCGTCTCTTGTATCTGTATCATTGTGTATGCTTGCTTATAACATGTAATGTATCTATGGTAACCACATGAACCTTGGGACTACAACATCTGCTTCCGTTACCGGTTGATGCATTGACGAAATAGAAGCATGACATATGATTTCAGAACAGGAGATTAAGGACTGGTGGGAGAAGAAAATCGCGAATTATCTGCAGAATTATGCACGAAGAAACAAGCTGACAATTATCCAAGCAAGGGATCGATTCTTCTCCGAGACCCATGAGAAATTTGTAGAGTCTGTGCCATCCGCCTTGAAGAAGCTTCTGGTTGAAAAGACCAGTTGATGAAGCAGAAAGGAAACTATTGTCAAAGTTGATCAACGGAGGACGCACAAATCTGTCGGAGTGGTGAGAAAAGATTGCAGACGATTTTTGTGAAGAGCAGGCGATTGAAGACCGCGTCTTTGTAGACGAAGTTAGAAGGAAGTTCTTCACCAAACTAGCTGATCAATTTCTGTGTTCTCTGCCGACCTTATTGTTCAAATTTTTTATCGACAAAGGCATTGCGCATATTGTCGAGACATGACCGTTGCTGCTCCCGCCCCTTCCAAACTCTAATTGGGAGGAGAAAGAACGTAAGTGGAAAAGATTTGTAAAGGAGCGCGAATGGGAATTCTTCTTGAACAAATAATGGTTAGTACTTCCCTAGTGATCTAGAAAACTTCAGGCCGGCATTGGGGGGGTGACGAAGCATGTTCTGATGTACCGGGTTTGATGAAAAACGACATATGACAAGGCAACATGGCCAACAGTGGACGTAAATCCGACAAAGAAAGACTTATGAGTCATAAAAGCACCCCAGATATCCAGAAAATTGAAAGAGAAAAAAGAAGACAGCGGCATGAAGAGTTGAGGGAGCAGGCAATTGCGCTTTGGAGGACGCGAGGATCAAATATCGCGACAGATGCAGAAGAAAATCTGCCAGAGTCTAGCCAAGCCCGCGATGATCAGGGTGTCGAAGAAGACCTGTCGCTGATGGATGAAGACTTGTGGATAGAGCGTGGTAGAGCTCTCCAAGTTCAAATACCTGAAACGGTAACACCTCCTTCTCCATTTCATTTAACACAAAGTGTTCGAGTGCAGGAAATTGTAGAGGAAAACCTTGGTGTCCATGCTAGTCAGTTGGGAATATGGAGTCGTCGAAGTGAAGAAGGCGATGATATCAATAGATTATTGATTCATCGGCTGGAGGAAGGAAATTGTGTGTCCTTTCAACCCGAATTTTCAAATAGAAGCTCTCATCTAGTGTACTTAGAACATGAAGAAGTGCCCCCCTGCCAATACCAAATTTGAGTGACTCGTCGAGTACATCCGAGAACCCGAGATTCAGCGAAATCCCGTTCGAGTAGAACTTTAATTGGATTTCGACAGAAGCAGTAGAAGAAGACAGACCCGGCGAAACAGAAGAAGTTCTAGTTATTGGTTCTGAAGATAGAGAATCCAGTCCAGATAGACAACTAATTCAAGCTAACAAAGCACCCAGTTCTGATTGTGGAAATAATCCACCTACACCACCATCGAATTCTCAAAGCAATACACCAGCAGACATGTCGCACTGAACAGCACACCTTCCATTCTATGAAGGTGATGAAGACCCGACAAGACATTGGTTTGTGTGCGAAGCGATATGGACAGCTAATCAAATCACCAACAAAGAAAGACAGGTTGCTCAGTTTGTTGGTTTGATGAGAAAAAGAGCACTAACATGGTATATGGGATACATAGCAAAATCACCAAATGCAACCAAGGCACAAATTAAACAAAGCTTTCTGGCCTTTTTCATGATCGAAGATGCAACATACCTGGCGGCCGAACGATTGAAGACAACAGTCCAGAAGCCGACAGAAACTGTCAAGGAGTATGACAAGAGGTTTAGATCGAAGAAAAGCTATTAATCAAATGGTTTATTGCCGGTCTCATAAGTAAAATCAAAATACATGTCTGACGATAAAGTGTTAATACTTATGCAGAAGCATTAAAAGCAACACTGGAGATTGAAATGGATGACGAATACCCTCTAGTCTCCATAGACAGACATGTCGACGAACGCCTTGAAAGTATGGAGCAAGCAATCCGAAGTATGACTTTGAAAGGACCATGTCGAACTTCAGGGCATACCAAAGACTCTTGTCGAATTGAGGATCGGCGACAAGAAGTTAAACTCATTCAAACCAGATGCTTTTGCGATCTGTGCAAAGAATATGACTCGCATACCAAAAACGATTGTCCATACAATCTGAAAAATAAGAAAGCAAAATGGTGTCAAATATGAGAAGTCAGTACACATGCGATTGAAGAATGTCATCTGAACTTGAAAAATCGACAAAATTACCATGCAGTGTACCAGACAAACTCTGTCGAGCAGCATCATGACAGAAATATAGGAAACGACAGGTTCGAAAGAAACGATGGAAGAAATAATCGGTACAATCAGAACAGGAACGACAGATACCCGAGGTATAACGACCGTCGATATGATCGACGATATGATGACTACAATAGGTGCGGAGGATACCAGAGTCGTGGTTGTGGTGGTGGTGGTCGCGGTGTTCGACCTAATCGACTTGGTTTGTGTTTCACATGTCTCAGCGAGGATCATCGGCATGCAGAATGCCACTATAAGGAAAGAACTTATCTTAAATTTTGTACAAAGTGTGGGGTAGGCGATCACTTTTTAGAGGATTGCCCTACCATGATTGAGAAAATAAATAATAAAAAGAATGTTCATGTCTTATCTTGTGTATCAAAAAATTATGTGCTTCATATAAAAAACTTGCAAATTGTAACTAGGCAAGGTACTCACATTGGTCAAGATAAGCCAAAGATAAGTAAAATTCTAGATAAAGAGGATTACCCAAATCCTATGAAACGGAAAATCTGTGTACAAAAATGCATCCGACATATTTTGTGACTTAGCAGCACATAAAGATATTGAAGAAAACCGATAGGAAGTTCTCAATGAATTGTTCAGATTAATTTCAAATGATGAAGCTGTAGGAAAATTGATTGACCTGTTGCATAAATTGAAATATAAACATGTCGAGCAAAGACAAACTAAAAACATTTTCCGACTAAATCAAAAAGAGAAACATGATGCTGACCCATTGGTCGACCTCGACATAAATGGATATCATGCACGACAAGTCGTACTAGATTTTGGTTCCCAAGTGAATATCATGACTCGTGATACCTGGGACCAACTCGGTCGACCACAATTGCAAGAATCGAGCATTTATCTAAAGCTTGCGGATCAAGGATTAATTGAGCCGATTGGAGTATGGAAAGGAGTCAAAACTTCCATCAAAGGCATCACGACAAAAGTGGATTTTGAGATCATTAATCCCAAGGATGATGCGAGTTCTTTCCCATCCTTGGTCGGTCGACCTTGGGGGCGAAAGATGAAGGCTTCAATTTCCTTAGACAAAAGTCGCATCAAGTTGAAAGGAAACGGGCAGAAGGTTATCGTACCAATCTCCCCATCTCAGGGAGAGCCATGGTCGGAAACTACAGAAGTAGATAATGATATTCGACAACTTTATCGAATAGACAATAATGAAGACCGCATTGAACCGAATTCCCAAGGAGAACTTCACCTTGGAGATCCTGTTTCACTCGGATATAATTCCGATGCAGAACTCTATGACTGGAAGATAGAGAACTATGATTTGCATGCGAAGGAATGTTGGACGGTGGAAGCCATCTCAAAGAAGCAAATAAAGAAGTGTCTCTCAATATCATATACACCAAAGATATTTGAACGAAAAATGCGAGCATATCTAACACTTGTTCCAGACAGAAGTTTGCAAACATGCAATCCGACATTGAGGTACAAAGAAAGTGACTCACCTGATGTACATGTTGAACATGTATCAAAACATGTCGAAGAGCAAGGCCGACTACAAAGTCTGGTAGAGACATTTACTGGTCAAGCTGTGAGATGGTGGGACACCCATCAGTCGATACTCCAAAGATGGAATACCACATCGACATTTTTTATAGAAAGGTTTGGAGGAAGGACGCTGACGACTCAGGCCGACATCCCTATGTTTACACAGGGACAAAATCCTGAAGTCCACATCAACTGTTGTGAAAGAGAATGGAGAAAATTGGGCTATAAAGATGAAAGAGTATGGCCTCACCTTTTCCCCATAACACTTGATGATTTACCCAATAAATGGTATAAGATGGAAGAGGCGAGAGGGGAAACTTTCACTTGGAAAAACTTGAAGGAAAATTTCATTAAGGACTTCCAGTTTTCTCCACAGGAGGAGAAGTTGGTCGAAGCAAGTAAAGCTATCAAAAAATTTCTGTAGCCGACAGAAAATTCAGTACTTGCAAAAAAGCAGCAGATTACTCGTCGACCTACCACCTGCTATAACATAAAGTCGACAGAAAGCCAACATTCGACAAGATTAAGCCTAGAAACAGAGAAATCAGTCGAGAAGAGTTTTCAATGGAGACAGGATCACCCCAACATGTCGAAGCATGTAAAAACAATCTTTAGCACAGAGATTGTTGAAAAAGACGAACCCGAAAGGTTGTCGGAAAAATTTTTTCCACTAGCATTCACACAAATCAAAGAAGGTGAAAGACCGATAAGTGATAGTCGTGCGCCAAAATGGATGGACATGAAGATTAAAACAAAGGAAGTAGATATTTCAAACGACGACCGACCGAAAATGGCAAGACTTGGCGATTACTGGAATGAGGAACAAACAGTAGAAATCACCAGTCTCCTCAAGGAATTTCAAGATGTATTTGCTCGAGATTACAAAGACTTGAAGGGACTTGTGCAGGAGATGGGCGAGATGAAAATTGATATTAAACCAGACGCCAAGCCAGTAAAGAAAAGACCCTATAAACTTGCTCACAAGTATAAGGATATTGTTAAAAAGGAGATCGATAGTATGCTCACAGCAGGAATCATATATCCTATCGACCAGTCAAAGTGGGCAAGCCCGATGGTTGTTCAGCCAAAGAAACAAGATCCAACACGCCTGAGAATCTGTGTCGACTTTCGTGAGCTAAACAAGGTAACACTCACAGATCCCTTTCCAACCCCTTTTGCAGATGAAATTATTAATGAAGTTGCAGGGCATGAGTGCTACTCTTTCACGGATGGATTCTCTGGGTACAACCAAGTACCTATCACAAAAGAAGATCAGAAAAAGACAACATTCGTGTGCGAGTTCAGGTCATTCGCGTACAAAGTCATGCCCTTCGGTCTGAAGAACACACCAGCGATCTTTTGCATAATTGTCATCAAGGCATTTCAAGAATATATCTACAAAACCATGGCTATCTACTTTGATGATTGGACAATCTATACAATGCTAAAGGATCATTGCATATGGCCTCGACTGATGTTGGAACGGTGTCGGCAGATACAGTTGTCGCTGAACATTAAAAAGTACATTTTTGCGACACCTATCGGCATATTGCTGGGCCATGTAGTTTGCAAAGAAGGAATCAAGGTCAACTATCCAAAGATCAAAATTATTCTCGACCTACAGCCCAGTCAATCCGAAACAAGTGCAGATCCTATTGGGTCATACAGGGTATTACATGCAGTTTATCAGACATTACTCCGATATGACTTATCCTCTCGAAGATATGTTAAAAGATGATCAAGATTATAGGTGGACGGAGGAGTGCAACATCTCATTCAACACATTGAAGAGAAAAATGGTCGAAGCACCCATCCTCCGATTTCCGAATTGGTCGAAAAAATTTCATGTGCATATTGACGCGTTTGGAATAGCAGTCGGCGCCATTCTAACACAACCTAGAGAAGATGGAATGGATTATCTAATGCGTTCAGCAGTCAGAATTTGAATAAAGCTGAAAGAAATTACTCCACGACCGAAAGAGAAGCATTAGGTATGGTATTTGCAGTTGCACTGCAGAAATACCGTCATTATTTATTGGCTAACCCCTTTGTATTTTATACAGATCATCAAGCTTTAAAATATTTAGTCAATAAACCATTGCACCATGGGAGGTTGTGTCACTGGCTTCTACTCTTTCAGGAATTTGAATTCGAAGTAATTATTCGACCTGGAATGGCTAACGTTGGGCCAGACCACCTGTTGAGAGTCAACACGGGAGAGGAGCCAACAGGAATCGAAGATGATTTACTGGACGCACATTTGTTTCGTATTGAAGAAGTCCCTTTAGAACTTGCGGAAATTGCACAATTTCTTGAGGATGGACAAGCTCCTGAAGGAATGACTGAGAAAAAGAGGAAGATACTGGCTATGAAAGAAGCACCCTACACTTTGATCAATGGATTCCTCTATAAACTCGGCTTGGATGATATATTATGTCGATGTGTACTTGACCATGAACGACAGAATATACTTGCAGAAGCTCATTTTGGACCGGTGGGAGGACATTATCATGCAGACATAACAGCTAGAAAAATTCTGCAAGACGAACTTTGGTGGCCGATAGTTCATAAAGACTGTCGAGAGTTTGTATCTAAGTGTGATAGATGTCAACGTATGGGTCGATCGCTGCCAAGAACATAAATGCCATAGGTTCCAATTAACCCTAGCCGGACATTTGAAATTTGGGCGATCGATTTTATTCGAACATTTCCAGTAATTGGCAGGTGGACAGGTGCACGATATCTTATCACTACTGTGGAATATGTCACTAAGTGGGCAGAAGCAGAGGCGGTTGAAACAAGTTCAAGCGAAGTTGCCGCCAAGTTTATCTACGAAAATATCATAACACGTTTCGGTTGCCCCTTAACATTGATAAGCGACCAAGGTACACATTTTGTGTGCAAAACCATTGAAGCATTGACTAAGGAATTTGCAGTTGATCACAGAATAAGCACAACATACCATTCTCAGTCTAATGGTGTCATAGAGTCATTCAATAAAACACTCACAAGAGGACTGACAAAAATATGCAACACGGAGAAGGACGACTGGGATGACAAAGTACCTGCTATTCTCTGGGCATATAGAACAACATACAAAAGAACGATAGGTCCACCTTTCTCACTTGTCTATGGGAAAGAAGCAGTTGTCCCATTGCATTTTCATCGACAAGCACCGACTATTGCAGCAGTATTGCACATTGATGTCGAAGATGCACGACAAGAAAGACTATTACAACTGTCGAAACTGGATGAAAGTCGACAGATGGCAATAGAACATCCACAAGTCCAAAAACAGCAACAGAAAGCGTGGCACGACAGAAATATCAAACAGAAGTATCTGTCAATTGGAGACTTGGCACTCCTTTATAATAGCCATGTGAAAGGGAAACCGAAGAAGTTACATACAGAGTGGATGGGACCCTATATTGTCGAAACATTAAATCCCAACGGATCAGTCCGACTGAAAACGCTACAAGGTAGTGTTTTCAAGAAAGTGGTAAATGGCGCCTGACTTAAACGGTACAAGTCGTGAATATTCTAAAAAAAAAAAAAACGGTTAGAAATAACCGAATAAGAGAAAGTACTATAAGCAATCAAGTAAACAGCAAGGCATGACAAAAGCAGAATGACAAGAGATTGGCAAAATAAGGATGGAAAGAGCAAAGAGAAAAGCCCGACGCATAACCGTCGGTATTATAGACATCGACAAGACTGTCGACGAGTTGCAGAGGAAAACCAGACACGACAGAAACAATGGAGCACAAACCGACAAAACTCATATAGAGAAGTCCATTGACATGACACATTAAGCAAAGTGTCGCGGCATCATGATGGCAAAGAAGTAAAGGATAAAAGTAGTCGCAACGCCAGAAGTACTGCACTTGACAGGGCGCCGAAATCCTGTCAGCTCAACTTAATACCTACATCAAATCAACCATCAATATAAGCCTCTACGTCCCGTTCAGCTGTGCTAAGCAGCTCCACCATAAATCCTGAGCTCGAGGATTCTTGGGCACTCTTTTTCCAAGAACTTGAACTTCAAGACACAGAGCTCCCTGACCCTGTTGAAGCAAGTTTCGCATTCTCTGAATCCATCATGGCTCCAAGAAAAACCCTAACGGCAACAAGGGCCGCTACGACAACTGTTAGAGAGCTAGAAAAAGAGAAATCGCCGTTGGAAACAAGATTACAGATGATTCGGAAAGCAAAAGCGCTAGAACCCAGTTGAAAGAGAGCTTGGAAAGACATTGATGATTGGGGGAAGGAATCAGACGATCGCTGGAGGGAGGAAGCACAACGATTGCAGACAGCTACAATTCTGCATTACATGAAGGCACCTCTGTTGGATAGTTTCGGAGAACTTGAAGAAATCATTTCACAATTTATTGTTAGCAGGTATTGTTGTCCGCCAAGATGGCATGTGTGTTGTTGAAGCCCAAAATGTGACACACCAGTTGGATGACAACTCTCTCAGGAGAGAGGCCAATGTCACCACACTCCTCTCCTCTTCGCTTCAGGTTGGCTCTCCTCCAACTCTAGGGGGTATCCCTAAGATAGGATCGCTAAGGCAGGGACAGTGAACGGGCAAGGTGAATTTGAAGAGGCTGCCTTAGAGAAACGGATGTAGCAAAACAATGAGTTTTTAAATGGGTGATGGAAAAGAAGGGAAGATCAATCCTCAGGGAAAGACCAGTGCCAGTACCAGAAGGGGAAATGGAGTCAAAAGAGGACTCATGGAGGCCTTGTGCTTCATAAAAGTGAGACTAATCTAGAATGCCCAAACAATCAGATCTTAATCAACATTTCGTACAACCGAATACTGATGTCCATCGAAATACTAATCGTTTAAAGCATAATTAATCAACTTAAACCGTAAATGGCTAATCTATTGTGCTTAAAAAAGCCCTCACAAGCTAGATTTATTCTGCAACTTGAAATACATCGCACCACCACATGAAAGATACTCAATCTGTCCTAAAAAAACCCAGCTGATATTTTCATTAAGCTCAAGAAGGGAAAGAAACCCCAAAAGTTTTCCATCCTTACAAGTGAAAGAGGCTGTCCTCTTTATAGGCCAAAAGGCACTTTTGAAAACAAAAAAAGAATAAAATAATAATAAATGAAAAGAAAGTGAACAAGTGGGTGAAGAGCCACTTTATTAAAAGGAACTCAAGCCTTGGCTATCCCATGTGAATCAAAAAATCAACATAACACTTAGTCGCCAAGCTCCATGCAACCACGTCACCAAGGATGCCCACCACGAAGGCCGAAACGTGGATGGTCAATTAAAAATGGAGCACCGCTCCAAATCACAAAAAACTAGAAATCAAGGAGACTTATAGCCGCTAGCTCTAGCTCGTATCAGATGGCACTTTCTTCACTACTTAGTTAACTGAATGTTTGAAATTATGACCAACCCGCCCACACATTTATCAGGTTCCGCAAGTAAAAATCGATACTCGGCTACCAACGAAACTGCTACACTCGGCTGCCAACGAAACTGCTACAGCAAAAATAAAAAATAAAAACAATTGCGTCAATGCTGGCTGCCAACTAAAATCGCGGGCTGGTGTTTTCACATGGGCGGTCTCCTCAAGTGACAACTCTCTTTACACCGAGACTATAACAACCTGTGAGTACCGAAACTTGCTTTTCTTGCTAGTTCGGGCTGTTGTACCAAAATCGGCTGCCAAATGTGTGATCCCTCGAGCTTTTGGCATTTGATTCTCTTCAAACCTTGCATCGAGTAGCTAACAACAGGAACGCCAGTTTATAAATCACAACAGTGAACTTTTGTGGAATTTAAACGACTTGACTATTTAACTACAGAATTTCCAGTTTGTAAACATGATTTGATGATCGACAGAAAATCGAATTCCAGATTTAATGTTACTAAAACCCGCCGATACCCAACTGATCTTTAGCATGTGACAGTGGAACTAAAATCGCGATTTTTCTTTTTTAGCACAGCCGTCAAGAGATTCATATGCTGACAGTTGCTAACTTCGTGTTTGAAAACCGAACTCTGTCTTCACATTCCAATCAACGTTGCTATCACCATTTTGCAGGCTACGGGCGTCTGAATGTAACCCTGCACAAAATTTCAGCAGCTAATGACGGACTGTTGATTATGGCCGTGGCCTTCTGGCGCTGCTAACTGTGAACCGACCTCATCAAATGCGTGAAACTCCTGATTAACTTCGATCTCTGCTGGCGTGATTGATATCCTGATTTTTGTTGCTGCGGTGTTGATCATTTTACTGACCCCGAGCATTGGCGTGAAGGAAACATCTTTTTCTTTTTACCGAAAAACTTAGACCTGTGCTGATCGCGAAAATGGGGTTTGCGCCAGATGCCAGAAAAACTTGGCAAGATAGAGGCGTTTTTCTGATAGAGACACCTCCAGGTCCAATTCGTGTTTACCATTTGTTTATCATGTGAACAACTTCTTTTTTGCGAGAGTACTTAAAAAGCAATGACCTCCTCTGTCAAATGTTTTCATTGGCATTTGTATTAATACCCTGAGGATGATCCCACTTCACTTATTTCTTGCTCAAAAAGTATAGCTACAGCTTTAACATTTAACTCTTTCAATACTTCCATGCTGTGCGCATGTTGTATCTGCTGCTCTGATTTTTTCTCTATCCCAAGTTTGCCAGGATTCGCCAGACTAGGCCATTCATCTTCAATCTCCGAACCATCCTTCTTGCATTTAAATAAGAGATAAACTCGACCAAATATACAGCTAAAAATCAGTTTTGCTAATGATGCTTTTGTGCATGCTTGCGGGTTTTATAGGATTGTAAAAACATCTCCCTCATAATTCAGTGAACCCTGAGAAGTTTGATTTTCTCCTATGTATGTTACCTGATATCAAAGTAATAGGGTTATATCTGTGGCTTTCAAAAATGGGATGGGCAGAGAATTACCAGCTGCATAAACTGATAACAGCTTATCCTGAAGAGTAAAACCTTGGTGATCAACAGTTGCAGCATTCTTCAGTGTGCCTTCAACAGCACTGGAGCTTAGTCGAGAGTCAATGTCTTCTCCTTGCACTGTGCTTGAAAATGTAATACGGGAGAAGTAAGGGAAGAAAATGAAGCTTCTTACTCTTTTGATGCCTCTAAATCTGTCCCAAACTCTCCTGTGTAAAATAACCATCTCCGGAGCAGAACCAGCAGCCTTTCCAATCTGATCTTCACATTAGCATGGGAATATGAACGGTCCTTCAGTGACTTGGTCAAAAAGCTCAAAAATTTTTACCCCTACAAGTTAGGAGGTAACATCTGGCTCCAACTGCGGGACATGTGATCGCCTCGGTGAGTGCATGAGAACACCAGCTTCTCTTGGTTATCGCAGACCAAACCAAAAACACAGCGCGGTGGGGATGGCTCGATTCACATCCCCATGATCACCACTTATTACATAAAATTTTAAAAAGACAAAACAAATAACAGCAAATGCTCATGCAAGAGCTTATTTCTTCCTACCTACCTACACTAACATGAGACAACAACATGCTATGTATATTCATATAACCAATGTAACCAATCTAGCATCTTATCTTTGTTATTTCTCTTTTCTCCGTGCTCAGTTCCAGACAAAAATGTGGTCAGAGTTACCTTTAAACAGAGAGATCCTTGAATCTGCCCATGAACATGAAATGACAGACTGTTAGGACATAAAATTTTATCAAAGTTTTGGCAAAAAAGTTTAGAATGTGCACAAGAAGCTTCGATCCATTGGTGGATGGGGCTGATATAAAAAATTCCATCGAGCTGATCATTATCATAAAACTGCTCATGAATATCTTTGATGTTTTCTATTGCAGCAAGAGGCTGTTCATAAACTTTTTTAATGGCACAGCTTTGAGGCAGCCCCATCCTTTCAATATTTTTTGTTATATCCAAAGACTTCTCATGAAACAGATCTGTAAAATAAGAGCTATTACCTTCGATGAAATGGAATCCAGGCAGTTCCACACCCTCACCATAAGTCTGTTCAAGGTGGTTTGCAAAACAAACACTGTTATCTTTACTAATAAAATGATTTTGAAGTAGATTTTCATCATCATAAAACTGTTCATGAACTTGGGGCAGCTCCAACTTTTCATCATGAAGCTGCTCAGAAACTTGTGTTTTTTCTTCAATGAGATCTTCAATATTTTCTTTCAACTGTTGCTCTTTTTGTTCAATGTGGACCCTAGGGATGAGGGCATCGTACTCTCTAGCAAGTTGTTCAATCTCATTGACAGTTCCATCATGCCAGCGGAGGAGAAACCTTTCAAAAAACTTTGCCAATGAATCTATGGATTCATCCAGAAGACCATAGAACCAATTGTCAGCATCCCCTTCCAAAGTGAAAGCAAAAATGACCATAAGGTCATCCTCACAATAAACATTTAAATCGACCATCAATTTGCAGTAAGAGGCAGTGTGATAGATTGCTGAAACATCATCATTTCCATGGAACTTTGGGAGAATGTCATGCACTGTTTCACAGTCATAGCAGTCATTAGGAAATCCACGGATATTTGAGAAATCTAGCGCGGCGCAAGCTTCGCGCAGAGTAGTTTCGTGCAGAAGATTACGCGGTTTTTCTTTATCATCATCCATAAATCAAATAATGAGGCACTAAATCTGAAACATAGTCATACCTCATGCCAAACTGTGGAGTCGCCAAGGTGAGCTTGAAATCTTTCCAATGAGTGTGCTCACCTCTACACCCAATAGGATCTTCAAATCTGCAAAAGGACAAGGGCTCTGTCCCTTCGTGGAGTTGCCATGTGAGAAGAAGAATCTGCAATATAATCTCCCACAAATGTCGTCAATGAAGCATAGTCTTCAAATTTCGGGAACTGGACTTTGTCCTCGGCAACGGCGCCAAAAATGTTGTCCGCCAAGATGGCATGTGTGTTGTTGAAGCCCAAAATGTGACACACCAGCTAGATGACAACTCTCTCAGGAGAGAGGCCAATGTCACCACACTCCTCTCCTCTTCGCTTCAGGTTGGCTCTCCTCCAACTCTAGGGGGGTATCCCTAAGATAGGATCGCTAAGGCAGGTACAGTGAACGGGCAAGGTGAATTTGAAGAGGCTGCCTTAGAGAAACGGATGTAGCAAAACAATGAGTTTTTAAATGGGTGATGGAAAAGAAGGGAAGATCAATCCTCAGGGAAAGACCAGTGCCAGTACCAGAAGGGGAAATGGAGTCAAAAGAGGACTCATGGAGGCCTTGTGCTTCATACAAGTGAGACTAATCTAGAATGCCCAAACAATCAGATCTTAATCAACATTTCGTACAACCGAATACTGATGTCCATCGAAATACTAATCGTTTAAAGCATAATTAACCAACTTAAACCGTAAATGGCTAATCTATTGTGCTTAAAAAATCCCTCACAAGCTAGATTTATTCTGCAACTTGAAATACATTGCACCACCACACAAAAGATACTCAATCTGTCCTAAAAAAACCCAGCTGATATTTTCATTAAGCTCAAGAAGGGAAAGAAACCCCAAAAGTTTTCCATCCTTACAAGTGAAAGAGGCTGTCCTCTTTATAGGCCAAAAGGCACTCTTGAAAACAAAAAGAGAATAAAATAATAATAAATGAAAAGAAAGTGAACAAGTGGGTGAAGAGCCACTTTATTAAAAGGAACTCAAGCCCTAGCTATCCCATGTGAATAAAAAAATCAACATAACACTTAGTCGCCAAGCTCCATGCAGCCACGTCACCAAGGATGACCACCACGAAGGCCGAAACGTGGATGGTCAATTAAAAATGGAGCACCGCTCCAAATCACAAAAAACTGGAAATCAAGGAGACTTAGAGCCACTAGCTCCAGCTCGTATCAGATGGCACTTTCTTCACTACTTAGTTAACTGAATGTTGAAATTATGACCAACCCGCCCACACATTTATCAGGTTCCGCAAGTAAAAATCGATACTCGACTGCCAACGAAACTGCTACACTCGGCTGCCAAGGAAACTGCTACAACAAAAATAAAAAATAAAAACAATTGCGTCCATGCTAGTCGCCAACTAAAATCACAGGCTGGTGTTTTCGCATGGGCAGTCTCCTCAAGTGACAACTCTCTTTACACCGAGACTATAACAGCCTGTGAGTACCGAAACTTACTTTTCTTGCTAGTTCGGGCTGTTGTACCAAAATCGACTGCCAAACGTATGATCCCCCGAGCTTTTGGCATTTGATTCTCTTCAAACCTTGCATCGAGCAGCTACCAACAGGAACGCCATTTTATAAATCACAACAGCAAACTTTTGTGGAATTTAAACAACTTGGTTGTTTAACTACAGAATTTCCAGTTTGTAAACATGATTTAATGACCGACGGAAAATCGAATTCCAGATTTAATGTTACTAAAACCCGCCGATACCCAACTGATCTTTAGCATGTGACAGTGGAACTAAAATCGCAATTTTTTTCTTTTTTAGCACAACCATCAAGAGATTCATATGCGGACAGTTGCTAACTTCGTGTTTGAAAACCGAACTCTGTCTTCACATTCCAATCAACGCTGCTATCACCATTTTGCAGGCTACGGGCGTCTGAATGTAACCCTGCACAAAATTTCAGCAGCTAATGACGGACTGTTGATTACGGCCGCGGCCTTCTGGCGCTGCTAACTGTGAACCGGCGTCATCAAATGCGTGAAACTCCTGATTAACTTCAATCTCTGCTGGCGTGATTGATATCCTGATTTTTGTTGCTGCGGTGTTGATCATTTTACTGACCCCGAGCATTGGTGTGAAGGAAACATCTTTTTCTTTTTACTGAAAAACTTAGACCTGTGCTGATCGCGAAAATGGGGTTTGCGCCAGATGCTAGAAAAACTTGGCAAGATAGAGGCGTTTTTCTGATAGAGACACCTCTAGGTCCAATTCGTGTTTACCATTTGTTTATCATGTGAACAACTTCTTTTTAGTGAGAGTACTTAAAAAGCAATGACCTCCTCTGTCAAATGTTTTCATTGGCAATTGCATTAATACCCTGAGGATGATCCCACTTCACGTATTTCTTGCCCAAAAAGTATAGCTGCAGCTTTAACATTTAACTCTTTCAATACTTCCATGTTGTGCGCATATTGTATCTGCTGCTCTGATTTTTTCTCTATCCCAAGTTTGCCAGGATTCGCCAGACTAGGCCATTCATCTTCAATCTCCGAACCATCCTTCTTGCGTTTAAATAAGAGATAAACTCGACCAAATATACAGCTAAAAATCAGTTTTGCTAATGATGCTTTTGTGCATGCTTGCGGGTTTTATAGGACTGTAAAAACATCTCCCTCGTAATTCAGTGAACCCTGAGAAGTCTGATTTTCTCCTATGTATGTTACCTGATATCAAAGTAATAGGGTTATATCTGTGGCTTTCAAAAATGGGATGGGCAGAGAATTACCAGCTGCATAAACTGATAACAGCTTATCCTGAAGAGTAAAACCTTGGTGATCAACAGTTGCAGCATTCTTCAGTGTGCCTTCAACAGCACTGGAGCTTAGTCGAGAGTCACTGTCTTCTCCTTGCACTGTGCTTGAAAATGTAATACGGGAGAAGTAAGGGAAGAAATGAAGCTTCTTACTCTTTTGATGCCTCTAAATCTGTCCCAAACTCTCCTGTGTAAAATAACCATCTCCGGAGCAGAACCAGCAGCCTTTCCAATCTGATCTTCACATTAGCATGGTAATATGAACGGTCCTTCAGTGACTTGGTCAAAAAGCTTAAAAAATTTTACCCCTACAAGTTAGGAGGTAACAGGTATCACAATGGAAATCTCTATTTCAACGTTCTAGTCGACATTGATGGAGCACTTATCCACAAAATAACCAGTCTGTCACATAAGGGAGATGTTGTACCGACAAGTTCAGGTGCTGACTTGACCGACGAATTTGTCACTACTGCTGCTGGAAAGAACTCACGAAGCATAGCCGTGAGTCAGATCATATATGGTAATTATAAAACTGTTGCCAAGATTGTGTCGCATGCACTGTCACGAACAGGAAGAGGATCAGACTTGAAGACCGACATGTTGGAAGCTGTAAAAAATATGGCTATGCGTGGCAAAGTGTACAAGTGGGCAGACTTCTTGGCCGACATAATAACACACACATGTTATAAGTGCCAAGAGGAAGGGACCAGCATTTGGTACCCATTTGCACTTATATGGATTGCCATGACCCACATTCGGCCGTGAGGGAACAAGGATTTTGCTCAGGAACGAAATGTCCTTATGGAGAATTTCCGTTGCTTCGCACTAGGAGCGAGCCGACATGGTCCACTGACGGTTAAAATTTGGTTGGAAGCATGGTTTATAGATCTCAAAACAAAGGCGACAAGAGAGTACCGCAGAACATTCGACGAAGTATACCTCCGACAGCTCACATCCAACTCTCTTTGGATGATACAACGGTCTGGTATATGGAAGGAGCAACAAGTTAGGCAAAACGCCTCGACTATTATCCATCAGTAAATGAAATTTTCACGGAGTTAAGTCGACAATCAAATGAAGTATTGGCCATCCCGCCCCAAGCAAGAAAATTCGACTTCACCAATGTCGAGCCGTTGACAGACGCAGAAAAAGAAGCATATGACAGTTGGTTATACATGAACACTTTCATTTATCAGCCTGAACCGGTACCTAATCCCAATGTACTAGCACTTACACTTACTCCACACGAAGAGCCAACAGAAGCCACAGAGCAGTCGAACCGCAGTACAGAGTCCGACAATCCAGAGCATCTTTTGACGAATGACAATATCCAAAGGGTAGCAGGTGAACTGCTTACAGCCCGACATAACAAGGTGATACCGACACAAGGGAAGGGAAAAAGAAAAGTCACTTTTCAGAAGCCTACAGAAGAAGATGAAATCGAGCTATACGATACTGCTACCTAGATTCTCGAAGACATAGCCAAGAATAAGTTGCCTGTAGAAGAGTAGTTCAGGAAGTTTATAGAAACAAATAAGTGCAAGACACCCAGAATTCTTGTCAAGAAACCAAAGATTCCGGTCGAACCCCATGTCGACCTTACCGTTCTTACTCCCCCTTCTTCCCCGACCGCAGTAGAAGAAGAAACTACCCCTTTAGCATTACCTGCTCCTATTAACCCGACAGATGCTGCTTTGAGCCAGTTCATCGCTAACCTACTAGCACTATGTCCTAACTGGCGTGAGATGGTCACCCAGTCTTTGCAACCACACCAACTGTTCCACTTAACCTGGCTCCCCTCGACACTATTAGAACCAACAGTTTACCTTTACCATCTACAGTACCAGAAGTTGTCGGTCACATAAAGACCCATCGTATCAGAAACCCCGACCCATTATGTATAATCTATTCACAGGAAACATCTATTTATAACCCTCTTCCAGTCACACCACTGCAATAAGTGAGTCCACCTCAACCCGTAGTCGGTCATAATGAAAAGTCACCAGAAGTCATTACTTCCCAATTCGAGTCTAGAGTTCAAGAAGTTAAGTCAAGTCTAGTCGGTTTGGGTCTGTCTGGCAGTACCATCCTGTCAAGTCTAACTTCGACAGAAGTTGACCTTCCATCTATCCCGACAAGTCAGTCGAGTCTCCCTGCCGACGGATCCAAGTCCGTTCCTTTGATACAGCAGCAAAACAAGGAAGCAATAGCAACAGAAGCAATTGAAGCCGCTACAGTTCAAGCCAATGAAACAGCCGAAGTTCAAGACATTGAAGCTGACATGACAGAAGTACCTGAACAAACCAGCATACAAGACACTAGTACAATAAACATCGACACATCCAGCATACCAACAAATATTCCAGTAGGTGCCGAAGCTATTGAGCATGAAGTTCCAATTACTACAGAAGCATAGCAAAGCATACAGATCCAGACAAAACAAGCCGTTGCTAGCACACAAGCAGTTGTCCACATTCATCTGGCAACAACCAACAAAGAAAAGAGGGCCAAAGTAGCCAAACATAAGTAAAGAAAAAGACAAAGAAAAAAGCAGCCGGAAGAAACATAAAGATAAGAAACACAAAGAAAGAGAACTTCAGCAGCAGAAGCAAAAGCAACAAATATAGCAAAGCCAAGAAGAACACAACCTCTCGGTTTACTTGGACCAGTTTGGAGCCACTGCCGCTTATCAGCCACAGTTGGCATCCCAATAAGAGCTTGATCTAATTGAAGATGCAGTCTTTAGAGAACAACAACATCGCCGACAGGAGACAGAAGACCAGTTACAGGAAGAAAGAACTACATTTCTTGCTAAGTGTGAAGACTTAGCTCAACAAGTCATTCCACTTCCATCAAGTTCCGACACGACATCACCTGTCGACAGAGAATATCAGTTACTCGAATCTGTCGTGTCGACTCTACAATCTGAGCTTCTAAAGAAACAACAGGACCAGGCGTCAAAGTATCGTCCCTAATGGCAAGTCAATTTACAGCTTTTACAGAAGCCCTCAGCCTACTCAAGCAATACGACAATCAAGCAGTAAAACTTGCTGAAGTCTTGAATAATTGGTATATACATTACGGCGAGGTATACAAAGAACTCCAAAAGACACGAACACTTTTGAGCAAACTGCAGCGTCAGCGTCTAACTGCAGAAGAAGCACTTATTGAAAGCATCGACAATCAAATCATTTTGGAAAACAGAAAGCTGGACAAACTAGAAAAATAGGAAGCACAATGGATATCTCAAGCACGATGCGGCCTCTCTAAACTTGAAGAAATCCAACCCAGACTCCGACATCTACTTGCTGCTGCTCAAGAAACAATTACTCTGTTTGGCCCCGACATGATTCACTTACAGAATATATCTACTTAAGACAAGATGGAAAACCTGTCGAAGCTCACGACATTGACTATGGACATTCAAAATTCGTTGCGCACTTGGGAAGACTTTCAGCACCATCTCTCTGTCTCTGCCGAAGTTATTATTGATGTATGCTTGCAACTACCTAATGCTACTAGCTGCAGCCTGCCATCGTCATAACCGTCCAAGCACTTCTTTTTGCTGTTTTGATCTCTCCATTTCTTCAGGACGAAGAAAGATTTTGAGGTGGGGGAGATGTTGGAGGGGCCTAGGTCGGCCTGTCGATTAGGCCCTCCAGCCAACCATTCTGAACTATATGTCGACAGGTCGCGTCGGTCGGTTAGACCGACAAACGGTTATGTAACTGTATTGAAAGATGTATATATATAGGCTGTTGAGCCGATGTACTGGTTAGATTAGTTTTATGTTGTATTTTGCCCTTACTGGTTAATACAAAGGCTTGTGCTTCTCTCTATTTGTCTTGTCTCTTGTATTTGTATCATTGTGTATGCTTGCTTATAACATGTAATGTATATATGGTAACCACATGAACCTTGGGACTACAACACATCCCAAGTATCTTTAAGGTAATCTATGGTGATAGTAACTACAAATTAATTCACTTTTATTTGCAAGTTAGATCCTATACTAGTACTTGCATTTCACTGCTTGTGGATTCTTGCTTCAGTTAATCCACACTTACAGGAACTCAAACTAATTAATCAATTCGAATTTATGGGATGGATTTCATTGCAATACAAATTTCTCAAACATAAGGGATTTGATTTGTGGTATTTTGCTTATCTAGATATTGCTCATTACCTTGACGAAATTATACAAACCTAATGAAGTTGTGAAGTTTCCTCATAAGTATTGCTTGGATGCTTTGAAATATTATTGATAATAAAAATCAAAGCTAGATGCTTAGAAAGTAGTGGTGGTTAAATCAATAATATGTCAAAAATCCCCAAAAGGGTCATATAGGCCTAAAGAAAGTAGTGGTTAAATGTATGTTAAATCCAAAGATTGTTGGCCAAGGAAATGAAATGTAATGATTAATTCCTCACGGAACCCACCAGTTGTGATGTGATATGGAGTAAGGGACAGCTAATTCTAAGTGTCCCCTAGAACCTCAAGTTACGGTTAGCCGGGCACCCAGTCCACGGAGGTTCTAGAAAAGATCCCCACGGAGCTGATACAGCTTGGATGTGAGTTGTAGACATTTGCCAAGGTTGAATAAGCACCTCTCTGAACAACTTATTCCATTTGTGAGACACTGCCATCCTGTGTTTTATTATCCAGCATATGCTTAAGTGTGTATTCCCTTTCCCTTATCCAAAGTATCACAGTGTTGACTCAGTCAAGTCATCCCCTTTATCCTAACCTTGCATTCTTCACCCTCACCCTTTGCTAGCAATATTATCATGTCTACAGAATGGGTATATCCTTGAGGTTCTTTTGTAAGTAAATGATTATTTGAACTTATGCTTGATTATAATTATCTATTAATTGCCAGTGAAATGATGCTTAATACTTTAAGTCTTGCTATGAGACTGATTAACAGAGCATGCTTTAACCATTTGCACTTACAGCATTAGGCTTTTCTATCCTGGGTCATATTTTGATCAGTTTTGACCTAGTCAAACCTAGTTTGACCAAGTCAACCTAGTTTAACCAAGTCAACCTTGGGATCCGTGATGAGTTTGACCAGTGATGCTATATGATGATGATCTATGTCCTTTGATAGGCATTTGATTACTCCATACAGTGGACACATGTTTTAGTTGATGGTTGATGTTTTTTTTTTATGGTTGTTATTATTCCCAGACCATCTATTTTATTATTGTCCGGGTATGGCGAAGTCTACAGATGCTCTTACAAGTTGCCACAGGGTGTATGGGTACTCATCTCGAGTAGATTTGGACCTTCTAAGTCCATTGAGACATTTAATTATCAATTTCAGGCACTCCCAGTGATGATAGATTCAGATTTCCACTTTTGACTGGTTTTGCCATGCATAAATGGCATGTCCAGCAGTTGCATTGAGATAGCACATTTCCCTATGGTGCTACAAAGGAGATGGGTGGTCCAACCACTTGTTACCATATTACCCCTTCTCCAGACATGATGGTGCAGTCAGATTTTGTGCTCGGGCATCAGGCAGTGAGTTAAAGGCGTTTTGATGGTTTTCAGGTGGAATAAAAATGGGATAAAAAAGGTCATTAAGGAAATCGATTTGGGCTATTGAGGCAAGGTTTTGGCATGAGGTTTGTTCAGAGGTCATCTATGATGTATCCCACTTCTTCCAAATCATCTTGCAGCATTCAGTGGGGTTTATACACTCTCCAGGTTGTGATTTGATGTATTTTTCTCTCATTGAGGGGGAGCCACGATTTGGTCATTTGGTCACTTGGACATGTTATTGAGTCATATGTTATATCATTGTGCCATGGGGTGATGCTAGTGAAGGATAATAAAACCTCCTAGCCCCACCATGTGCTCCTAGTTGCTTGTCCTAGTCATTTTATGTGGTACGCACTTGTCTTAGTCATTTTTATGTGGTGCGCATCCCCCCTAGGGCCTCTTTTAGTGAGTGCGCACCCCTCTTAGTGAGTTGATCCATGTTATATTGTTTTGGCTCATCTTAGCCGTTGATTGTATTGTATTTATCTTTTGATCTCCACCACTCGTTTGTAAAGTGGTTAGGGTTTTGGTCTCTCTCACTCCTATTTAAGGAAGAGACCCCCTATTGTAAAGGCACCTTTGGGCTCTTGAACTCTTGGAATAAAATACTACTTTTGCAGATCTACTTCTCTAGTTTTGTTGGATTCTCTTGCAAGTTGAATATATAATCTTCTCTCTATGTATCATTGTGGATCTTGTGCTTCAAATGCTTTCTCTGCAAGGATGTCGTGTGGGTGAAGAGGAGGATGATTGGAGGGGACGCTATTGTGGGGAAACCCCATATCTTACCTTTGGATTGTTCTTTGTCTTAGGGAGTATCATTATTGTATCTTTGTGACATATTTGATGCTTTTTGTTTCATCTTTTCTTCCGTATAGCTTCTTCCATGTTTGATTGATTCTCATTATAGATCGTTTTGGACAGGGAAGGGCACATTGGACGACTTGGAAGGATAGCAATTTCACTTGGAGCACTTGGATCTCACTCTTGATCAATGTTGCACGACTCGGACTCGGCAAAGACTCGGCTGGCATATGACTCGTGGACTCGGGAAAAACTCGGGAAAGACTTGGGATAGACTCGGCAAGACTCGACAAATAGGAAAAAAAATTAAAATATTGTACATTTTGGGAAAAAAAAAAGATTAAAAGCATTTCCAATCCATATAAGCTATAAAACTACAATTTATGTAATAATTCATAACATTGTCTCATAAACTCATAAACAATGACTATACGACATAACACAATTGATTTTAAAATAATAAAATTAAAAAATATATATACAAAATATATAATGGAAATAATATATATATATATATATATATATAAATTAATAAATTTAAATTTAAAATAAAATAAAAAAATTAATTTAAAATAAAAAATAACACAAATTAAATAAATAAATAAAAAATATATATATATAATAAAAAAATTTATAACAAAAATCTAAATAAACAAAAGTTAAAACTATCTAACACAAACTATATAATAAAAATATAAAAAAAAAACTACATATATAATATATATTATCTAGCCCCAAGAGTTAGCTCGATCGGTTGTGTTCTCGGAAGTTAGGCCTCCCAGCATGCGAGGTCACGGGATCCATCCTCATAGACCCTCTTGGGGTTAGGCACGCAGCGGCCGCAGGGCGGAAACCCCTTCGGGGAGGGTCCGTCGGAAATTATTTCGTGGATGTAGCGGTCGGCTAAGCCGATTAAAGTGAACCACATGGGAAAAAAAAAATATATATATATATATATATATATATATTATCTATAAAATATATAACAAAAAATTAAAATATAAATAAATAAAAAAACTATATAAACATAACATAAATAAAATATTTATATAAACTAACTGTCTATTATATCGTTTAACACAAAGTATATAATAAAAATATAAATAAATAAAAACTACATATATAATATATATTATATATAAAATATATAACAAAAAATTAAAATATAAATAAAAAAACTATATAAAGTTATAAACATAACAATGAACATAAATAAAATATTTATATAAACCATAACATAAACTTGTCGTCGAACATGAACGGAACTCGACTGCGCGGAACCCTACACGCACGTCGAAGACCAAAATTCGTCCACCCGCGAAAGAATTTTCACGTCCATGCTTTCGCGTCCCTGGAGTCCGACGATTCTAGCGATTATTCCGACGAGTTTGTGGGCGATTACAGCGATTCCGACGACTTGGCAGCGGTTCCAGTGAGTTCTCTGTTGGCAGCGAGTTCCTTGCCGAGTCTGTTGTAGTTACATAGGAGTAGGAGTCACTCATCGAGACTCGCGAGTACTTACGAGTCTTAAATGAGCGGTGCTTCACTGCTCTTGATTGCCTCACATGGGAAAGATTATCAATTTGCAAGATGGCTGCAAGCTTTAGAGGTATGTTCTTCAAGGTATGTATCTAGTTTCATGCATTTTACCCATTGGTCACTCCAAACCCTCATATCTTAAAACCCTAGATTTTTAGATCTAATAGGTCTAGCGATAACTTGGGCTTAATAATTAAAACCCACCTCACAAATAATTAATAAACCTTGGAGACCAAATTTGGTGGGCATCCGACTCCATTTACCCCCTGATCTAAGGCACTGGGCCTCTCCAAGGGAGGTCGCACTTGTGGGTAGGTGGTCTTTTTCCAAATCTATCATCTGGGTATTGCTTGTTCCTCATCAAAACATCAGTTTTGTTGATAAGCAACCCTTCTAGTGCCATTCCTCTCTTGATTTTGCCTTGTGGGCCCCATTTCACTCATTTTCCATAATTTAAGGGTGGGCCCCACTTGGGTTCTTTTGATTGGCATTAGATCTATCTAGATCTACTTAATTCAACTCATAAGTGGTATATTTTATGCATGATTGAACATTTGTCCCTTGAATAAGCCTCCTCAACCAAGCCCTAATTTCTTTTGTCCACTTATCTTCCCTAGATCTAGATCTAGTCACTCTTGATCTCTCATCTTTCACTTTCACATTTCCCTAGGAGGTCTTGAGTTGAATCGCTAGCCTTCATTGGTTAGCTAGGGTCTCCCCTATGGTCTTGCTTAGGCTAAATCTAAAGTGAAGAGTGCTTCGGTTAGCGTGACACCCATATGACTTGGGAACCGTGGCATCTCTTGGATCACCTCTTTAGTTGTCCAACGCCTCCAGAATAGGATCACCTTTTGGGACAACTACAAGTTGCGTGATAACATTTTTGGCGCTGTTTCCGGGGAGGTAGAGGCTTACCTCAGGTGTCTGCGAGGGTTTGTGCGTATCTCTTATCTTATCACATCCGGTCTTGTAATTTAGATGGTTATTATTTTTTACTTAAATCACACATAACCATCTCATTTTCACTCATCTCTCCCCGCTTATACTCGACATATCTTTCGGTAGACAAGAGTTAAAGTTTACCTGGCGACTCTTAATCGTGACTCCTCTGAGGAACGACCTCATAGACATCCTTCAATCTCAGAAGTAGGGCTAACACGAATCAATTAGAAGGAACCCCGCTTACATATCATCGAAGAGATCCCAAAGCCCAATCATATAAGTTCTTTTGGAAAATCGTGAACTCTTCTGATTCTCCAAATCGTTTCTTGGGATCCCCTTCAACTAATCTGGTTCCTCCTGTATCTCCGTCTTATCAAGTAAATCTAGTAAATCCAATGGTTGGAACAAATCAAACTCCTCCTGTAAATCCTCCTGCCGGTCGTAGATTTGGGAATAAAGCCAAAGCTTCACCTTTAGATTTTTCTCAAATCCCTGGTTCACCCCATGATATGCCTGACAAGTATTTGAAAAGATTCCTAAGTTTAATGGAAATTGTGCGACCTCCATTGAGGACCACATTGAGAATGTCTGGGCTCATATGGAAGCATATGGGGCGAAAGAAGAAGATGGTTATATGAGGGGTCTTTTTGCAGCCCTGGAGGGTGATGCTAGTAAATGGTTTGACCATTTGCCTGCATCATCAATCACGGGATATGATGCCTTTGCATAAAAACTTAAGCATAGTAGTCAGTCAAGTTGGACAGACGTTTCCTTTTGAACCAACTTTTCGAAATTAAAAAGAAAGAAAACGAGTCTGTCCATGAATTCAACCTCCGTTTTGATAAGATAGTGGCCAATATCCCTGATCATATTAGACCTAAAGAGCAAGTTGTGTTGATTCATTACCTCAATTCATTTGAGGGTTATCTAGGCTACCATCTCAAAGACAAAGACCCTAAAGACTTAAAAGAAGCTTAAGAAAACACTAGAAGGGCTTGTTATCACAAACATAGTAGCTGGGCTACCATGTGAGCATAGCAGATATCTGCACTTTTCAGAGCTTTGCCTTTACACTTTTTCAGTGAGATCAACTATGATGAGCAGCATTATTTATGATCACTCACACATCAAAGAATCTTTGTATCAGACATTTAGTAGACCTTATGCCAAGGATGAGCCTTGAGACCTCAGATTTGATGACCGATATGGCCTTTTGTCCCATACAGTTGCAGTGCAGTCTTCAGTATTTCAGATACAGTGTTCTCAGTGGTTATAGTTGGTTCAGATTACAAATGTTGAGTGATGACCCAGTATATATATGATGTGCATTGATGTTATTATCTTGTTGTTTAGGTCATTTTGATAGCATTGACTTGGTATAAAGTAATTATGATCTGGCATTGTATTAAAATTGAAATGAAATTGGTTATGGATTGTATGTATTGGTTGTATTACTGACATTGGAAACTCTTGTTTTATACTTGTTGTTCTTTACCTTCATATGAATGTGAAGATGATCATTTAGTGTCTTCTTGACCTGCTAGCTTAGGCACCATCTTCACTTGTCTCCATCCATCCATTTGTCATTTCCCATATATTGATCTTCACCCTGACTTACACCTTGACTTGTGATATGGAGGATCTTTCCCGCTTCTGCCTCTGTGTTGGACTTGCATCCATGTTTATTTTGTGTCTCGGCTCTGAGTTGGCAACAAAACTTGCCCTTGGTGAAAGGGATTTTATGCCTTTATCATTCTAGTCGGTTGCCTCGATGTGTGGTTTAGATTTGCGGAAGTCCCTCTAGTTGCTTGAGTTGTGTTGGCTAAAACTTGAAGCAAAATTGTACTACATATGGAAATTATTGTTATATCTTGTACAATCCAATGAAAGGGGCTATGAAATTGAAGTGAAATTCAAATGCTGTGAAATGTAAATGCACCCCGGATTTAAGCTGCGATTAGTTGGCTTATAAGCACATGTGAAATCCCAGAGGGGTCATATCAGACCTAAAAAGCAATGGATAAATGTATGCTAAATCTAAAGATTGTTGGCCATGAAATTCAATGAAATGAAAAGGTCCTAAAAAGCAGTGGTTAAATGTATTCCAAATCTAAATACTGTTGACCTTATGTGAAACTATTCCTCATTGAACCTGCGGGTTATGATATGAGATGGAGCAAGGGACAACTAATTCTAAGTGTCCCCTTTAACCTCAAGTTACGGTTAGCCTGGCACCTAGTTCATGGCGGTTCTAGTAGTAGACAATTTTTGCCAAGGTTGAATAAGCACTTCTTTGAACAACTCATCCATTTGTGAGACACCGCCATTCCTTGTGTACTCCTGGTCCAACACATGCTTAAGTGTATAACACCATGCCCCTCATCCAAAGTATCACAGTGTCAAGTCAGTCAAGTCATCCCTCTTAGCCTAGCCTTGTGTCTTTAGCTTTCACCCCTTGCTAGCAATTTGATCATGTTTACAAGCAAGTATATTCTTGAGATTCCTCTTGAAAGTAAATTATTTAACTAACCTATAATTACTTATTAACTACCAGTGAAATGATGCTTAATACTCTAGAGTCTTGCTATGAAAATGATTTAGAGAGCATGTCTTAGCTATTTGCACTTGCAACAGCATGGCTTCTTAGCCAGGGTCATATTTTGATTAGTTTGACCGGTCAAACCTAAGTTTGACAAAGGTTAACCTTGGGATCCGTGATGAGATGGACCACTTTATATATGATGTTGATCTATGGTCTTCTATATGCCTTTTTGATGATTCCATATGATGGGAACAGGTTTCAGATGATGATTGATGCAGTTTGTCATGATTATTATTATTTCCAGATCATCATTTTTTTACTTGTCCGGGTATGGTGGACCCTACAGATGATCCTACAGGTTATCAGGAGGTGTATGAGTACTCATCTCTAGTGGATTTGAGTCTTCCGGATCCATTGAGACACTTATCTATTAGTTTCAGGCACTCCCAGGCATGTTATGAGCAGTTTCCCACCTGTTGACCAGTTTGGCCATGCTAGTGTGGCCTGTCCAGCCAGATCATTGGAGGTCAGTCGTTGCCTAGGGCACTACAGGGGAAGGGGGTGGTCCAGCCACTTGTTATTTCCATATTACCCCCCTTCCGGACATGATGGCACAGTCAGTTTGACAGCACAGGCACCAGACAGTCAGTTATGGGAAGTTTCAAGGTTTTTCAGGAGAATAAAAAGGTCATAAAGGAATTCGATTTGGGCAATTGAGGCAAGGTTTTGGCATGAGGTCTACTTTGAGGTCATCTATGGTGTATCCCACTCCTTCCAGATCAATTGCAGCAGTCAGTAGGTTCCACACAATCAGCAGGATGTCTTTTGATGTACTTTTCTCTCAGATTGGGGGGGACAGGATTTGATCATTTATGTACTTGGACATGTCATTGAGTCTCATGTTATATTATTGTGCCATGGGGTGATGCTAGTGAAGGGAAATAATACCTCCTAGCCCCACCTTGTGCTCCTAGTCATCTTATGTGACACACACATGTATTAGTCTCCCCTAGTCATGGCATCATCCCCCCTAGGGTCTTTTTAGCCATGACATCATCCCTTTAGTGAGTGATCCATGTCATATGTTGTATTGGCTCATCTTAGCCATTGATTATATTGTTGTATCTTTCGATCTCAACCACTCATTTCAAAAGTGGTTTAGGGTTTTGGTCTTCCTCATCCTATTTAAGGAGGAGACCCCCTATTGTAAGGGCATTTTTGGAGCTCTTCAAACTTGGAATAGAAATACTATTTTGCAAATCTACTTCTCTTGTCTTGATGGATTCTTTTACAAGTTGAATATACAATCTTTTCTATGTGTATCATTTGTGGATCTTGGGGCTTCAAACGTTTTTCTACAGGGAGGTCGATTTGGTGAAGAGGAGGACGATTTGGAGGGCGACTATTGTGGGGAAACCCCATATCTTGCCTTGAATTGGCCTTTTGTCTCAGGGAGTATCATTATTGTATCTTAGTGACATAGTTGATGCTTTCTCTTTCATCTTTTCATCATTATTGTCATTCTTTTGCTAGGCTTGTTTCTCACTTGATCTTGTCCTGTAGGAGGAGGGCGAATTGGTCACCTTGGAAGGAGGACGATTTGGCTTGGAGCTTTGGATCTCACTCTTGAATATACACATAGGGGGAAGGTTATCAATTTTCAAAGTGGCCACAAGCTTTTGAGGTATGTTCTACAAGGTATGTATCTAGATCCATCCATCTTTTCTCCATTGGTCACATAAACCCTAAAATCAAAACCCTTGCATTTTTTTATTTTTTAGATCTATGGAGATCTAGCAATCACTTGGGATTAATCATTAAAACCCACCTTAATAATCATCTCAACTATCCCGATCTATAATTTGGTGGACATCCGACTCCATTTGCCCCTCCATCTAAGGCACTAGTCCTCCTTGAGGCAAGTTGCACTCCTTGGGTAAGTGGTCTTTTGCTAGATCTCACACGTGGATATTGCCTTTCTTCATTGATCCATTAGATCCATTCATTTTCAAACCCCCTAGTGCTTTTCTTCTTTGATTTTGACCTTGTGGGCCCCATTTGGACCAATTTCCATATTTTAAGGGTGGACCCCACTTGGATCTATTATTTGGGCACTAGATCTATCTAGATCTATTAATTTAACCCCATAAGTGTCCTTCATCTCCCCTTGGATGAATTTTTATATTGCCTTAAGCCTCTTCAACCAAGCCCTAACCCATTGGGCCCACTTATCCATCTTA
Source organism: Larix kaempferi (assembly GCA_027924585.1). NCBI lineage: Eukaryota > Viridiplantae > Streptophyta > Pinopsida > Pinales > Pinaceae > Larix > Larix kaempferi. Next base: position 8,151,986 of record BSBM01001433.1, on the reverse strand, counting down.
GATCTAGATCTTGTTTCATCTTGGTCTCCTTTTCTTTCATCATCACATTTCCCTAGAAGGTCTAGATTGAATTTGCTAGCCTTCATTGGCTAAGCTAGGGTATCCCCCTTAATCTTGCTTAGGATTGATCTAAAGTGAAGAGTGTCTCGATTAACGTGACATCCATCTTGAATTGGGGACCGTGGCATCTCTTGGGTCACCTCTTTAGTTGTCTACACCTCTACCGTCCTGGATGGGATACCTTTAGAGACAACTACAAGTCGCGTGATAACAGGGCTAAAGAAAATGTTGCCTCTATGGGGAAGCAAAACTTCTTTGATTCAATTAGTGCTTCATCCTCTAGATATGAGCCTAAAGCTAAGAAAGAAAAAGAACCAATTAAAGAACCCTATTGCCGCCGAAATTGCACACCTGGTTAACGCAACATAAATCTATGCTACTGCTCGGTGCGCCCTTGGGGGCAAGTCTCGAGTCAAGGCTGTCACCTGATCTTGACTCCTCCGTTTAGGACAACTCCTAATCGAAGCCAAGGGGGTAGTCCCTACGAAATGTTTCTAAGGTTATTAGAATGCTTCAATGAATTAGTTATGGATTTTTTTTGAGTTTTTGTGAAGGTATGATTACCACAGTCCAAGTTTGTTTGCAAAGATAATTTTAAAGATATGCTTTCAAAGGCAAAAAATACAAGACCACCAATATGTAAAGATACAACAACAGTTTACGATACTAAGCAAGAAATAATGAATAGTGTTGTTGTGGACCAGTGCCAAAATGGAGTCGATAAATCAGATAAACTGCTGAAAGGGAAATGTTTTCCAAATGTCTCTTGGTTTGATTTTAAATTATTAACGATTCAAAGTTATTAAGGGAAAAAAGGGGAAACTCCCGAGATACCATGAGGTACAGGGAGCAATGTCTGAAAATTGAGGGATGGTGGCTCCTCACGAAGACGTGTGGGCTAGAATGGAGTCTCTAGAGCGGTGTTCAACACTACACCAACAAAGGTGTAGCCTAACTGTTCCCTGAGGTCGCCTCCCAGTTGTTCTCGCTTCTTCTGAGAAATTTGTCCACGCAAAACTCAATTAATCGTAGTGCCGGATTTTCACTATGTGAAGGGTCGTAGATTTTACTTGGTGAGTTGTTTAAATTAAATGTGAAGATTTAAAGAGTGGTTTACAACTCTTTCTGATTTCCCACAGGGCCAGGCAGAATGCCCGCAAGGGGAAAGAGCATATTTTGAGTTTATACGCCAAATATTTATTCCAATCTGTGCTTGAAAATAAAATGCTTAAATGAAAGACTAAAAGATGTGAAGCACCGGATCTATGTGTCACTTTTCTGATCAACCACCACTAATTAGCAAAGCCTTTGTGTGGTGGTGAGAGCATACTTCGTGGCAACGAGATTTGTGTTATTTCTAAGTTACTCGTGCGAAATGAAAAAATAACATAAAATCAATAAAATAGTGTGAGTATACAACCCTGCAGTTAAAAGTGTTTGTGTGTGATTGGTGTTTCGTTAGAAAAATTCATTCATGAAAATTTGACAAAAAATGCGAAACTCCCTAGGGGGGATGGGGTGTGGGTGTTGTGTAGCCCACTTGCTCTCGTTTATAAATTTATAATGAAGCTTAAAATAAGTGCTACTTAGTCCATTTATAGTTGGATCTAAGGGCTTACAATTGTATAGAAAAATGTACAAGTGGATGGGGGTCCACAGGAAGTATTTTTTGCACTTTTCGAAGAGCTTTGGTCACAAATCCACCCACTTTCGTCATGGACCTGCTAAAAACCAGCAAGTTAAAATGCTACAAATTAGTGGTTAGAACATACAAAACTACATAAAAATACAAGATCTTATACTTGCAAAAATATTGAAAATTATTAAGCATTTTCAAGCATAAGAGACTAGATCTAGATCAACAATTTAACTTTGAAATGAAGCTCTCTAGATCTATGAGAAGCAAGAGATTTTAAAAATGAACTTTGAATCTATTCTACTTGCTTCAAGGAAAACATAAAAGAAAGATGATTTTGTTTATGTGAGAAGATGGAACAACCACAAACTATTTAGCTTTGGAAGAGAGGAGGAAGATTGATGCCTACAAAACCAATATGTTAAACCAAAAATAGAAGCAACCAGCCACCAAGATTGGAAGAAGAGTCAAGACTAGATCAACCTCCAAAGCTTAGCATCCAATCATGCACAACTTCAAAAGCACTCATACACCAAATGGATTAAATCTAGTATATCAACAGAAAGCGATTAGAAGGGCAATAGTATAGCCGACTACATGTGCTGCTCCTAGATCTCTAAACAATTAAATATACATAAGCAAGTCAAAAACTATGAAAGCTTACTCTATTAGACTCAAAGATCCTTTCCAAGCTAGATCAATCCATAATAGCGATATGAAAGCAAAAATAAAATTGTACAAATATACCTCAACCAAGTGCATGCATCAACATGGAACAAGAGGAACCAATCTTGACCTCCAAAGTCTTCAAAATATTATTCAACAAATAGCCAAAAGCTAGATAGTACATGAGCAGAGGTTCAATGCTCCATCATGAAGAAATGAGCATTATATAGAAAAATGAGAGAGGGGGAGGTGCACTTCCCAAGATAGATCCTCTTTGACACTTGGAGAAATGGATTGATACACTTGTAAAAGGCTTGTTGACACATGTGAGAGGTTTGGGGAGGTTAATGACACCTTTCTCCAACCATTTGACACTTTTCAACCTCCACTTGACACCTCTCCAACCACAAATTCGCCCCCCCCCCCCCTTTGGTGGATCTCCATTCTTCAATCAAATCATCATTTATTTGCTCAATATTCTCCATGATTTGATTACCAATCAAAGGAGATTTGATTCCAACACATTTCCTTGATCCGTGGGATTGGGATTTTGCCTTTATTATGTCTTTTTTGCCAATTAAATCGGTCTTTTTGGCTTTTTTCGAGTAAATATTAATTTTGGAGATAAATACTCACTCGAAACTTAGGAAAAGTGTGTTCAGGGGTTTTGTGGGTGCTCTGGGTTAGAAACTGAGCACCCCCATGCCAAAATTCACCTCCTAACCACACTTTTATCAATTTTTTTTTTTAATTAAAATATTGAAAAATCCTGTTAAACGGGAAAATTTATTTTTGTCCGAATAACTTAAAAATCCTAGGGACCTAGTACATGTCCATATGACTCAATTTTGATGGCTAGCATGTGAAAAATACATAGACACATAGGCTTTAATAACCTCCCTAGGCTCGACCACCATGGAAAATACTCCAGCTTTGGAGGTATGAGTGAAAAAATCAGGAATTATACGCCACTAAAGCGCAACGCATAATTCCTAAGCAAAAAACACTCTAGAGTATCCCATTGGATAACAAAACCTAAGGTAGGCCAAGCCTTTTACAAAAGTATCATGCTTAGACCAACTTATTATAATTCCCCCATAGGGGTCTGGACATGCAAATTTTACAAAGGGCCAAAAATTTGGCCTGATGAATCCCTGAACACTGTTGATGAACAATTAGATTGTTCAAGTCTTCGACAGTTCACTCGGAATCCACTAAGTGCAATTTAGTGGATAACATCCAACGATATGATGGAGAGTATGCAAGAAATGATGAAAAATTTGACTCTCCTGACTAGGGATCTAACTAAGAGCAAGGAATCATAAAGGTATAGGCAACCCTATGTCCCAAATCCTTATTGGAACCCTCAAAAGAGGCCTAATAATGATGAAAGTAGAAGAAACCCTGTGAGCCAAACGTCACCTGAACCTCCTAGAATTAACTGGTCGAAAAAACAAAAGGAGGAGGACCCTGAGTATCCCACTCATAGTGAGGATGCCCAGGATTCCCCTAGAAACATTAATTGGGTCAATGATCTAGACTTTGGCAAAGACTATGGGCGTATTTTGATAAATCAAGAAGAAGAAAGTGAAGAAAGTCCTAGTCCTAGTCTTCCCGTTTTTGCCACAGAACTGCTTGAAAGTAGTGGCCAAGCACCTATTAGGATTTATCAGAGAATAAAGGACGGCCAAAAGCCTACACCTTTCATTGAGGGAAAGAATAGTGAGCATCCTAGTACAGTGAGTGAGCCAACTTCTTTTCTCCCTGAGTATGACTTAGACATCAACATTGAGAAAGAATTGGACAAAGTTATGCATAATATTCCACTCACTGAACTTATGAAAATCCCATCCATTAAAGAGAAAGTTGTAGAGTTTTACGAGAGTATCCCTGAGACTACCACCAGGCATGGTGAGGATCAACCTCTTCCAGACTTGGCACCTAGTGCCATAGTTGAAGATGAGAAGGATCCTCCCATCAACATCCAAACATCCTTATATGAGAGAAAGAACAGTGGTCACCAACCATTTTATCTTACACTTCACATGGGTGACCTCCTACTTCATAATTGTATGTTGGACTCTGGAGCTTCCATGAATGTCATGCCATTACAAGTTATGGAAGCTATGGGATTAAAAATAACTAGGCCTTATGGGAATGTGTGCGGAATAGACTCAAGACCAGTGCAATCTTTTGGCTTAATTAAGAACTTGAGAGCTGACCTGTTTTCATGCCCCGATATATCCATGCTTATGGACATATTAGTCATAGATTTTTCCCCGGTTTACGGAATGCTTCTATGTAGAAAGTGGTCTGCTGGACTAGGGGGTCATCTCCAAATGGATTTATCATACGCTACTATTCCTAACTCTGATGGATCTCTAGTTAGGATTTATTGGAATGCCCTCAAAAATATCCGAAGGAAGCTTGAAAGGGAGGTGATACACTTATTTGGAAGGCCCTCAAAAAACCAACAACCGGCCTCTCCCTCCAGGGAACCAGCAAACACTTGCATCATATTGTCTTCATACAGAGCATTGAATTCAGCTAGATATTCAAGAAAAGACTTGACATGACAGATGGAAGATCACCATTTCCATGAAAGATCGGATGACATTTATATAAACCCTTCTCACCATCACCAAAGTTAGGAAAACCTGAGATGTTTGAGAAGTTGATCGGATAATAATGTTTGGCAATATGAGCACAAAATTTCTCTATTAACTCATCCATATCAGATATCAGCAGCATGTACTCAATGTAACCATGAAATAGACTTTATACTGAAAAAAGGAGGAGTGTCAAATAACAAGCTTTGAATACTTTACTGTGCCGAATAGGCTCATCTACACACAATCAATCTCAACATTTTTTATGAGAAACAAGGGTTTTATCCCTTCAATGGAGTCGCCATGTGAGAATAAAAAATATGTGTTTAGAATACTCACAAAAGTTTTATTTTTTACTTTCAACAATTTTTATAAAAAAGGAAAGGTTAGCGGAGTCGCCAGATGAAAATTAAAGATTGGATCTAAAGATTCATCAAACAAAGCAAAAAAAAACAAAAGATAAAAATAAAAAGTCATACTTCAGGAAACAAAATATTTGTCCCCAACAACGGCGCCAGAAATGTTGCCACCGAAATGCACACCTAGAGGAAACGCAGCAAAAATATTTCGAAGCTTCCAGGTGCGTCTTTGGGGGCAAGTCTCGAGTCAGTTGCTGTAACCTGATCCTGACTCCTCCGTTTAGGCAAACTCCTAATGAAGCCAAGGGGGGTAGACCCTAATAAAGAGTTTCTAAGGCTCTTAAATTTATTTGGTTGTTATGGATGAGTGTAAGTTGTTTATAGGAGTTTTATAATGATGACTAATAATCGACACAAGATATTGCAACTTTAAATTGAATCAATAGCATAAATATGAATACATTCACGACATAAGATAGAGAAAAATATATCAAATAAAAAGATCAGTGCTGTGGAGTCAAAATAAAATGGTGCTTATTGTTGCAAAGAAAACCGTTGTGCAATGCTCTTGGTCAATTTTAGATTATTAGGGTGAAAATGATTAAGGGGGAATTGGGGATTCCCGATATACCTTGCGGTACGGGGAATAATGTCCGGAAATTAGGCAAAGGTGGCTCCTCACGAAGACGTGTGGGCTGGAGCGGAGTCTTGGGGGCGTGTTCAACACTACACCAACAAGGATGTAGTCTAACGGTACCCTGAGGTCACTCTCCAGTTGTTCCCGCTTCTTCAAAGAAATTTCCCCACACAATACTTAATGCTTGAGTGTCGGATTTTCACTATGTTAAGGGTTGTTATTTTTATTATTATGAGTCCTTAATTAAAATGTGAGAATTTACTGAGTGCTACAGTTCCACCTGTGGATGGAAGAGAGCAAAAAATGTTTGTTCAAGTTGTTTGTACAAAAATAAAATGTTACACTAATTACTAACGATTATGTGTCAACTTTCTGATCATCCACCACTATTCAGCAAAGCCTTTAGGTGGTGCCGAGAGCATACTTTGTGGCAACGAGTCAGTTTATGGAAAAAGAAACAAAGATGTAAAGACTAACCAAAAAACTAATGATGCAAAAGATTAAAGGTTTTCTAATTATCTACCCAAGAATCTCTTTCAGGTCAAAAGACCGTACTCGGGAGAGCAAGTGGGTTAGTATTCAATTTATTCCCAAAATAAAGTAAAGTAAAAACTGAAATAAAAATCTAGATCTAGTTGCAATAGTTGAAAGAAATAATCTAGCAAGCAAAAAGTAATCTAAAGCAGAAGGTAAAGGGGACAGGTACAAGCTTCCCCAAAATGGGGGAAGGGGGTGTTGTAGCCGTAATCGCACTTGCCTTTAATTAAATTATTACAAGTTTGAACTCTCTGATAGAGAGCGCTCTTGATCCGCAAAAGCGAGATTCAAGAGACTTTATTTGATTAAAAGAAGCTTAAATAAGTACAAGGGATTAAAAATGGTCTTCTTTGATGGTTCAAGCTCCCAAATTGCTTTGCTCCTTCAATTTTCTATGACAAAAGGACAACAATCAGCGAACAACAAACATGTTAGAATATTAGTATTTGTTAGTATAGTCACAAAAATTGTACAACTTAGTACTTGCAAATGGTAAGAAAAATTAATACTTCAAGTACTTAAGGAAAGCAACACTTAGATCTTGTTGTCCGCCAAACTGCACACCAGCAGCAGAAACCTTTTGAAAGCTGTCTCCCTCACTGGAAAGTGGGGAGAGGTGTGGCCTTGGGGGCAAGCAATGAGCCAGGTACTGTCACCTGAATCCTAGCTCCTCCGTTTAGGCAAAACTCCTAACGAAGCCAAGGGGGGTAGTCCCTATTAAAGAGTTGTCTAAGGCTCTTTGTGTGTTTAAATGTTTTTGTGTTGTGATGCGGATGGGTGTTGTTTAGGAGTTTTTTGAATGATGACTAGAAAAAAATTAAACACGCAATCCACGTTGCAAAATTTACAAGATGCAAATCGAAAATGACAATATACTTTGACTTAGAAACTGAAGTAAAGCATCCACAAGATAGATATTAAGCAAATGACAAGGACATATGGTCCAGATTTCAAAGATGTATAGATGTTTAAGGACCAGTGCCAAATGGAGTCAAAATAAAACTTGTGATGCTAAAATAAAATAAGTCGAAAGTAAATGTTTGTGAGATCGTTTTGAAATTGTTCTTGGTAAATTTTAAGTGTTTCAGATGTTCTTGATTATTAGGGCTAAAACCAAGGATATTCAAAGAAAGTCCGGAAAAGACAATATCAAGTGCCTCCGTTCAAGGACATGTCGGGCCACCCAGTGCTCTAGCCAGGCCGCACAATGCAAGCCGGCAAACTAGAGGCTGAACATGGAATACCGGCGCCCTCACTAAGAGATTACCCACTGAAATTGTCTTATCGATCAACTCCGGATTGGTTGGTTATGGGGGTGAAAGTTTTAATTAGATTTTCACTTGTAAATTATCAAGTCTTCCACCTTTCTGAGTACTAGCCCAACCGTTTCCGGTTGGCAGAGCATACGGGTGTAGGACAAACCAAGATAAATTAATTAAGGGGTGTATGAGTGAAAATTTTTATTATTAGAGAAACCTTGTTCAACTCTCCGACAGAGAGCGCTCTTGACTCGGTCTTATGACCACAGTTCAAGAGACTTGCTAAACTTAAAATGCCTAATGCAGGGATGATGCAAAAAACTAAAATGCCCTCCGACAGAGGGTGCTCTTGACTTGGATTATGGCCAAGTTCAAGAGACTTTGGTTTATTTTAAAGAAGCAAAAAGATTGTAGTAGCATATACTTAACTTGAAACAGACTTAAACAATAATGTTGATCGACAAGATATGAATTACTACCAACAATAATGCTTGCAAGATAAAATGAAACTAAGCAAACCTAGTGTTCTACCACACAGGTTTTAAACTACTAGGTGGGATTGATCTCCGAACAAGATCAACCACTAGAACCGCCTGCACTTGAGAACTTCCAGCTAGCTGAAAGCTCTGCCAAGGAAACCGACGGGGAAGGAAGAGTAACCACAAATTATGTGGTCCTGCCCTTGAGAGAAAATCTCAAGGATACAACTTCCAGCTGAAGGCTTTGGAAGAGAAGCAAGATACAAATAAACGAGAAATAAATCTAAACTACCCAAGAATCTCTTTCAGGTCCAAGACCCTACTCGGGAGAGCATGGGGGTAAGTAAATATGGAATATAAACAAAATGACTTGTTGAAGTAAATTTTAAACTAAGATCATGAAACCGTAAATCTAAGCTAAATCAAACCACAAGACCCAACACCCTTCCCCAAATGGGGAAGAAGACCGAAAAGTGGAGGCCTCCTCCACTTAGAATTTTTATTAAACAATTACAAATGCCTTGGGTTTATAACCTTGCAAGGTCTTTTGAGATGATAAGACTTGGAAAACAAAGCTAACTCCTATAAGCTATTACAAAGGATAGTACAAGATAATGTCATGTTTTGGATCGTCCTTATGGTTTGCTTGAGTTTTGCTTGTTTGGACCTCTTCGCTTCAAAACTCTCTCAAGCCCTTTTCCACTTCAAAAGTACCTACAAGAAAAACAAAAACTCAAGGCACCCTTTAGTGTTAGAGAAAATAAAATCAACTTTGAAACTAAGTCTAGATTTGCAAAATGAAACCTAAAACATAAAATGACATGAAAAATGGTTCAAAAAAGTTAAAATGGGAAAACGGACCAGCGAACAAAAAGTGCCCTAAATATGCTAGAAATGAGATCTAAGATGTAAAAAATTTAAGAAATTTTTATGAAATTTTTTCTATCTTTAACAAAGAAACTTGGAAATTTAAACTATGCAAGCTATACTAATAAAATGAGATCTATAATGCTTCTAAACTAACCTTTCAATGCATGAGATTTTAATTTATAAAAGAGATCTAACTACTAACTTTTCAAAAATGAAACTAGCTAACTCTAAACAAATGAAAACTAAATGCTATTGATTAATCTTTGTTTTGTTTTTTAGGGCTCTTTTGGAGAGGGACGAGAGGGAGAAGTGGAGGCTTTTTGGAGACAAAAAACGAATGGATGAGGATGGCTTTGAGGAGGAGGGACGAATGGAGAGAGGAGAGAGGGAAAACTAGGTCCAAACGAAAGTTGATGAGGGTGGCAAGAGGAACAAGGCTTAGCAACTCAAGTGAAAAAAGGACTCAATGGAAAAACCTAGAGAGTTGGAAGAGGTGAACTCATAGATCCAAGTAACCAAGATTGATAGAAAACTTTTGTTGATGGAGGAAGAGGCAAGTCTCTTAGAAGTGTTTCTTTTTTCGAAATAAGGAGCTACTTGAAAACCCTGCAAGATGTAGGTGTTAAATGGTAAAAACTCTTGGTTTATGAAAACAAGCTTGCTTCCAAGCCAATCTCCACCCCTGGACAAATATCTGCAAAACACTAATCTCAAGCCAACAAACTAGATCATATGCCTATTGTACTAGATTGTTAGTCTTCACAAGGCATAAAATGAATAATAATTTGCAACAAGAAATATAGAGTGAGAGAATGTCACCAAAGTACAAGATGAAACCACAATGCCAATAGCTCCAGCATGGACCTCCAAAGTCTCTTCTATATTCCAAACCTTAAACAAATATTACAATATAATTTCGGCAGAGTATTCTTGCACCAAAATTCCATGAAGAGAAAGCCCAAATGGCCTCTCTTATATAACAAAACTCAATGCTAAAACCCTAATTCGAATTGGTGATGAAGAGAGCCAAAAACTCCATCAAAAACCAATCAAATCCATGTCAACACCAACCAAATCGAGCTTGGAGTCTTAACTCATCTTTAAACTTGAGTTTGGAGTCCATAATTTGAGGAAGGAGCCCCACATGCATTGATTTCATAATCCAACAACCCATTAATCAATTGCCAAATCACAAAAACGACTTTGCATGAAGGTGGGCAATTTTCTCAATTGTAGATCACTCCCAGTGCTTCGAAACTGATCTGAATCAGGTGGGTGAAGATTCCAATCATCATAAATGCTTTTTGCCATGTCATTTTGACTTTTACTTTATTCAATTTGGCCTTTTTTGGAGAGATTTAAATTATCTCCAATTTATTATTTTTTGAATATTCTAATTAATATTTCTCATTTTTTGATTTTTTGAGAAAATATTAATTATGAGGCCAAATAATTGTCTGAAACTTAGGGTTAGCTGGTCCGGGGATCATGAATGATTTTTGGCTTAAGTCTGGAGCCTTCAATCACTGAAATCGGATCTCGGATGACTGACATATTACAAATTGAAATTTCTCTATTTAAACTATAGAGAAATTTATTAAAATTTAAAAAAATAATTAAAAAACCCAAATTCGACGGACCCGGTAAAATTTTTTCGAAATTTTTTCTGAGGCTCCTAGAGACTTGGGACATGACCAAAACCTATTCTAATAGTGTCTAGTAGGCTTATATACATTAGTTTGACTCTAATAACCCCCCATGGCTAAAATTTTCAAAATCGGGCATTCCAGCTTTGGAGGAAGCGGGAGAAAACCTCATCGATTATAGCTCGGCTATAGGCAAAGTATAATTGACAAGGGAAAAAACTCCCTGGAATACCTTAGTTGCTTAATCAAGTCGTGGGGAACCGAGACACTCAGATCCTACTAGCACACTTTATTACAAACCCCCATGGGGCCATGGTCATGTCGACTCAAAAAACAAAACAGGCTAACCACAACTGGCTAGCCACAACACGCTGGATCATCTGATACACTGGAATCAAACATTTATCATGTTTGTCAAATGGCAGCTCTCCAGAAAATCCAACTATTTGTACAAAATAGGTGATAACAGATCTAACAATAAAAATGTGAATCTAAAACACTTTTAGATCTAATTTGAATAAGTAAATAACAAATGATGAAGACTTTAGCTCTAATTTACTTGCAAGAAAATAGTAACCATGAAAATAAGAGTTTAGAGTTTTTTAAAGGGATGGAAGGAGGACTTCAAGCCTCAAGCTTGATCTTTATCGAAGACTCTGGAATGCCTGCAAACAAAATATTAGCTCGAAAGTGTTGAAGAGGGGAGAGGATGCAACTGAGCTCCGCTCCTCCTTCAGATCTATAACCTGCACTACTATAGGAAACACTTGCCAATAATGGATTAGATCTAGTGTGCATGCAAAAAAGAGATCAAGAGAGCCTCAGTAAAACTAAATACAGTTGGCTACTCCTGTGTCTCTTGAAAACAAAGCACAAATAAACAACTTAACAACTGTAAATGCTTATTCTATTGGATTATAAACAACCTTCTAAGCTAGATCTATCACCAGTATTGAAGCAAGAGAAAACCAATGGTACAACATCACCTCAATAACATAGCATTCATCAAATGGCATTGCATGGACCTCCAAAGTCTTTCAATATTATTCATCAAATACAACAGTGTTACAATGGGCAGAGGTTCCATTATCCATTCCGTATGGAGAAGGATTGCCTTGCTTAAATAGAGCTAACGAGAAGGAGAGGGGTGCATTAGAGGGAGGGGCACATCCCTTTATCCATGGAGAAAAGAGGTGGTTGAACCACACTTAACCAAGTCTTGGTAGTTGTGATTAAATGAGGTGGCTGCCACCTCATGAGAGGGCCGCCCCTCTTCACCTTGTAAACTCCTCCAACCTTAGGAGCTGCCACACGTGAGGTATGATGCCCATGTGAGATATGTGCATCCCTGAAATTGATTTAATTCACCACTTAATAATTTGACTTTATAACATGTGCTTAATTTGCCAAATATGGTCACCCTCCATAAGAAAATAATTAGCCACCTTTTTCCTTACTTTTTTAAACATTATTTTGGATTTTCACACTTTGTCTTTTTGTGCAATTTGTAGCACATTTAGCATTTAAATGTTGTGTTATCGTGTCTTTAAGAAAAAATGCCACAAATGACAATTTAATCGTCGGAAACCTAGGAAAAGAGGGTCTTAGGTTAAAGAGGATGCTCTGAGCATGAAAACAAGCATCCCCGCGCCAAAATCCATCTCCAAACCATGCTTTTATTACACTTTGAATTTTTTCAATTAAGCCATTAAAAATGGTCTAATTTTATGGAAAAAAATTATTTTTATCGGAATTGACTCAAACTACTAGGGGACCTAGTGCATGTCCATACGACTTATTACTGATGGATAGCATGTAAAAATACATAGACACTTACGCTTTAATAACCTCCCAAGGTTCGACCGCTAAGGAAAATAGTCCAGCTTTGGAGGTGTGAGTGAAAAACTCAAGAATTATCCGTCACTGAAGCACAACGCATAATTGATAAGGAAAAAACACTCTAGAGTATCCCCTTGACAGATAAACCTAAGGTAGGCCAAGCCTTTTACAAAACTATCATGCTTAGACTAACTTATTACAATTCCCCCAAGGGGGTCTGGACATGCAAATTTTACAAAGGGCCAAAAATTTGGCCTGATGAACTTTTGAACACTGACGATGAACATTGAACATGTTCATAACCCTGGCGGCTCGCAAGAAATCCACCTAATTTACACATTAGGAGGTAACACTAACTGTTGTAGCTCCATCTATGCCTATACAACAAGTTGTCACTTCTACACATAACATTACAGCGTAGACCTTTAGTAATCTTCTTTACAATAGCATTAGAACTAGCAATGTTGCAAGTATTTGTTATCACATATATAGTAGTCGGGCTATCATATTCTATTTTCAGATTCCAGTACACTTTTCAGCCAGTTCCCTTACATTTGAGATGCCGAGATGAGCATCTACATTGGATCACTGTTTGATTATGGACAGCAGTATATCCCCATGCCATGACTAAGTCTCAGACACTCAGATTTGATGACTGATGTAGCCATTTAGCCATTTACAGAGTAGTTGGTATTGCCCAGAGTTGCAGCAGCAGGTTCTCAGTGGACAGATGATGGTTCAAATTGGTTATTTACAGGTATATGACCCAGCAGGTATTATTTTGTGTTATGGTTATATTGCTTTTATACTCATTCTTGTGACATGTCTTAGCATTTAGTATCATGATCTGGCGATCATATAGATATGTGGACCTGGTTGTATCATTTATTATATATATATGTCCTCACTCAGACTTAGAAGTTCTTGATCTATGCTCATTGGTTTTACCCTCCTTAGGGAGAATAGAGGTGATCATTCCCACCATCCTTGGCTTGCTAGTGTTGGTCTCATTATTCATTGTCTCCACCCATCCATTACCTTCCAGTTTGTTGATTATCCTGACTTACTACTTGACTAATGGCATGGAGGACCTTCCCCCACTATAGCCTCTTTGTTGGATGAGCTTCCCTGTTTTATTGTGTCTCGGCTCTGAGTTGTGTTGGCTAAACCTGAAACAGATAGTGCTACCATCAATACAGTGTATATGGAAATGAAATGTATATATTATGAAAGCCCATTCATGTAACAAGTGTTTCTGAACACACGTGAATGCAAGGCAAGCCTAATGAAATTGGCTTTGAAATATAAATGTGAAATGTAAATCTATGTAACAAGTGTTTCTGAACACACGTAGATCATAAAGCCTTAATAAATGTAAATCCATGTAACAAGTGTTTTTGAACACACGTGGATCAAGGCTATGGAAACTCAAAGGCCCAAAAAGCAATGGTTCTTAAAAGTTATATCTACATGAGTGTTGGATTCACTTGTATTTGATGTGGATTGTAGGCATTTGTCAAGGTGAATAAGCACTTCTAAAGTAACTTACCCATTTGTGAGACACGTCCATTCCCTGTGTTACTGCTTGTCCAGCATATGCTAGAGTGTGTATTCCCTTTCCATATCCAAAGTGTCACAGTGTCGAGTTAGTAGTCATCCTTTAGCCTAGCCCATTTAGTTTCAACCTTCACCCTTCACTAGCAAATTGGTCACAACTATGAAGTGAGTATGGTCCTGAAAGTCTTGTCTAAGTTATAATAAAAATTGAAAACACTATATATTTGGTTGGTAGATCGCCAGTGAAATGATTACTACTTGTTATAATTATCGCTTGAATGATTTGTAGAGAATGTCTTAACCTCTAACACTTGCAACAGTTTGATGTTAGCTTGGGTCATATTATTGGTCATGTTGACTTGGTCAAACCTAGTTTGACCAAAGTCAACTACAGGGCATGAGGTGGATAGACCTCGAATGATGCAGATATATGATATGTGGTCTATTACAGGTCACCAGATGGTTCTATGTAGTGGTTACAGGTTTATGATGATGATTTGTGATTTTCAGCATTATTTGATCACTTACAGATTATGATTATTTTATCTATCGAGGCATATTGGATATTTTATATGATCATGCAGAGATCCATAGGGTGTATGAGTACACACCTTAGATAGATATGAGTCTTCTGGATCCATTTAGACACTTATCATTCAGTTCAGGGCACTTCTGACAGGGATAGATGCAGTTATCCACTTGTTGACCAGTTTTGGGCTTGTTTTCCTAGCGTGACCAACAAAGGCATGAGAGGCCAGTTCACCTAGGGCGCTGTATGAGGAGGGGGTGGTCCAGCCACTTGATTTTACCATTATACCCCCCTCCCAGAGAGCCTGGTGGGCTCAGTTTGACAGCGCAAGCACTCCAGGTATCAGTTTGGGCAGCTTCACAGTTACCGAGGCAGATTAAAAATGGTTAAATTGGTTACTGAGGAATTCGATTTGGGCTACTGAGGCAAGGAAATGGCATGGGATGAGTTTTGATGATGAGTGTGATGTCTTCCACCCCTTCTACAGTAGTTTCAGCATTCAGTGGGGCCCCACACCCATCTCTCCGGCATAGTTCATGGTTTTCTGGAGCCTTTGGAGGCTCACGACTTTCCCAGAGGGGCACGATTTGGTGCCTAGCTTGGTCATTAGATGTTATTGTGCCATGTGGACACACTAGGGGTGTTAGATGTTACCCCCTAGACCCACCATGAGCTTTATCTTATGTTATTTTATCATATTGAGTGGGACCCCCTCTCCTAGGGCGATTTTGTCCATTGATCTGTTATATTTTTATGTTGATCCATGTACTTTATGTTGAGCTTGTTGCCGCCTAATACACACCTGGGGGGGACGCGGCAGGAAACCTTCAAGCCGCTCGGTGTGTCCTTGGGGGCAAGTGAGAGTCAAGTGCTGTCACCTGATTCTCACTTGCCCCCAAGGACACACCGAGCGGCTTGAAGGTTTCCTGCCGCGTCCCCCCCAGGTGTGTATTAGGCGGCAACATTTTGGCGCCGTTGCCGGGGATAAACCTTTCTATTCCCGGGTCACGACTTTTTGTTTTCTCATTTTTTGTTTTTGCTTTGTTTGATGATTGTTTAGAGTAGACCTTTATTCTTTCATCTGGCGACTCCACTAACCTTTTTCTCTTTATAAAATTTCAAAGTAAAACAAAAAATATTTCTGTGAGAGTTTTTAATGCATATTATTTTTCTCACATTGGCGACTCCATTGAAGGGATAAAACCCTTGTATCTCATAGATTTGTTGAGACTGGTTGTGTGTAGATGAGCCCATGCGACACAGTAAACTTAAAAGCTCATCATTCTGACAACTCCTTTGATTCAGTACAAGTTGGCCTCCATGATTATTTCAGACTGACGCTTTTGACACCAATATGGATGATGAAGAGTCTGGTGATCAAATTGCTAGTGCATATCCTCCCCTCAATTTTGCATATATCCCAGGTTTTCCTAACTTTCACTATGGTGAGGAGGATATATCAAGCTATTTTCCGAGGTTTTATGGAAATGGTGATCCAGTCGTCCAACACATCATGTCTTTCCTTAAGGTTCTGGCTGACTTCAATGTTTTGTACGAAGATAATATGATGCAGATGTTTGCGGGTACTCTGGAAGGAGAGGCTTATTATTGGTTTACTGAGGACCTTCCTAACAAGTGTATTACCTCCCTTTCATGCTTCCTTAGAATTTTCTTAAAGCAGTGGCAGTATGATGATGACACTGTGGAAAGATTCATTGAAAAATCCTTGGCTTACTTCTTACCCGAGATAGAATATCACATGGAAAACCCTGAGCCTCTTTGTGTTGTCATGACAGAGAACATTGAATATGTGGAGGTTCCTATAGCCTCTCTCACTAAAGAAGAGATTATGCAGCTTATTGAAAATCATGGTGCCATTCTCCCTGGAGCACAATTTGACTTTGAGAGAATGATCCATGATGATCCCATTGAAGAGTTTCATGAAGCATCCTTGATTGAGGACATTGTTGAGGACCCTCCGCATTTCACTTTAACAGAAAATATGGAAGATTCAGAATGTTCCCTGGTCCTCTTCAATAATGATGATCATATGTATGTTCCAAACTTACCTGAAGAGGAAGCCATTGCAAAGATTAATGAAGACATTCATGAGGGATCTTTAATTGAGGAGGTCTTTGAGGAGTTTTCTCACATTGCCATGGTAACAAACATTGAAGATTTGGGATTTCAAGATTACTTTAGTGAAGATGACGACATTTGTACTCCTAAGCCACCTCCAGAAAAAACTATCACAGAAGCCCTTATTGAAAATGAGGAAGTTTGCAATGTGTATAATGATGATGGTTTGGAAGGCTTACTTCCTTGTGATCCTTTTTCTGAAGAGGAGGATTATGAGCATGAAGAAGCCATTATGGAGGTTGATGAAGAAACTCTTAAGCATCCATTAATGGAAGATGTTATTGAAGAACCTCTTCATATTGCCATGATGAAAAGCAATGAATATTTGAAGCTTTCTCAGCATAATTTCAGAGAGGATGATGACACTTGTACTTCGCATCTACCTTCAGAAGAAACCAGTATAGAGGCTTATAGAAAAATTTATGACGAAGACAATATTATGTATGATAATACCCCTCTTGACTCTCCACATGGTAACGAAGTTAGGGAAAGCTTGTTCTCTTGTAAACATTTTGAAGACAAGCCTTGTAAAGAAGTTTATTATGACCATGAGGAAGATAGATCTAGCCAGGGACATGATACGAATAGTGAAGACTCCTCCATCTTTGCCAAAAATACCTATGATGATTATTGGACATACATTGAGAAACCCATTTTTGATGTATCTAGAGAAGGGAGTGTGTATTCAGAAATATTGGGAGATCTTGATATAAAAGAGGAGCATGCATGTGATCAGTCGAAACCAAACATGAGTACTAGTATTGAAGACCCGAAGGTGCTATGCATTGAAGATTCAGATGGAACTCAGTCAATTGAACGTCAATCACAACCTTCAACTTCACATTCAGAATTCTCTTATGATTTGGAGCATCCTGGGGCTTATGTCACTACAGAAGTTTTTCATCCTATAAGCCCTCTAAGGCAGTATGGTGGTGTGGTTGATCTACTTCATCCTACAGATTTATACATTAGTCCTATCCAATCTTGGATAGAAGCAGCCTGCGAGAGGACCTGCCAGTTCAGGAAGCAATTTGATGATATTCTGCATGGTCATGATCTCCCATCCAGCCCCCCCATCCTCAACATTTTCGTAGGTTTGCATCTTGTGAATAAGGTATCCTTGTTTTGGCTGGTAACCAAACACGAGGTAAATTTCTTTTTTGATGAAATGTTAAGGTGGTTGCATTGGATTTATCATTTTACTTAGCATTTTTATCATGTTATGTTTAGAGTAGGAAATAAGCTCCTCAAGGTGAGCATTTACTTTCTGCATTTCCTTTTTATTAGTTAGTTTTTTCCTTTTGAATAAAGTAACTTATGGTTCATTGGTTTCTTGCAAACACTTGTGCTACTGAAAGGTTTTCTTGTCAAGTTGAGATGTTTTTACAGGTCATAGAAACCGGAGATTCTGGTGTTCTCGTATGCTCTCCTTGCCTCAAGACTAGATCAAGCACACGTCCCGCAGTTGGAGCCAGATGTTACCACCTAAAGTTGCACTTTAGTTGGACTTCAGTGAGCCGCCAGTGTTGCATAATCACTTGTGCTTTTCAGTGTTCAGAAGTTCCAAGCTTGGCCTGTTCAAGGCCCCTTTTTTTTAATGTTTTGTAGTACATGACCGTGCCCCACGGGGTTTGTAATAAGCGTACTAGCATGGTGGTTTTTGAGTGACTCGGTTCCCTAGGACTTAACAATCAAAGAAGGTATTCCAAGGAGTTTTTTCCCTTGTCGATTATGCCTTGCCTTTAGCCGAGCATAATCGATGAGGTTTTCTCCTGCTCCTCCAAAGCTGGAATGCCCAAAGTGAGGGTTAGGCCTTAGGAGATTATTAGAGCCCATTTTGCAACATGTATGAACATGCTAGATGCTAGAATTTTATCGTTTTGTCATGTACTAGGTTCCCCTGAAGTTTCAGTCGATTCCGAGAAAAAATATTTTTCGCATTTTTTAAGCCATTTTTTAATGGTTTAATTAAAAAATTTCAAAAAGTGATAAAAGTCTTATCCGGAGTCGGAATTCGACGCAGGGATGCTCGTTTTCAAGCTCAGAGCACCCTCTTTACCTCGGCACCCAGTTTTCCTACATTTTGGGCGACCAAGACGCCCCGAGGAGCAGTTTTGTCTATCAAAGCTACAGAATGGCACTTTAATGCCAGAAATGCATCAAAATGCACTTTGGCCAAATGATTAAATTATTTAAAAATAGATATGTCAAATGCAAAAATGACTTGGCATTAAGTCAAACTAAAGTGAGCGACTTATCTAAAGAATCAAAGCATATAGTTTTGGCCATTTTAATAATTGAGGCATTAATTTGCAAGTCCGTACGTTCTTTCCTCACGTGGGGCCAAACTCCCTCCTTTCCACATTGATGCTTACGTTGACATGGCATAAGTCAAATTACATAAACGACTTTATGCTATGGACAAAGCATATGTTATAATTTTATTAAAAAGTCAAAATGTGAATTTCTTAATGGAGGCATTCGCTCAACCTTCACATGGGCAGCCGTACGGCCGTACGAGTGGAGGCATGGAGAGTGTGTTCGAGAGAGTGGGCCACCCACAAGTGACATGGCATATCCAAAGGCAAACCTTATGTTTTGAAGTCAAATATTTAAAGGTTGGGCGAATTCTGATTTTTACATGCTACGCATTCAACTCTCACGTGGACATCAAATGACTTGGCATCATTTGTATGATGGGCTGTTGATATGTTAAACCTTATGCTATAACTTTGGAAGGGTGACTATATCAAAAGACAAAAGCATGTGTTGAAGTTCGAATTAAAATTCTAAGGTGGAATTTTTTCATTCACGTGTGCTCCCTGTTATCAACTGATTTGTACAATAGTTGAAACCTTATTGAGCCGCCAGTGTTGGAACACATCAGTGTTCACTTCCAGAGTATCTGGGTTTCATTATATTTGGGTCTAGCCAGTTTTGTTTTTGAGTCGACATGACCATGGCCCCATGGGGGTTTGTATCAGTGTGCTAGTAGGGTCTGAGTGGCTCGGTCTCCCATGACTGGATTAAACAACTAAGGTATTCCAGGGAGTTTTTTCACCGTCAGATTATACTTTGCTTCAGGCGAAATATAATCTCTTGGTTTTTCTCCCGCTTCCTCCAAAGCTGGAATGCCCGATTTTGGAAATTTGGCCATGGGGGGTTATTAGGGTCCAACTATAATGTATAAACCTACTAGACACTATTAGAATAGGTTTTGGTCATGTCCTAGGTCTCTAGGACCCCCAGAAAAAATTTCGAAATTTTTTTACCGGACGCGTCGAAATTGGGGTTTTTAATTATTTAATTATTTTTAATTTTTAATTAAATTTCTCTATAGTTTAAATAGAGAAATTTGAGTCTGTAATATGTCAGTCATCCGGGGTCCGTTTTCAGTGTTTGATGGCTCGTTTCATAAGCCAAAAATCACACATGACCCATGGAGCAGCTAAACCCAACTTTCGGATGTCAATTCCGCCCCGTAATTAGTATTTTCTCTGAAAAGTCATTTACAGGAAATTATTAATTAAAATAATAAAATTGATTATTTTGGAGATAATCCAAATCTCTCCAAAATTAATCAATTTGATTAAAATAAAGGGCTAAATGACATGGCAATGAGCATTTAGGAAGATTCCAATCAACTCCAAGCCCATCCAGTCACTCATCCAGTCACCAGCAAAGAGTCTCCTCAAGCTAATTCACCCTCTTTCATGAGAAATTCGATTTTGTGATGTGGCATTGATTGAGTGGGTTGTTGGATGGCATTAAAAGCCAATGGTGGGCGCCTCCTTCAATCTAGCAAATCAATCCGAGCTTAGCTCTCTTCATAACTCGAATTAGCACCCACCTTTCCCCACGTGTCTCCCTCACAGCCCACTCGCTTTTGCATTTCCCTCACGTCACCCTTCTTTAGCTCACGTGGATTCTAGTTATGGTTCTTCTATTGGTCAAACTCCCACGCAGGCACTATTTGATTGGCTCCTCTACAAAGTCGAGTCCATACCTACTAGTCTCCACACGCCATCCATCATCCAACTCGCGTTCATCCTCAAACTCGAGTCCATACCTACCAAGATTCACGTCTTTCCCTTGATTGGAGCTCGTTTTTTGTTGGTAAAATCGTGATTAGTTTGGCTCCCATGCAATTACGATTTAGCAACTACCTTTTTGCCACTTGCCATCCCGTGAACTAGCATGCAACCTACCACAACCCACTCGTATCTCCACATGGCTCACGCCTTTGCTACGCTGGCTCACGTGAATCCTTACCCTAGCTCGCACTTCCTTGTTGTGGCATGCCCATTCGCTGGTTCCTACCTCCCAAAGTCGAGTCCTTGCCACCTCATGCCCTTTCACCAACCAACTAACTCGACTTTGATTGCTAATCACCTCTCCAAGCCACCTCTTGATTGGAATTCGACCTTCTCCATTGCCAAATTCGAATTAGGGTTTAGGTGTGTAGTTTTAGTATAAAGAGAGGCCCATTTGGGTTGTTATCTCATGGAGACTTTGATGCAAGATTACTCTGCAAAAATTTGTAATATGCTTTGGCTTAATATTTTCAATAAAGATTTCGACTTTGGAGGTCCATGAGCTTTCAATCTTTTGTGTGAATTCATCTCTTGTTGAGGTGACATCTTCTCTAAACCCATCTCTTGATTATGCATGGTATTTGATCAATGGTTAGCTTGTGAGGACTATTTTTAGTACAATAGAGTAACCATTCATAATTTAAGTTGGTTATTTATGCATAGTTTATCAAGATCTAAATGGACATGAGTAGTTGGTTATACAAATTGTTGATTTAATCTTGATATTTCTAGCATTCTAGCATTGTTGATCTCACTTGTTGGTTGAGTGTTTGGGTTTGTGATTTAGGTGTTGCCTAAAGTGAAGAGGGGTAAGAGCTCGGTTGCATCAAACCCTTGTTCATCTTCAAGTTTTGGCCTAATACTTTGTGGTTGCAGGATCTACAAATCTCAAGATCTTTTCATCTTAAGAAGGCTAGGAAGAGCTCTTCTCAGGCTTCTCATCAACCAAAAAATTCTACTTTTTAAAACCTTGTCACTAAAGGCTCTCTTCTTCTAGCCTTCTATTTTTCTCCTTGAGTTCCTTTTTCCTTTGAATTTGCTAGCCCTACTTCCTCTTTGGCCCTAGATTCTATCCATCCCATTCCATTCGTTTTCCCTTCTCTATTCGTCCTCCTCCCTTTTGCACTCGTTTTTTCTCCTTTGGCATTCCTATCCCCATTCATCCTACTTCATCCTACTCTATCCTAGTTTTTTCCCTTACCATTCGTTTTTCCCCTTCAAGGGTTTCTCATCCAAGCCTTTGTCCTCTTTCTTCTCCCTTAGATCCATTCTCTTAGATCTCCCTTTCACCCTCTTGCTTTGCCCTTTCGTCCATCTTCTCAAGTGCCCTAAAAACCACACAAAAAGCAAAAACGAATTGGATAAGTTAGTGTTTGTTAGAGTAGTTCAATTTGATTTGATAGATCTTAAATTATTGCATCTTGTAGATCATTGGCATACATTGAAAAGATAGTTCTAAAAATCATACTAGATCTCATTCTAGCATTTGTTAAGTTTGCATCTAGTTTCCCTTTTTAAAGATAGAAAGTTTTTCATAAAATTTTCCAAAAAATTTTTAGTCTTAGATCTCATTTCTAGCATTTTTAGGAGCAACTTTGTTCGCTGGTCCGTTTTGCCATAGTTAACATTTTATGACAAATTTTCATGCATTTTCCATCTTAGAGTTAAAATCTTAAATATAGACTCAAATAGTTTCAATTTCGATTTATTTTTTACTAATGATTAATGGGTGCCTTGTTTAGATGTTCTTGAACTCGTGTAGGCCATTTGAGAGAGAAGTACTTGATAAGATCTTGAAACAAGAGGATCGAAGCAAAACAAAGTGAAGAAGCCATAAGAATGACCAAATTTTGATACACTTATCCTTTGTAATAACAAGTAGAATCTATATCTTCTTCAATATTTCTCCAAGTATCATCATTCTCGAAAGACCTTTCAAGGATTTTCCCTTGAGGCACTTGTACTTATCAAATAAAATTTTTAAGTGGAGGAGGCCTCCACTTTTTGGGTCTTCTTCCCCATTTGGGGAAGGGTGTTGGGTCTTGTGGTTGTTTTTAGCTTAGATTTACATTTTTATGTTCTTAGCTTAAATTTTGCTTCAATAAGTTTATCTTGATTATATCTCATATTTTACTTACCCCCATGCTTTCCCGAGTAGGGTCTTGAACCTGAAAGAGATTCTTGGGTAGCTTAGTTTAATTTTTATCATTATATTGTTTCTCTTCCAATCCTTGACCAGAGAATAGCTAACTTTGGGATCGTATCCCAAAGGCCACATAGTTTTGTGGTAGCTTCTCGCTCCCCCATCAACTTCTTGTGGACATCCAGCTAGCTGGAAGGTTTCCAGGATTGGTGGTTTCTAGTGGTTGATCCTGTTTCGGGGATCAATCCCACCTAGTAGATTAGAATTTGTATGGTAGAACACTAGTTTTAATTTTATCTCATTTTATTTGGCAAAGTAGTTATTGTTAAAAGCATTAATTATATCTTTCAAGTTATCAAGTGGTTTCATCTTTCTCAAGTTATTTTACTGCTTTTCACAACACAACTGCTCTTGTTTGCTTAAAATAAACCAAAGTCTCTTGAACTTGGCCAAATCCAAGTCAAGAGCACCCTCTATCGGAGGGCATTTTTAGTCTTGCATCATCCCCTGCATTAGGCATTGTTAATCTAGGAAGTCTCTTGAACTGTGGTCATAAGACCAAGTCAAGAGCGCTCTCTGTCGGAGAGTTGAACAAGGTTCTTTTAATAATAAAATTTTCCACTCACACTCCCCTAATTAATTTATCTTGGTTTGTCCTACACCCGTATGCTCTGCCAACCGGAAACGGTTGGGCTAGTACTCAGAAAGGTGGAAGACTTGATAATAACGATCGATAAATTTAAATAAAATTTTTACCCACAACCTCAACCAAGGCAAAATACTGTTCTTCCCGCGAGGGGTGGCGCCGGATTCCCACTGTCAGACTCAGGGGCGGTTCAAACATTGGACACCAATCCTTATCGAATCTGGGTGCTTCCGACATGTCATTCAGGGTTGCCAGTATCTTTCTTGGGTAGGGTTCTACCATCTCTTGATACCTTTGGTTTTAGCCCTAATAAACAAGACAATTAAAACTTTTAATTTACCAAGATAAGCTGCATAACGTTCTCACAAATTTTCCATTTCAAGCACTTGTGTCAAATTTACAATCGCTTTTATTTTCTGACTCCATAAGGCACTGGTCCTTTATCCTATTTTTTGTTTGCCTAAATATCAAACATTGGAGTATTTTCTTATATTTACATAAAGTGATCTGTTTATTGCCCCAGTGTATCTTTCATCTTGTATTTGCAACGTGGATTGCGTTATCTTGTCTCATTTTAAATTTTCATAATTGTCTCTCATTCAAAAACTCCTAAAAAACACCCATCCGCATCACAACACCTAAAACACATAAATACACAAAGAGCCTTAGTAAAACTCTTTTTAGGGTCTACCCCCCTTGGCTTCGTTAGGAGTTTGCCTAAACGGAGGAGCTGGGATTCAGGTGACAGTACCTGGCTCATTGCTTGCCCCCAAGGCCACACCTCTCTCACTTGAAGTGAAGAGACAGCTTTCGAAAGATTTCCGCTGCTGGTGTGCATATTGGCGGACAACATCTTTGGCGCCGTTGCCGGGGACAAATCTTTTTGTTCCTGGACGACCTTAGTTTTTTCTAGTTCGTTTACCTTTTGATAGATTCTCAAATCTGTCTGGCGACTCCACTGCCCCTTTTTCTTTTTTGGTAGTTTTTTAGTTCAAACACTCTCAGAAATTAGACTTGAAACCACCTGGCGACTCCACTGTCAATTAACACCTCAAGGTATTCAACCAGAAGAAACTCTGAAGGCTTGCTTAGTTTTATCCCAGAACCTGAAAAGGTTTATAGGAGGAGACTAAACAAGCTTGCTTCTCGTAAAATCCTTGAAGAACTTAGGTCTCAGTCTATTTCTGACATCCATAGTCTCTTTCAAGAAGATAACTTAGATAATTTTGAAAATTTTGAAAACAGTGATAATTGCTTTTCCGATACAATGGGTGATTTTTTCGCCCCCCTCAACATTACTCAGATTGCAGGTCAACCACATGATCTTCCAGATAAAGCCATCGACAAACTTCCAACCTTTACCGGCACTGATACTGTTACTGCCGCACATCACCTTATTGCTTTCTCAAAAGTAAAGGGTGGATATGTCAGGGATGCTGCTCACAGACATGAGGATGTATACATGAAGTTGTTTGCCTTGTCCTTAGATGGGGCTGCTGGTGACTGGTTCATCGGCTTGCCAGCCAACTCCTTTGCCACCTTAGCTGAGTTCTCAACTGCTTTCACCAACAAGTTTGGTGAGAAAAAAGAGCCACGTCATCAACTTGCTGCTATAACAAACATCAAGAGAAGTGAAATGGAAACCATGGAAGATTTCAACAAAAAATTCATGGATTTATACAATGCGATCCCTACCGACTACAAGCCAACTCCACATACTATACTGGTTTACTACATTGAAGCTTTAAATGGAGAGATGCAGTATCAACTTAGGGATAAAGAACCTACTACTTTGCTAGAAGCACAAACTATGGCAGCTAAGATTGATAGGAACATGCAGTCATCTGGGAAGTCAAACCTACCCGGTTATTCAAGAGCCCAAACTCCTTTGAAAACAACTGAGCCTAAAGGTAAAGATCCTTTGGATGCTTTGAAAGAATCATATGAGAAAAAGATGATGGACATGTGTGAAAGGATGGAAAGAGCTGAACAGAAACATGTAGCCCAAATGAAAGAAGTTCAAAACAAAATAATAAACATGGAAAGGGCACAAGTCCAACGAGTTCAACAAGTTCAACAAACTCAACCTGGTCAGAGAAATTACCCTCCCAAAAATAACTGGCAAAAGAAAGCTCACGAAAATGAAAAGAGGCCTCCCACTCAGATAGAGGCTGCCAACGCAAATGAGGTATACATCCCATTTTGCAGAGCTTGCAAGGATTTCCATGAGGAATTCGCTTGCTATTTTGCGAATTTTGTACAGGAGCATGGTTATCCTGAAGGGGAGAGTGCCAGTACTCCAACATCAAGCGAGCCTGAATACATAAATGCTGTAGGTGACATCCGCAATATTCCCAAAGAAAACTGGAAACATGCTGAGAATGAACCAGACAATATGACAAGAAACTTTGGAGGAAGACCATCAAATGAACAGCTACAAAATATGCAAAGATTTAAAGGGGTCGGATACCAAAGAAGATCAAATCCTGCACCTGCTATACAACCTCCCAAGGTAATCATCCCAAATGATTCAACAGATTCTAGCAAGTTAAATTTTGATTGGAATAATTGGTTCAATACTACTAAGGTACCTATACCTATAAATGAACTCTATAAGATTCCTGGTCAAAAGGAAAAATTGTTGAAAACTTTAGAGGCACCTATCCCTGCATGTATCACCAAGCCTTTAGAAGCACCTATTCCTGAGTGTATTACCAAGCCTAGTCCACCCTCTTCCCTCACTCCTCAGACTCCTAAGAAGGTCACTTTTTCGGACAATGTGGAAGAACCTTCAACCAGCTATGAATCAACTCATGAGGACCCTCCTATAATCCTGCATACTAGGGATACAAGAAAAGAAGCTCACCCTCCATTCTACATATCATTGATGATAGGTGACCTTCTTCTACACAATTGTATGCTGGATTCAGGATCCGGTGCAAGCTTAATGACCAAAAGGGTTATGCAACAACTCAACTTAAGAACCACCAGGCCCTACCAGAATGTATGTGCCATGGATTCTAGACCTGTCAAGGTTGAAGGGATGATAGAGAATGTTCCTGTAAGGTTGGCCAAGTACCCGGACATCCATCTTACCATGGATATCCTTGTCATAGATGTACCGGATAGGTGGGGCATGCTACTCTCTAGAAAGTGGGGTGCAACCTTAGGTGGGTCTATACAGTTGGATTGGTCTTATGCAACAGTTCCTGCTTCCGAAGATTCTCTTGTAAAGTTACACACTGAAAAGGAAAGAAGATACCATGTGGAAAATCCTGATAGACCTTCAAATGAGTTTGTTTGCCATGTCGGTGAGATGGGAGATATCCAAATCAATTCCACCTTCTTAGATCCTGTTCGTAGGGAAATGAAAGACAAAGAGGTTGATGGATTGTGGAAAATGACTTTTGATGGTGCCTTTTCTAAATCTGGCAAAGGTGCTGGTATAGTCCTAATATCACCTGAGGATAAGATCTTTTACTTTGCTTTTAGACTCGAGTTTGAAGCTACCAACAATGTTGCGGAATATGAAGCACTCTTACTAGGCATAGAAATTGCTAAAGACATGAAGATCAAAATGCTTAGTATTAAGGGAGACTCTGATTTAGTGGTGCAACAGATCAAGGGGAACTTTGCATGCCATTGCAAAAGGCTTAAGAGATATAGAAATGTGGTATGGGACACCATGGAATACTTTGATGCTCTAAACATACAAGCGGTTCATAGGGAGGAAAACAGTATGGCGGATAGATTAGCCGTTGCAGCATCTACCCTCCAGCCTTCAGACGAAATGTTGAAAGGAGACTGTACCCTTGAAGTAAATTATAGGCCATCTGTCCCAGACAACATGAACCATTGGCAGGTTTTCAAAGATGATGAACAAATTCTAAGATTCATAAATAACTTAGATGAGTTTGCCAATTTCAATGTTAATGAGCAGGAAGAAGGCAAGCAGTATAAAGATGAAAGCCAGCCCATGAACCCAATTTCACGTGGTTTCACTAAGTTAGAGAACATCTTTGATAGGCATGATGGGAAGAAGAACAGCATTGACCAAATGAAGCCAGGGGATTACATTGAGGTTAACATCGGAACAGAAACTGATCCAAAAATCATAAAAATTGGAAAAGGAACGTCAGAAAAAGAACGAAATGCACTAATAAACCTTGTCAGAGAGTTTAGAGATATATTTGCCTTTACTTATGACGAGTTAAAGGCCTATAGGGAAGATGTATTCCAACATACCATTCCCCTTAAACCGGAAATGCAAAATGCTAAGCCTTTTCTTCAGAAACTAAGGCAAATAAATCCTAAGTTGGCTCCTATCATCAAAAGAGAGCTATAAAAGATGTTAGCAGCAGGCATTATAGCTCCTACCCGACACACTTCATGGTGTTCCAACCTAGTTGTTGTAAGAAAGAAGAATGGAAGTATCAGAATATGCATAGACTTCAGAAACCTAAACATGGCGTGCCAGAAAGACAATTATCCACTTCCCAACATGGAGACCCTCCTCCAACGGGTCACTGGATCTAATATGATGTCCATGCTTGATGGATTTTCAGGATACAACCAGGTTGTCATCAAGCCAGAGGATAAACATAAAACTGCCTTTACAACACCTTGGGGAACCTTTGAGTATCTGAGAATGCCCTTTGGCCTTACAAATGCAGGAGCCACTTTCCAAAGGGCCATGGATTATGCTTTCAAGGAATTAATAGGAAAAATCATCGAAATTTACCAGGATGATTTAACCGTCTTTTCAAAGGAAAGATCCAGCCATGTTGATCACTTGAGAAAAGTTTTTGAGCGATGTAGAGAATATGGTATTTCCCTAAATCCGGCAAAGTCTGTCTTAGGCATTGAAGAAGGAAAACTCTTAGGGCATATTATAAACAAGGATGGGGTCAAGATTGACCCTGAAAGAGTAGAAGCCATTAAGAAGATACCTCTTCCCAAA
This sequence comes from Larix kaempferi, assembly GCA_027924585.1. Classification (NCBI taxonomy): domain Eukaryota; kingdom Viridiplantae; phylum Streptophyta; class Pinopsida; order Pinales; family Pinaceae; genus Larix; species Larix kaempferi. The sequence continues at coordinate 8,123,321 of BSBM01001433.1, read as the reverse complement.
AATGTGAAGGGTCTTCAATCTTTCAATGGACACATAAATTTTATCAGAAGGTTTATTCCAAACCTTGCAGAGTTGATGAAACCCATGCAGCGGTTGCTTAAAAAAGATGCTAAGTTTGTGTGGACTGATGATGGAAAAGAAGCCTTCAACACTATTAAAGATGCCATTACTAGGTCACCTGTGTTGGTCAGTCCGGATTATACCAAAGATTTCATGATTTTCTCTTTTGCTTCTGAGGATACTATAGCTGGGGTTTTGCTCCAAAAGAACTTCGAAGGGTTCGAGCAACCAATTGCGTTCATGAGCAGGGCTTTACAAAATTCAGAATTAAAGTATACAATAATGGAAAAACAGGCCTATGCATTGGTCAAATCTTTAAAACATTTCAGAACATACATTGGTTACAACAAAGTTATAGGTTATGTCCCCCATGCTGCAGTAAAAGATATCCTATCCCAACAGGATTGCTTAGGAACAAGAGGCACATGGGTCTCCAAGATCCAGGAATATGACTTGGAAATAAAACCTACCAAACTTATCAAAGGACAGGGCCTAGCCAAAATGTTGACCCAGAAGAATGAGGAAGCCATTAACATAAACTGTACAGATCAACCTGATTGTCCACGAATGACACCTGCCTTGCGGGAGTTAGATATCCATTGTTATTCTGATGTTATATACTTCCTCTTGCATCTGACTTGCCCTGATCACCTTAAAGGACACAGACGAAGGGCATTAAGACTAAAAGCTGCTAGGTATTGTCTTACTCAAGAAGGCTTGGGTTGGAGAAGCCCTGATGGGGTTATCCTTAGATGTGTCCATGAACAAGATTCCAAAAAGATCTTGATTGACCTTCACTCAGGATTTTGTGGAGGACACTATGCAGCAAATACAACTGCTCACAAAATCCTTAGAGCTGGATACTATTGGCCCACCATATTTTCAGATGTGTACAAACATGTCAAGTTTTGCCAGGAATGCCAACTATTCACTGGAAAGCCTAAACTGGCCGCCTTACCCCTCAACCCGGTTGTTGTCATTGCCCCTTTCCAACAATGGGGTTTGGATTTCATTGGTAAATTTAAAGATAACTCTAGCAATGGTTTTTGCTGGATTCTGACGGCAACTGATTATTTCACTAAATGGGTGGAGGCCATTCCTACCAAGACAGCTACTGAGAAGGTTGTTATGGATTTTATTGAGGATAAAATCATCACTCGATTTGGCACCCCTCTGAAGATAACTACTGACAATGCCAAAGCTTTCAGTTCAACAGAAATGACTGATTTCTGTTTCAAATATGGCATTGTTCTATCTCATTCTTCTGACTATTATCCACAGGGTAATGGCCTTGCTGAATCCTCAAACAAGAACCTGATGACTATCCTTAAGAAAACTGTTGGTGACAACAAAAGATCCTGGGATAGCAAGATCAAATATGCCCTTTGGGCGGACAGAATTACAAAGAAAAACTCCACCGGAAAGTCCCCCTTTGAACTTGTTTATGGCATCACAGCAATACTACCTCTTAGCATGCAGATCCCCATCTTCAGAATGCTAACTGATTATGACTCTGAGAAGTTAGAGTTGGAAGATAGGGCTAACCAAATCATCGAGCTTGATGAAAACAGAAGAAATTCCTTGGACAAAATGTTAAGACAAAAGGAGAGTATGAAAGCCACATTTGATAAGTCAGCCAAGCCAAGAGCCTTTCAAGAAGGAGACACTGTTCTATTATGGGACAAAAGAAGGGAAAAACCTGGGAAGCATGGGAAGTTCGACAGCCTTTGGAAAGGCCCCTTTATTATACGCTGCACAGTTGGAGATAATTCTTTCGGCCTCAACACTATGGAAGGAGAAATATTGCCTCTTCCTATAAATGGGCAACATTTGAAGCCCTTTTATCGGAACAACATACAAGATGACCAAGAGGCCATCTCAGGATCTCCCTAAACTCTTATCTTTGTACTTTATGTATCATTATTTTTGTATCATAGTGTATTTTTGTACTATAGTTCATATTTATGCTAAAAAAGAAAAAATTTCTATTTCTGTACTTTCTGTACTTTGAATTTGAAAAGAAAAAGCAAAAAATAGTTTCATAGTTGTTATTTCATTTTGGCATTATTTATCATGTACATGGGAAACTAAGACACTTCTCTTTCTGTGCAGGAAAATGATATTCTGGGATTCTCGAACACCTTCTTTGACTCCTAGATCAAGCAAGTGTCCGTCCCGCAGTTGGAGCCAGATGTTATCAACTGATTTGTACAATAGTTGAAACCTTATTGAGCCGCCAGTGTTGGAACACATCAGTGTTCACTTCCAGAGTATCTGGGTTTCATTATATTTGGGTCTAGCCAGTTTTGTTTTTGAGTCGACATGACCATGGCCCCATGGGGGTTTGTATCAGTGTGCTAGTAGGGTCTGAGTGGCTCGGTCTCCCATGACTGGATTAAACAACTAAGGTATTCCAGGGAGTTTTTTCACCGTCAGATTATACTTTGCTTCAGGCGAAATATAATCTCTTGGTTTTTCTCCCGCTTCCTCCAAAGCTGGAATGCCCGATTTTGGAAATTTGGCCATGGGGGGTTATTAGGGTCCAACTATAATGTATAAACCTACTAGACACTATTAGAATAGGTTTTGGTCATGTCCTAGGTCTCTAGGACCCCCAGAAAAAATTTCGAAATTTTTTTACCGGACGCGTCGAAATTGGGGTTTTTAATTATTTAATTATTTTTAATTTTTAATTAAATTTCTCTATAGTTTAAATAGAGAAATTTGAGTCTGTAATATGTCAGTCATCCGGGGTCCGTTTTCAGTGTTTGATGGCTCGTTTCATAAGCCAAAAATCACACATGACCCATGGAGCAGCTAAACCCAACTTTCGGATGTCAATTCCGCCCCGTAATTAGTATTTTCTCTGAAAAGTCATTTACAGGAAATTATTAATTAAAATAATAAAATTGATTATTTTGGAGATAATCCAAATCTCTCCAAAATTAATCAATTTGATTAAAATAAAGGGCTAAATGACATGGCAATGAGCATTTAGGAAGATTCCAATCAACTCCAAGCCCATCCAGTCACTCATCCAGTCACCAGCAAAGAGTCTCCTCAAGCTAATTCACCCTCTTTCATGAGAAATTCGATTTTGTGATGTGGCATTGATTGAGTGGGTTGTTGGATGGCATTAAAAGCCAATGGTGGGCGCCTCCTTCAATCTAGCAAATCAATCCGAGCTTAGCTCTCTTCATAACTCGAATTAGCACCCACCTTTCCCCACGTGTCTCCCTCACAGCCCACTCGCTTTTGCATTTCCCTCACGTCACCCTTCTTTAGCTCACGTGGATTCTAGTTATGGTTCTTCTATTGGTCAAACTCCCACGCAGGCACTATTTGATTGGCTCCTCTACAAAGTCGAGTCCATACCTACTAGTCTCCACACGCCATCCATCATCCAACTCGCGTTCATCCTCAAACTCGAGTCCATACCTACCAAGATTCACGTCTTTCCCTTGATTGGAGCTCGTTTTTTGTTGGTAAAATCGTGATTAGTTTGGCTCCCATGCAATTACGATTTAGCAACTACCTTTTTGCCACTTGCCATCCCGTGAACTAGCATGCAACCTACCACAACCCACTCGTATCTCCACATGGCTCACGCCTTTGCTACGCTGGCTCACGTGAATCCTTACCCTAGCTCGCACTTCCTTGTTGTGGCATGCCCATTCGCTGGTTCCTACCTCCCAAAGTCGAGTCCTTGCCACCTCATGCCCTTTCACCAACCAACTAACTCGACTTTGATTGCTAATCACCTCTCCAAGCCACCTCTTGATTGGAATTCGACCTTCTCCATTGCCAAATTCGAATTAGGGTTTAGGTGTGTAGTTTTAGTATAAAGAGAGGCCCATTTGGGTTGTTATCTCATGGAGACTTTGATGCAAGATTACTCTGCAAAAATTTGTAATATGCTTTGGCTTAATATTTTCAATAAAGATTTCGACTTTGGAGGTCCATGAGCTTTCAATCTTTTGTGTGAATTCATCTCTTGTTGAGGTGACATCTTCTCTAAACCCATCTCTTGATTATGCATGGTATTTGATCAATGGTTAGCTTGTGAGGACTATTTTTAGTACAATAGAGTAACCATTCATAATTTAAGTTGGTTATTTATGCATAGTTTATCAAGATCTAAATGGACATGAGTAGTTGGTTATACAAATTGTTGATTTAATCTTGATATTTCTAGCATTCTAGCATTGTTGATCTCACTTGTTGGTTGAGTGTTTGGGTTTGTGATTTAGGTGTTGCCTAAAGTGAAGAGGGGTAAGAGCTCGGTTGCATCAAACCCTTGTTCATCTTCAAGTTTTGGCCTAATACTTTGTGGTTGCAGGATCTACAAATCTCAAGATCTTTTCATCTTAAGAAGGCTAGGAAGAGCTCTTCTCAGGCTTCTCATCAACCAAAAAATTCTACTTTTTAAAACCTTGTCACTAAAGGCTCTCTTCTTCTAGCCTTCTATTTTTCTCCTTGAGTTCCTTTTTCCTTTGAATTTGCTAGCCCTACTTCCTCTTTGGCCCTAGATTCTATCCATCCCATTCCATTCGTTTTCCCTTCTCTATTCGTCCTCCTCCCTTTTGCACTCGTTTTTTCTCCTTTGGCATTCCTATCCCCATTCATCCTACTTCATCCTACTCTATCCTAGTTTTTTCCCTTACCATTCGTTTTTCCCCTTCAAGGGTTTCTCATCCAAGCCTTTGTCCTCTTTCTTCTCCCTTAGATCCATTCTCTTAGATCTCCCTTTCACCCTCTTGCTTTGCCCTTTCGTCCATCTTCTCAAGTGCCCTAAAAACCACACAAAAAGCAAAAACGAATTGGATAAGTTAGTGTTTGTTAGAGTAGTTCAATTTGATTTGATAGATCTTAAATTATTGCATCTTGTAGATCATTGGCATACATTGAAAAGATAGTTCTAAAAATCATACTAGATCTCATTCTAGCATTTGTTAAGTTTGCATCTAGTTTCCCTTTTTAAAGATAGAAAGTTTTTCATAAAATTTTCCAAAAAATTTTTAGTCTTAGATCTCATTTCTAGCATTTTTAGGAGCAACTTTGTTCGCTGGTCCGTTTTGCCATAGTTAACATTTTATGACAAATTTTCATGCATTTTCCATCTTAGAGTTAAAATCTTAAATATAGACTCAAATAGTTTCAATTTCGATTTATTTTTTACTAATGATTAATGGGTGCCTTGTTTAGATGTTCTTGAACTCGTGTAGGCCATTTGAGAGAGAAGTACTTGATAAGATCTTGAAACAAGAGGATCGAAGCAAAACAAAGTGAAGAAGCCATAAGAATGACCAAATTTTGATACACTTATCCTTTGTAATAACAAGTAGAATCTATATCTTCTTCAATATTTCTCCAAGTATCATCATTCTCGAAAGACCTTTCAAGGATTTTCCCTTGAGGCACTTGTACTTATCAAATAAAATTTTTAAGTGGAGGAGGCCTCCACTTTTTGGGTCTTCTTCCCCATTTGGGGAAGGGTGTTGGGTCTTGTGGTTGTTTTTAGCTTAGATTTACATTTTTATGTTCTTAGCTTAAATTTTGCTTCAATAAGTTTATCTTGATTATATCTCATATTTTACTTACCCCCATGCTTTCCCGAGTAGGGTCTTGAACCTGAAAGAGATTCTTGGGTAGCTTAGTTTAATTTTTATCATTATATTGTTTCTCTTCCAATCCTTGACCAGAGAATAGCTAACTTTGGGATCGTATCCCAAAGGCCACATAGTTTTGTGGTAGCTTCTCGCTCCCCCATCAACTTCTTGTGGACATCCAGCTAGCTGGAAGGTTTCCAGGATTGGTGGTTTCTAGTGGTTGATCCTGTTTCGGGGATCAATCCCACCTAGTAGATTAGAATTTGTATGGTAGAACACTAGTTTTAATTTTATCTCATTTTATTTGGCAAAGTAGTTATTGTTAAAAGCATTAATTATATCTTTCAAGTTATCAAGTGGTTTCATCTTTCTCAAGTTATTTTACTGCTTTTCACAACACAACTGCTCTTGTTTGCTTAAAATAAACCAAAGTCTCTTGAACTTGGCCAAATCCAAGTCAAGAGCACCCTCTATCGGAGGGCATTTTTAGTCTTGCATCATCCCCTGCATTAGGCATTGTTAATCTAGGAAGTCTCTTGAACTGTGGTCATAAGACCAAGTCAAGAGCGCTCTCTGTCGGAGAGTTGAACAAGGTTCTTTTAATAATAAAATTTTCCACTCACACTCCCCTAATTAATTTATCTTGGTTTGTCCTACACCCGTATGCTCTGCCAACCGGAAACGGTTGGGCTAGTACTCAGAAAGGTGGAAGACTTGATAATAACGATCGATAAATTTAAATAAAATTTTTACCCACAACCTCAACCAAGGCAAAATACTGTTCTTCCCGCGAGGGGTGGCGCCGGATTCCCACTGTCAGACTCAGGGGCGGTTCAAACATTGGACACCAATCCTTATCGAATCTGGGTGCTTCCGACATGTCATTCAGGGTTGCCAGTATCTTTCTTGGGTAGGGTTCTACCATCTCTTGATACCTTTGGTTTTAGCCCTAATAAACAAGACAATTAAAACTTTTAATTTACCAAGATAAGCTGCATAACGTTCTCACAAATTTTCCATTTCAAGCACTTGTGTCAAATTTACAATCGCTTTTATTTTCTGACTCCATAAGGCACTGGTCCTTTATCCTATTTTTTGTTTGCCTAAATATCAAACATTGGAGTATTTGCTTATATTTACATAAAGTGATCTGTTTATTGCCCCAGTGTATCTTTCATCTTGTATTTGCAACGTGGATTGCGTTATCTTGTCTCATTTTAAATTTTCATAATTGTCTCTCATTCAAAAACTCCTAAAAAACACCCATCCGCATCACAACACCTAAAACACATAAATACACAAAGAGCCTTAGTAAAACTCTTTTTAGGGTCTACCCCCCTTGGCTTCGTTAGGAGTTTGCCTAAACGGAGGAGCTGGGATTCAGGTGACAGTACCTGGCTCATTGCTTGCCCCCAAGGCCACACCTCTCTCACTTGAAGTGAAGAGACAGCTTTCGAAAGATTTCCGCTGCTGGTGTGCATATTGGCGGACAACACTCCCTATACCTTCACGTGGATTGGCCGTACGGCTTTCATAATGGGTAGTGTAATTGGTGGGCTCTCCCATCTTATGAGGTGGCATGATCAACATATGTTCAGCTGCTAATTTTATCAACCAAACAACGCTCACGTGAAAAGCTATGAATTGTGGAAACATCCACTTACCATCCTCATCCTCACGCATGAGATACTTTCACAGGAGGGCAACTTCCATTTTTCGAGCTTTTGTCCAAGTATGGTGGCGCTTCTCATTGGCTTATGAGCTTTGCTTGCTCTACAAGTTAGGAGTTTGGTCTCTTAGGGTTTTACGCCCTAGCTCACTTACCATCTGCTATAAATTGAGGAGCTTGGCTCCATTGTAAGGATCAGAAAGTGTGGAACCTCTGCTTATATTTGTATTGTAATATTTTTCTGAGTTTAATAAAGAAGGCTTTGGAGGCTAGTCTGGTGATTGTCTTTGGTTGGATCTTCATGCTTGTACATCTGAGGTATACTGTATTATGTTTCATAGCTAGTATTGTTGGGATTATATGTCTTTAAAGGGAAGCTATCTTCTATAAGATCTGTAAGTAATACTTTATAGTTTGCTTATTCATGTTGATAATATTAGGAGGCTAAGAGTAATGTAGTTTCTTGTTTGAATTCATTGCATCGCTGCTTTCTTTTAATTATCTACACATATGCTCTTATCCCCTTGCTAGTTGTTTGCAGCTGTCTACAGGTAGCCTAAGCTGGAGAAGTCCACGAACATGTTAGATCGTGCCTTCTTTCAGTAAATACGAACCAAGTCTCGATCTTACCGGTGCATCAGGGAGCTTGACTCCATTGCCCATTCTTCACTTGCTCAAACCCCCAGGGGTTCACTTTTCTAGATCCATTTTTTTTATTCTATCTCGGTTCCTGTCTTATTTAAATCTAAATCTTGCTTCAAAGTTCATTTGATTAATAGATCTAATCAAGTAGCAATCTAAAGAGTCTAATAGCTTCATTGTTATTTAGTTCTAGGTTGCTAGCTAAGTTAGAAATTTTTGCATTTTTTTGTAGCAACGTCAAAGACACTTTTTAAGTGTTTCTTGGCATTTTTAAGACTAATTCAGTTCGCTGGTTTTTTTTGTCTTTTAGCAGGTTCGAACTTTTTAAAGCTCAAAGTCTGAGATTCGGAGGTGTCCGTAGCCATCCGGGGAGCTAGTTTTACCTCCCTTACATCATTCTAACATTTGTAAACTGTACTGGTGCCTAGTTAAAGGACCAGCAGTGTTTCTTGAGCTTCATGTGTAAATCATAAAAAAATAAAAAGAGCACAGCAGGCAATTCCAGCGCCTGAACCCAATCCCCCCAGGGGGGATTCGCACCCTTCCCTTTTTTTATTTTTATTTTTTTTATTTTTCGTGTTAGATTAGTTTTCATTCAAGCAGTAGTAATTAAATAAACACACTCAAGCACACAACGTCCTCCAAGGACCCGTTTATCATTTTATATGCTTTTGTGTTTATTTCAAATTATTATTCTGTGCTTAAAATTTAGTCCTAAAATTAACCCCCCTTGCTTTATGCTTGGGGTTTAGTGTAGATTAATCATCCACTCATACCTATTTAATAAAACGAACAGCGCCCCAAACTCGGAGTATGCTCTTGACCACTGCAGCTTAGTCGGAATAGTTGGCTCAATCAGAAACGGGTGCAAGGTAATTAGTGTTAATAGGACAATCCATTAGAATTCAATCCTAAGAACTCGGGAGGTTGCATGGACTGAATCCACAGAGTCAGCAGGTTCTTAAGCGGGTTCATCCTCGCCTGGTTGGACACTTGGTAAGGTTGCTAGAGCACTCAGTTCGAAGTTTAGTTTTCTTTTGGGCCAAACCAAGAATCAACCCACTCCTTAACTACTCATTTAATAACTATAAAATTTACCAACCGAGCCACTGCAATACTTTCACTGAGACTACACAAGCAACCCCACACAACAGTACTTACAAGCATTTTTACATTCTTGGCACTGGTCTTTAATTTTCTGTGTTTAAGTCAATCATAAATGTCGTGAATGCTTATTTATCTTATGTTGGGTTAGCTATTTGATTTAATTCACAAGCAGTGCTTTGTTGTTATATTTTATCATCTCGTCATCTTTAACTCCTAGAATAGACTTTTATCTTTTGTTGTAGATTAAAAGCCTTAGATTATTTTTCATAGGGACCACCCCCCTTGGCTTCGCTAGGAGTAAGCCTAGACGGAGGAGTCGAGTAATCAGGTGACAGCACTTGACTCTCACTTGCCCCCAAGGACACACCGAGCGGCTTGAAGGTTTCCTGCCGCGTCCCCCCCAGGTGTGTATTAGGCGGCAACAGAGCTCATCTCAACTGTAGATTAGAACATTTTGATCTTTTAATCTTAGCCATTCATTCAAAAGGTGGTTAGGGTTTTGGTATCTCTCCATCCTATTTAAAGGAGAGAGATTCTCATTGTAAAGGGACTTTTGGCTCTGGATTTCTGGAATAGAATATTTCTCTTGGAGATACTTGCGTTGTGGGATGAATGCTATTGATGTTTCATTGAAAATATCTTTCCATTGCACTGGGATTATTGGTGATTGCCATATGTTATATTTTTTCCACACGATTTTATTTGCAGGTGAAGGGCCCGATTTGCTCAAGGAGGGCGCATTGGTTGGGGAAGACTCTCCTTGCTTCTCTCTTCGTCAAATTGGTTTGGTTCAGGGAATATTACTGTCTATGACCTTCTACTTTCTGTATATTTTCGTCATTTACATTTCTTCTAGCTTTTGTATTGCTGATTGATTTCATCCTTGGTTTTGCAGGAGCAAGGAGGGCGCACGTGTGGGACAAGGGCATCAATTTTGGCATTGGTCTTCATCAAATCTTCCCATTTGATCTTTGAGGGGATTGTCCTCGGCATCATAGCAACCATTTCCATCAATCAGGTACGCTTTAAAGGTAAGATTTCTATTTCCTCAAACTACCCATCTGTCAATTTTAATTAAAACCCTCACTAAAATCCTTCGAAAAATTCTCTTGATCAAACCCCTTGATCAACTGGCAAAACATTTCTGGGTTTCTGGCTTAGTGTAAATCCCAAGGTGGGTTTTCAAGGGCGTCACCCATGGGGACTCCATTGGCCCATTTTCCAAGGCACTAGCGTTTCCTCTACCCTCACGAATTCTCTAGCTTGCCTCTTTTTCCTGTGGTTTGATCCCCTATTGAGTGCTTGCATACTTTGAAATTGTCACATCCTTCAATGAAGCCTTGCTAGAAATCCCTAACTGTCAGATCTACTCTTTGGGACAATTTCCCTGTTTTAAGGGTCACGTTTCCCAAGGCAGCTAAATTTGACCATTTTAAACTAGCATTGAATCCTGGAATCATACCTTATCTTTGAATCACTGTGCTTAAGATCTATTCATCAAGTCATATCATCTCTAAGCCTCCACAGTGTCTCAATCTCCTTAAATCTAGGGTTCCATATCTGTCACCTTACGTACCTCACTTAGTTTGATTTGATCTAGTGATTGGGTTGATCTCTCCTATCGGGAGTAGATATGGGTCTCCCCCTTGTTATCTTAGCTTTGGTAGCAAAAGCGAAGAGTGCCTTGGTTGGCGTGACAACCATCCAGTTGGGAACTAGGGCTCTCTTGGTTCACCACTTTAGTTGCTTGTCCCCTCTACCATCCCTACGGATCCATCTATAGGGGCAACTACAAGATTGGTGATAACATTTTGGCGCCGTTCCCAGGGAGGTAGAGGCTTACCTTCGGTGTCTGCGAGTGCCCGTGCGTTAATCCATATCTTATCGCATCCAGTATTTTGCCTTGGTGATTGCATTTCTAATTCCATAATTATTTCAATCACCATCTTAATTCACTCATTCACCTCTCCTACGACATATATCATTTCGGTGAATTACCTTTGTGGTTCACCAGGCGACTATACCCCGTGACTCTACTGAGGACCAAACCCAATGTATTAATCTTAAGTTCTTAGAACGTCCTGTAAATTCTGAAGGAATCCCTACGACCTATACTCAGAACCGTAAACAAATTAAAGAGAACTCTTCCAATTTCTTTTGGAAGATATCTAGTCCTACTGCTTCACTAAGTCACCTTTTTGGATCTCCTTCACCTTCGTCTAGTTCAATGGCCGAAACAAATACTCGTGGAAACCAAAATGTTCCTCCTCCATAGAACCCTAGGATTTTTGGAAGGAAGGCTAAGCCATCTCCTTAGATTTTTCCCAGATCCAGGGAGCCCCCCATGACATGCCTGAAAAGTATTTTGAAAAAGTTCCCAAGTTTGATGGAGTGTCTTCTATCTCCATAGAAGATCATGTTGATAAAGTCTGGGAACATATGGAAGCATATGGATCATCTGATGAAGATGTCTTCATAAGGGGCCTCCTGGCATCTTTGGAAGGAGATGTCCGGAAGTGGTTTGATAGACTACCTGCTTCATCCATTGATGGATATGACAATTTCGTCACAAAGCTAAGTAATGAGTGGTCCCGAAATTTAGATGGGAAGTTTCTCTTGCATCAACTATTTGATATCAAGAAGAGAGAGAATGAAACAATCCATGAGTTTAACATAAGATTTGACAAGACTGTAGCCAACATCCCTGAAGAAATTAAACCAAAAGATCAAGCAATTATCATTCATTATTTGAATGCTTTTGAAGGATGGCTTGATTATCATTTAAAGGATAAAAACCCAAATGACTTAAAGACCGCTCAATTCAATGCAAAGATGGCTGAGCAGAATGCAGCATCTATGGGTAAGCAAAAAAAAATCGATCACTTTGCCCCATCCACTTCTAGATTTGACCCTAAGCTCCGAAAACCTAAGGAACCTATGAGTGAGCCAAAGGAAGCAAAGGACACGGTAGAAACCATGCAAGAGATGATGAGAAAACTAACTGTCCTGACAAAGAGTGTTGCTAATTTGCATGATCCCGAGAGACATAGAAACCCTTATGGCCCTAAACCTTACTGGAACAATAATAGGAGGCCTGAGGGGGATAATAATAGAAGACGTCCCAAGTATCCAGAAAGCTCTGAAAAGAAGAATGTGAATTGGTGTGATGAAGTAGAAGAAGAGCCCTCTAACACCAACTATCCTGATGACCAACCAGATAACATCAACTTTATAAATGACTTATCTTATGACGATGATTTTGGAAGAATTTTCCTAGAAGAAGAGCCATGGGAGCAAGAAAATTTGGTTGATGAACCTAGACCTTCATGTTGTGCTTTAAATCTCCCTGAACCTAAAGAACAACCCAAGATTCAAATCTATAAACAAAGAAATGATTCCCAACAACCTTCTTTCCTAGACAAACGCAATATGACTAATGAAGATAATAAGGAAGAAGAAGAATCAGTCCCAAATGATTATATTTTAAGCATTGACATAAAGAAAGAATTGGGAAAGATAATGTGTAACATTCTTGTCACTGAGTTAATGGAAGTGCCCTCAGTAAGAAGCCAAGTAGAGGAGTTCTTTGATGGCATTGGCCAACAAAAGACTCCTGAGGTTGTCTTAGAATCTTGTCATATACAGAGCCTTAGGGGAACAAAACCTAGAAAAGTTGAGGAGGATCCACCTATCAATATCCATTCGACGATTTATGAGAGAAAGAATGGTGGTCACCCTCCCTTTTACCTCACCTTACACATTCAGAATATGCTCCTGCATAATTGCATGTTGGATTCTGGAGCAGCTATGAATGTCATGCCCTTACATGTTATGAAGGAAATGGGATTAGAGGTGACTAGACCTTATGGAAATGTCTGTGGTATCGATTCTAGACATGTGCAATCTTATGGTTTGATCAAAAACCTTAGGGATGATCTTTTGCATGTTCAGACATTTCCACTATGATGGATGTAGTTGTCATTGACTTTCCCCCAGCATATGGAATGCTTTTATCCAGGAAGTGGGCAGCTGGTCTAGGTGGATACCTTATGATGGATCTATCATATATTTGTGTTCCAAACTCTGACGGTGCTTTAATTAGGATTAATAGAGAACCTTGCTATGACAAGCACTTGGAAACTTTTGAGGAGGGGATTAAAAACACATATGGGGATGAACTGTTAAACAATGCCAAAACTAATCTAATCAAGAATGAAGATGAAATTTGGGAGTATGAACAAGCTGAAAATGTTTTCATGGTAATGGGAGATTCTGATTCCTCTGATGAAGTGGATCAGATAGCTGAAATTGCTAGGAGAATCAATCTGGAATTACTTAGGAATGAGTTTTCTGAAGAGTTAGAAGAATTGAGAAGAAATGAAAATCAACCTCATGGTCAAGAGCCTAATAATGGAATTAATCAAGAACAAGTTATTGAAAATCAAATGCCTGAGGTAGTTGATGATTTGGATGATATTAGACGTGGTGAACGTTGGCCTAGAACAGTTAGGGAATTCAATGCGCTTTATGATAATAACTTAATAAGAGAGAGTCAAGGTCTTGAGCCCATTATCCCATGGGCAAACCGTTCTGAGCAAGCTCAAGTTTTAGAGAGTGATAGTGAAATCAATGAGCCTCATTATTCAGATGTCAATGATTCCCTATCTCACTTGTCTTTAGAAGACGGTAATCTAAACCAAATTCCTAACAATTCCCTAACTTGGCAAGAGGATGCCTTAATTAATGATGCCCCTGAAGGAGATTATAATTTAAACAACCTTGCTAATTTTCAATATCCTTCGCATAATCAAAACAATGCTCTATCTGCATATCCTCTTGTCCCTGATTTTCTTTTACCACCTGAGTCATCTAGTCATCATAGTCATGATCCTTCTCACATTCCTAGTTCCTTGGTTTCTCATTCAAAAGTAATTCCAACTGGGTTGGAAAATATGCACATTCCAGTTCCTACAGGGGAAGGCTCTAGTCGTAATACTGTCATATCACAAACGCCACCTCCCTTGGAAGAACATAGAGATTTCTGGACTATAGGTGAAATTGTCAAGCATGTAATGTCTCCCCGTGAGGATGAACCTAATGAAAGAGTCCGGGAGACGAGAAGAGAGATTAGAGAAGTCCTAGTCGGTAGGATATTAATAAAGAATATTAATTGGTAATATTAAATTCTTAAAGTAAAAGGATAGAAAGTGAAATATAAGGAGAATGCAAAAAGTAGAATTTTTAATTGTTTCAGGTTGTTTGAGAGTGGTTCCAACCTCATCAAACTTCATATGCAAAAAGTAGAATTTTTAATCCCATTCAGAATTTAACAGACTTAACAGTTTTCAGGACTTCAGGATTGCAATGTTGCCACTGGATTCTATCATATATGAGGGTATGGGATTGGCATTCAATCAAGCACATCAACCCCTCTATGTACCTTGATGTTGGTGGTGTTGATTATTGAACTCATCTGTCTTGAATGGACTTGGACCCACTTCCATAGCCATAGGATGTGAACATTGGTGTTGGACGGGTGCCTTCAAGCCCATAGGAATAAAGCCATGCTTAGGATCCATATTTTTGGTCTACTTTTGTTGAGAACATAGATGATGAGTCTAACTCTGAGCATGAGGATTTAGATGATATTCGTTAAAAGTATTCATAGTATCATGTTACATGTATGATTAATGATATTCGCTAGTAGTGTCAGGTGATGATGATGATGTACAATGATAATATTATGATGATTATGATGACAATGATAATATTTATGATGATGACGATATATATATATATATATATATATATATATATGCCGTTTCCCCACCGTATCGTATCTGCTTTTTTTGAAAATTCGTTGTATCCGTTTCCCCCCTGTATCCGTATCCGTTTTCATATCTGCTTCAGTGCAACTTCGACGGAGAGGACACTCATTCTAGCGCTCAAGCATGCTCTAGGGGTCAATCTAGGTATACCACAATGTGGTACGAACTTCATTGTACTTGGACAAGTAACTAATGTTAGAATTGGCTAGCATAGCCATTAGAGACCTTGAAAATAGAAGATACTAATACAGGTGATTGGGATGCCCTGATCTGACAGCCACTAGCTAGGGATGGATGGTGCAATACTAACAACCATGATCAAGATTTGTCATCGAGCGGCTATTCCATGCATCCCTTGCTAAAATTGTATCGCCACACATAATCTCTAGCAAGCCTGGAGACTATTAATTTTGTGTCGCACACAGTTCCCTTCTAGAAATGGCAGTTTTTGTTATCTGCTCTGCTATGATGGGCCAAAGTTTATGATTGACCCTGCTATAACTCCACCACAATAATCTATGTGTGACTAGGGAAGGAGATTTAATTTATATGGTACAAATAGTTGTACCATAAAGTTCTTTCTATAGTAGAAAGCCATTTTCAATCAAAAAAAAGGAAAGAATGCAAGAGAATTTGCATAAGATGACTTCTTTTCAGATATGCAAAAAATTATAAAGTACAAAGACATAAGTTCCTCACAAGTTGAAAGCTTCTAGCTACTGTAGCTCCATCTATGCCTGTACAACAAGTTGTTACTTCTACACATAACATTACAGTGTAGACCCTTAGTAATCTTCTTTACAGTAGCATTAGAACCAGCAATGTTGCAAGTATCATTTCAGGGAATATATCACTGAGGGCGTGGAAAGAAACTTCAAAAATATAAAGGAAAATATCTGCAAGCATAAAGTTGGACCTGAAACTGTGGAAATACAATGAAGAGAATAAGAAAGAAAGAAATCAGTGCACTCTACTCCTCACATATCTAATACAAGTGTGTGATGAATGAATCCATGGAAAGACTCTCTCCTCCCTCTATTTATATGAGAGGTGAAGCAAGGTCATTAATAGAAAGGTTATAGTCTAAATATTCAATGAATTTGATCTTTTCCAGCCACTCAAAATAGCAAGGGAAATTGACAATTTTTGTCTAAACTCCAGCAAGAATCTTTTTGGATTGATGGAATTGCAAGTATCAATCATTAACATTGTAAAATCAAGCTGCAATATGGGTGTCTGAGGGTGTTGAATCTGTTTCTGTATTAAAAAAACCGATTTCAGCAAAGATTTTATGGTCAGGTTCTAATGATGGCAAACAAGAAAAGTTCAAAATAGTAGAACGGTTAGCCTTCTTCAATTGAAAGTGGATCAATTCTACAAACAAACAACCTACTAAATAGGCCCACATGTGAATCACTCCACTCCAAGTGGCACATGTCAAGCTTCAAGGAGAAGATGTCCAACATGTACAGCTCTAGTGATGAGCTCTCCTTAAGAAGGGTCAAATGCTCCCTCATAAGCCATGTGTACCTCTGGGTCCACCGCACCTACATGATCACTCCTCAACCCAAGCATCCTCAAGTCATCCTCAAGCCTCCATGTAAGCAACCAAGCATCCCCATGCCATCTAGGGCTCAATGCCGTCCTCTAGGATGTCTAGTGCTCCTCCTCCAAGGCAATTCAACATCCAAAGCAAGAAACCAACCTTCATGTGTCCAACATGAACAATGTTATCAGGTTGTCTAGGTCTCCAACGCTCCAAAGAAGAATGCCACGAATACATCCATACAAGGTCTGGCATACAATGAGAAAGCTACCTGCATAAGATCACTTCTTTTCATTTCCTTTCAAATATGCAAAAAATTATAAAGTACAGAACATAACTTCCTTACAAGTTGAAAGCTTCTAACTCCTATAACTCCATCTATGTCTGTACAACAAGTTGCCACTTCTACACATAACATTATAGCGTAGACTTTCAGTGATCTTCTTTACAATAGCATTAGAACTATCAATGTTGCAAATATCATTTCCGGGAATATTTCGCTGAGGGTGCAGAAAGAAATTTATCAAAAGCATAGAGGAAAATATCTGCAAGCATAAACTTGGACCTGAAAACCTTGGAAATACAATGAAAAGAGCAAGAAAGAGTGGAAATAAAATGAAAAGAACATGAAAGAGAGAAACTAGTGCGCTCCACTCCTCATACAAGTGTGTGGTGAATGAATCAATGGAAAGACTCTCTCCTCCCTCTATTTATATGAGAGGTGAGGTGAGATCAATAATAGAAAGGTCGTAATCTAAACATTCTACGAATTTGACCTTTTCCCGCCACTCAAAACAACAGGAAGGGAAATTGAGGATTTTTGTCTAAAATCCAGCCAGAATCTTTTTGGATTGATGGAATTGCAAGCATCAATAATCAATGATCATTGACATTGCAAAATCAAGCTGCAATAGGGGTATCTGAGGGTGCTGAATCCACTTCTGCATTAAAAAAACAATTTCAGCAAAGATTTTATGGTCGGATTCTAATGATGGTAAACAAGAAAAGGTCAAAATAGTAAAACATTAAGCCTTCTTCAATAGAAAGTGGTTCAATTCCAGAAAAAAACAACCTACTAAATAGGCCCATGTGTGAATCACTCCACTCCAAGTGGCACATGTCAAGCTTCAAGGTGATGATGTCCAACATGTATGGCTCTAGTGATGAGCGCTCCTTACAAAGAGTCAAACACTCCCTCATAAGCCATGTGTACCTCTAGGTCCACCCCACCAGCATGATCATTCCTCAACCCAAGCATCCTCAGTTCAACCTCAAGCCTCCATGTAAGCAACCAAGCATCCCCATGCCATCCAGAGCCCAATGCCCTACTCCAGGATGTCCAATGCTCCACCAAGGCAATTCAGCCTCCCAAGCAAGCAAGCAACCTCCACGTGTCCAACATGAAAAATGTTATCAGGCTGTCTAGGTCTCCAATGCTCCAAGGAAGAATGCCACAAAAGACATCCATACAAGGTCTAGCAAACAATGAACAAGCCACCTGCATAAGATCACTTCTTTTCATTTCTTTTCATATATGCAAAAAATTATAAAGTACAAGGACAGGTTCCTTACAAGTTGAAAGCTTCTAACTCCTGTAATTCCATCTATGTCTGTACAACAAGTTGTCATTTCTACATAAAGCATTATAGCGTAGAATTTCAGTAATCTTCTTACAATAGCATTAGAACTAGCAATGTTTCAAATATCATTTCAGGGAATATATTGCTGAGGGTGGAGAAGGAAACTTATAAAAAATATAGAGGAAAATATCTGCAAGCATAAACTTGGACCCGAAAACCTTGGAAATATCCGCAACCTGGACAACTCCAAAAAGGTCGGATTGGAGATATTTGCAACACATGAGAAGTACAGATTCAATCCTATTGTCAAGATTTTGTGTTGTATACAGTATTTTATTGATAGAAAATCTTGTTAAAGATTTTGGAAGGCAGAGAAAATAATGCCCTTTTTCTACAACATTATACACATACCATATACGATGATCCCCTGCAGTTGTCCACTCCTCCATACAAATAGAACAATGCAGAGCCTCGGTATTGCTTGTAAGAAGTAGATGACTTCTAGCACCTGTTCTCTTATCTCCATCCATATGAGAAGTTGTTCCCTTGTTATTGCCTTGTTGACAAGCCTCCTCTTTGGACTGTCGAACGTCTGGACTAACTACTAACATAAACTGATTCAATCTTAACTGACATTTCATTTTCCTTTGCTGCCTCAAATCTTTAATTTGCTTTTGTGCTCCAACCACAAGATCTTCTCCTTCGTCCTGTCCAAGAACATCTATCAAAGTGGACCGAATAACATCTGGCAAATTGGAACGAATTTGAGCTGCTTCTTTCTCAACTTCCTTTTTGACTAATATTTGAAATTCCCTCTGTTGCTGCTCAAAGTTTCCTAACTTTTCTTGCAGTCCTTGCACAGTCTCCTGCAAAGAACAAATAATGTTCTCTTTCTGTTTCTTTGTCAAGGTCTTCTCCAGTTTCCCATGTTCCAAAATCCCACTTTTTACAAATAAGTCAGCATTTTCCTCTTTTGCTATTCTTTTATCTTCATACAATTTGCCCAAGTCATGTGCTACTTGTTGTAGATGGTTCTCCTTTTCTTTTATCTTCTTTTCCAATTTGTCCATCTCTAAACCACCGGCATTGGATTGATTGGACTCATCTAGGCATAAACTTCCAGCATGACTTGGACGAGTCCTGGCAAGTATTTTAGCATCAGCACTTTCTTGCTCCCTCTGTGCTTCTGCCAATTTATCTGTCGGCCCTTTGCAGGGTCCAACACCTTTGCCGGAAATGTGCATAAAATGGGCTTTAACCCTAGTATAACTGGCTGTCCAATTAGCTTGACAAAGTGTACACTGAACTTTTACAGTTCCACCTCCACCCTTGGGGTTCCAATTTGTCCATCTCTAAACCACCGGCATTGGATTGATTGGACTCATCTAGGCATAAACTTCCAGCATGACTTGGACGAGTCCTGGCAAGTATTTTAGCATCAGCACTTTCTTGCTCCCTCTGTGCTTCTGCCAATTTATCTGTCGGCCCTTTGCAGGGTCCAACACCTTTGCCGGAAATGTGCATAAAATGGGCTTTAACCCTAGTATAACTGCCTGTCCACAAAGTGTACACTGAACTTTTACAGTTCCACCTCCACCCTTGGGGTCCCTTTCCCTCTCACAATATTTCCAAAGGGGAGTGTGAAGATTATTGACTGACATAATGTGAAGGTTGGAATGGAGAAATTTAAATATAAAAACCTGGACATTCACTTTGCTGGACAGGCAGGTTGCTCTGGTCACGACATGCTACTTCATTGATATCCTGTCACCAAGCACTGCAGAACACCTGCATGCGAAATTCTCCCAAAACTAACAAGCACTGTAGATTACCAGCATGCGAATTCTCCCAGGACTACTGAACAGGGTGCCCAACTCGACCAAGAGCAGCCTGATGGAATCAGCGTTTTCCATATAAGCCTTCAATCCAGAATTGTCTAACACGCTTGGAGCTCGTCTCAATTATTAGTTTCCAGCCACCTTGTGGGTTGACGTACTATGCATAGTTGGACTTCGTTCATGTTTTACGTCTCCAACGCCTAAATTTCTCAAAAACAAAATTTCAAAGAAAACGGCGCATATAGCGAACCGTGAATAAACAAAGATTAGCAGCGTCAGTGAAGGTTATGTGGATATTTTCTAGCAAAACCTTGGTGCTGGACCGAATTGGAATTATGAAATGTGGTAAGTTTATTTTATTTAATCCTACAGGATTTAGAAGAAAACACATGTTCTTCAGACACTAACATTACAGCTGTACTAAATAAATTATTCAATATGATGAGAAATTTGTCAATTTAATTAATGCACGTTCTTGATAAGTCCTCTATAATAACTTAATTTGAATAAATAATTTTAAAAATATTAAAATTACAGCTGTACTAAATAAATTATTCAATATGATGAGAAATTTGTCAATTTAATTAATGCACATTCTTGATAAGTCCTACATAATAACTTATTTTGAATAAATAATTATAAAAATAATCTTTTATATGTTATATTTAAAAGTTTTTAAATGTTTAAAAATTAAGGTTTTTGTAAACAAAGGAAGAAGTGTAAACATTTAAGAATTTCATTAATTTCATTTGATGGATGGATAGTTTTTGGCTGGAATAATTTGTGAGAATTTCATTAATTTCATTTGATGGATGGATAGTTTTTGGCTGGAATAATTTGTGTTGTTTAAATTGTTTTTTTAATGTATTGATGAGACAAAATGGTCTAAAGTTTAAGCTATTTTTTTAAATAAAGTATTTTAAAAGAGGTTTTTTCAAAAATTTTAAGAAGCTTTAGTTTTTTAATTAGTTTTGTTGGATTGATATAATTCAATAATAAACTATGTAGTGTTGGTGTTTATAGCTTCGTAAAGTATCCTCACAAGTTGGTTCAGCAATAAATAAGACATTAATAATAATATTGTGTCATTTCACTTCATTCACTATAAAGTAAAAGTCATGAACTTGTAATTTACCAAGCGATAAATTCATTTATCTCTAGTGACAAGGATGCATCATAAATCTTATGTTTATTATGCTTGATTATATTTATGTGACCTATTGCATATGTGGTTGATATTTTAGTGCCAGTGGTTTGGTTAGTGGTTTGGATTTGTAAGGGTATTGGCCCATGGTATTTCATTAGTATATGGTATTTACTAAATTTACTATCATAAAGTTGTTTTGTATGTGGACTTTAACGTATAAACATAGTTTTGTATGTGGGCTTTCACATATGAACACACTTTGGGTGATTTATATGCACACGTTAAAAATGATTTTACCAAAGTTAAAACAATTATTACAACTAAAGGAAGTCAACAATAAAGATAAGTATTTAATGTCTTGAATAATAAGCCTTATTTACTTAAAGATGATGTTTTGTTGATGATTAACATAAATGGTTAATTCATTTTTGTTTACTCATGTCATGAAGATCAAGTGTGGAAGCTCAAGCATGAAATGAAGGATGAGTTGGATTCCAACTCAAAGTGATGACAGGAATAACTCAAGCCGGAAGAGTTGCTCGATGAGGAATATAGCATGGGCGTAGACTTCTATATTTAGAGGGAGCAGCTACCTAGGATGTAGCAGTGAGGCTCAACATCAAGAGGAAGCTTGGTACTCCAAGATTGTTGATGAGTTTAGGCTTAAGAAGGAGCAAGAGGAATAACTCAAATCGGAAAAGTTGCTCGATGAGGAATATAGCATGGACTCAGACTTCTATATTTAGAGGGAGCAGCTACCTAGGATGTAGCAATGAGGCTCAACATCAAGAGGAAGCTTGGTACTCCAAGATTCTTGATGAGTTTAGGCTTAAGAAGGAGCAAGAGGAACTCATTTGTCTGAGGGAGTTGGCTTCATATCCCAGGATAGTAAGATGGATTCTATGTAGAGGGAGCAAGATGCTCGGATGCAGAGCAAGCAGGATGCTTAAATGCAGAGGGAGAAAAATGATTGGATGCAGAGCAAGTAGAATGCTCAGATGCAGAGGGAGAAAGATACTCGGATGTAGAGAAAGCAGGATGCTCAGATGTAGAAGGAGCAAGATGCTTGGATGCAGAGCAATCAGGATGCTCAGATTCAGGGGGAAAAAAGATGTTCATATGCAGAGCAAGCAGGATGCTCATATGCATAGGGAGCAAGATGCTCGGATGCAGAGCAAGCAAGATGCTCGGATGGAGAGCAAGCAAGATGCTCAGATGCAGAGGGAGCGAGATGCTCGGATGTATAGAAAACACGATGCTCATATGCAGAACGAACATGATGCTCAGATACAGAGTAAGCAGGACGCTCAGATGGCCCAGAGGCAGGACAGTATCAGCTCCCAACCACCCTGTGATGGGGTGGGGAGACTGGCCCTTGATGAATAGTGTTGATGCATTGAGCGGGTGTTCCCCCAGCATTAGCCATGTGACTTGGCTAGGGGTTAATGGCTCAGAGTGTGGCAGTGGCTTCTTCCGGACATCCTGTGACGAGGTGGGAAGATTAGCCCTCATTTGTACACACTATCCTCCTAGAGGTTGAGCATTGAGCATTTCCCCAGTATTAGCCATGTGACTTGGATAGGGGTGGGTCAAATGGGATAGTTCCTTCTCTCAGACACCAAGTGGGGTGGAGATATTAATCCCTAAGACGACTCGGAACAGGGCAGTTCCTTCTCTTAGACACTAAGTGGGGTGGAGAGATTAGTCCCTAAATGCTCAGAATGGGACAGTGCCTTCTCTTGGAAACCAAGTGGAGTGAGATTATCCCTGAGACGACTCAGAATGGGGGCAGTGCCTTCTCTCGGACACCAAGTGGGGTGGAGAGATTAGTCCCTAAATGATCAGAGTAGGGCAGTGCCTTCTCTCGGACACCAAGTGGGGTGGAGATATTAGTCCCTAGTTGTTCACTCATCAACTCATGACTCAAGATGGAACAGTGCCTTCTCTCGGACACCCTGTGATGGGGTGGGGAGATTAGTGCTTTCTCCTGGACACCCTGTGACGGAGTGGGGAGATCTCCTGGACATCCTGTCACAGGATGGGGAGAATAGTCCTGAGATGATCAGTATGATGTTGTGCCTTCTCCTAGACATCCTGTGATAGGATGGGGATATTAACCCGAGATTATCAGTATGGGGTAGTTCCTTCTCATGGACATCTTGTGACGGGATGGGGAGAATAGTCCCAAGATGATTGGTATGGGGCAGTGCCTTCTCTTGGACATCTTGTGACGAGATGGGGAGATTAACCCGAGATGATTAGTATGGGGCAATGCCTTCTCCCAAAGATCCCGTGATGGGATGGGGAGACTAGTCCCTATAATGACTCAAGAAGAGTCAATGCACATATTGATTTTATGACAGAGGGATAAAATATCATAATCTTGTGATAAATGAGAAGGTATCCCATATTTGCAGATCTTGTACATTCTCCAGGATTGATTATCAAGAGGAAAGGCTTATGTGGATGAGATGTTGATGTTTCTCCAGGGTGCAACATTGGGCAAACATTCTACCAGATTGGTCATGTGATTTGACCAAGGAGAATGATACATTCACTCACAGGAAATGGCCATGTGACTTGGATAGTGGTGAATGGCCTTGGCGTAGCCTTGCTTAGCCATGTGATTTGGCTAGGTGTGGTTAGGGCTCAAGATGCTTGCACAACCTTTCTTGGTCATGTGATTTGGCTAAGTGTGAATAAGGCTTGAGGTCACATTGCATACTCTGTGAGGGAGTGCTCCGTGATGGAGTGATCTATCTCATTATAGAGAAGGTTTGACTGGTTTATTTGATAGGGACTAGCTACCCCTTGTGGAATAAACAATGTCTAGTCTAATGTGGGTGCACACACATTAGAGCCCTATACATGAATAGATGTGCATGTGAGGAGAGAAAAAACATCAGCTATGTAAGGAGAAGCTCCAGGTAGAGTCTCGAGAAGAGAATTGAAGTGCTAACATTGTGTATGCCAGCATAGGAGCAGATTCTCCGGTTGGTCTTTTAAGGAGAAGCTCAAACAGACTCTCGAGAAGAGACTTAAAGTGCTAACAATGTGTATGTCAGCATATAATCGATTCTCTGGTTTCTCTTTTGACTAAGGAGAAGACTCCTTTGTGGAGTGTATCCCTATGTGGGATGATCCTTGTGTGGAGCATGGGCCCAGACGGGTGGACTAGTTGCAGTCATCACCGCCTTCTAGTTGTAATGATTGGTAAATTGGAAGAAGAGTATTCCTGAGGAGTGCAGCCTCTTTTCAGTTTTAAACTAATAAAGTGCATGAGGAAGTAATCCTCTTTGGTCTAGGATGACCAAGTTGATTAGGAAGATCAGATATTATCATTGGAAAGATGATATGGTTCCAGTGGGAACAGTTGTTCTGGTCAGAAGGACTTGACCATAAGAGACCTTTCTTATGATGACGAGATGTACGCGACAAGCAGTGACTATCATACGATATCCATATGTGTTCCAGCGTGATGATACCTCCCTAGCTAAGAGGGAGTGTTGGTGTTTATAGCTTCGTGAGGTATCCTCACAAGTCAGCCCAACAAAAGAAATATTATTTAAAGACATTAAGAATAATATTACTAGTATTTAATAATAATATTTATTATGAAATGACATTTCGGCAGCAACAAAGTATGTGTCCTTTCACTTCATTCACTATAAAGTAAAAGTCATGAACTTGCAATTTACCAAGCAATAAATTATCTCTCTACCACAACAAAGTGACAAGGATGCAACTCTAATGTCACGATAAATCTTATGTCTATTGTGCTTGATTATATTTATGTGATCCTATTGTATATGTGGTTGATATTTTCAATGTATGGTTATTCTATGATATATGTTATATCATAAGGTAGTAATCATCAATATCTGAAAATAATTATAAAATCAACATATAGGAATATGAAGTCGTGTGCAATATTTAAACAATTTCATGTTATGTATGGTTCATTAGTTAGTAGTTTTTTTGGTCTTGATTAGTCTATAAAAAATTCAATTTTGAAATTGTATAACTTTCATGTAATGTATTTAATATCTTAATTTATATAAAAATAGTAAGTATTTTTTTTAAATAATAAAATTAAATAAATTTAATTATAAAAAATTTGTACAAATATAAATTTCATTTTAATTTATTAATATTTTTCTCTTATATTTTATCAATATCATAATATTATTTTTATTTCATGTTAATTCATTAATATTTCTCTATTATATTTTAATAAATAATTTAATATCATAAAAAAAATTTATATTGATAAAAGACAAAAAAAAATAAAAAACCCCAAAACCATCTTTAATTTATTAAATATTTTTCACACATAAGACACCGATTCATGAAAACTAAAAAAAAGGGTGTTTTGTAAATCAATTGTTGTATGTAGTGTTGCAACTAGAGAAATTTGTTTGGACCCAATTGAAAAGGAGCATGTATAGAATTCAAAATTTGAGCTCCAAGAAAGGGAGATTCAAAGGAGTACGCTAGACTATGGAGTTTATTGCTACTGGTGCATATTACTAGCTGAAGCCCACAGAGGATCGATTGTTTGTATCGATTCCTCTTGTAGCCACGGGTTTGGTATTCTGGAGAACTAGCTGTTTTGCAAGGGATCGGGAAGCTGGAGCTGCAAGTTGTATGGAACTCGCTTCAAGAAATAACAACTCCCGTCATGGACCATCCAGGAGAAACGATCGATGGTCGTGAGCAGCTTCACCGATGATCTGTTGATTACCCTTGATGGAATGTTGATTGACTCGAATTCTTTTGAGAAATATGGAATTGGCCCTGCGATTGACTTTCTTGGATGCCTGCAACAGTGGATTTAAGGATGGGACTGGATTATTAAATACCTGCACAATATCCCTCCTCTCGGCATTATCATTTGCGGCCTTCCCTGCCAGGGTTCTTGGATAGCAACACCATTTTGGCATCCCTTGATTCATTTGGTCGGTTCAAGAACCTGGAATTTGGAATGAAGGATTCTTTGTTGATTGAAGGATTCTGAATTCTGGTGACATGTGGAGCATTTGATGGGGAGCGACGTGGGTTGGTCTTGCTAAATTAACAATGGATGAAGGTGGTGTTCTTTATTTTTTTGGGGGGATGTGTGAGGATCGATGAGGGCAGCGTGGTGATGTTTGCAGATCTCTGGGATTGTGGATTGGCGGTCGGCCACTTATTGTGTTGGGGTTTTTTCTTTAATATTTCTGGGGTTCCAGTACTGGCAGCGGTTCTGTTTACTTGATTGGTGCTAGGGATTGGCATGATGAAAGATTTGGAACACACCTCGGTTGGAGAAGGAGACCGAGAGACTTTTGCTGATGGTGAAAACATTGCTGGGATGACGCGGTCAGGGCTTTTGTCTAGTCCCTCCATGACAGGCGGGGGGACAGAGGTAAATTCTGGGCCCGTTCCCAGGGCTTTATTTTCCTGTGGTCATGTGAAGGATGCCAAGGGTGGTGGAGAATATTCACCAATTGTCGAATCCCTACATAGTCCTCGAACTGGGCCTTCTGCAAAGGCTAACTCACTCAAAAAATCCGCTCAGACGGTTAAAGAATGGGAGAGGAAGGACCTGTTAGTGCTGGGGGTGGATGTTTCGATGGCAGAGGCGGAGGATTACTCTCTCACGGCTGTGGTTGGACATGTTCGGGGCAGAAGATTTGGTCGTGGTTTCCTTCAGCGTTGGGCGGCTGAGAAGTGGCAGAATTATGTGTCATCAGCCCCTGAAGTCAAGGTATTGACGAAAGGATGGGTTTCCTTCATCTTTTCAAACAAAGGGGAGGTAGACGCTGTATTAAGACGACATTGGTCGATGTCGGGTGTCCCTCTTGTTCTGAAGAGCTGGTCCCCCTTCTTCGATTCAAAATCGGAGAAGATTGTTAAAGAACCGATGTGGGTGAAGCTTCCTGGGTTTCCCATGCATCTTTGGAATGAAACGCGGTTTGCTGAGATAGGAAATTTTCTTGGTGAATATGTGTGTTCTGATTCCTCCCACCTTGAGACTGGCATTTACACGATGGCTAAGATACTGGTCAGTATAGATCTTCGGCTGGGACTCTCTGCTGAGATTAATGTTAAATCAAAGGAAGGGGACTATGTTCAAATTCTGGATTATGTGGGTGTGCCGTTTAGGTGTCACCGCTGCCACGTTCATGGACATCTGGTAGCCAGCTGCCCTTTACCGTTTCGGACATGTAAGCCCCTGACCGGTGCAGTTGCTAAAGTAGGTGCAGATCCATTGTCGAAGGCGAGCTCCCAGGTGGTGGTGGATGATGGGAGTGGGTCTGCTATTGACAGGGGGGTGATCTTTGATTCAGTGGTTACATCGGATATATGTGGGCGTCATGGATCAGAGGCATTGTTGCCTCCATTGGTGAACGATGGAAAGGAGAATATTGGGAGTGCTGATCCTGTTAATGAGGGGGTGTTTCCAGCGACTCCTCTTACTCGGGTCACTTCCAGTATGCTATCGGAGCTGTCCATTAATCAACGGGGTTCACCCACGAAACCCTCGGGTAAGTCTCATTTCTTATCTCCTACTGTTTCCTTATTTGATGACACTATTGATTTGGGGGGGGGTAGGATTGGGTCTACACCACTCGCCCATACGGTCTTACCTTGTCCGGCTGCTACTTGTTGTTTGACTGATGAGGATAGAGTTTACACGTCCACCAAATTCTCTACCAGCTCTGAGGGTAGAAACATCCGTTATGCTCTTCGCAGTAGGGAGATACCTAACATTGGAACGGGGGGAAAGGGACTTCCCGATTTGGCTTATAGTGTTGGGGGGAAAGGTCGGGGCCGAAGATCCCTATTGTCTAAAGCTCAAGATCGGGCTAAAGTGGATCTTGTGATGGGTACACAATCTTCTATTGAGTGGGCACTTAGAGCAGTGAAAACCCAGGATGGGGGTTCATTATGAAAATTATGTCTTTCAACTGTCGTGGGTTGGCGAGTCCCATTAAAAAATTGTCGCTTCGGAGGTTGGTAGACTTAAATCAACCGGATGTTTTACTGTTGCAAGAAACTTTGGGTGGCAGTGTAGATGTGGTACAGACTTTAGAATCTTTGCTTCCAGGTTGGAAGTTTGTTGGAGTGGATGCTCGGGGGCGATCTGGCGGGCTGGCATCGGGATGGAAGGTAAAGTGCTGTAGATGTGATAGTTCTTGGGGAATCTCTTCTGGCATAGGTTTGGAAGTTTGGGATGCAGAGATCGGTCGGATGATCACTGTTCTCAATATCTATGGGCCCTATTTAAATAGGGTGGGATTCTGGGACTCCTTGTTGGATATGGATCTGTTTGAAGGTAAGGATGTGATCTTGGGTGGGGACTTAAATCTTACTCTGGGGATTTCTGAAGTGTGGGGGCCTAGGGCTGTTCCGGATGCTTTAGCAAATTATTTCATACAAGCATTTGCCAGGAAGGATCTGCTTGATATCTTACCACCCAAGTTAAATCCGACTTGGAGAAATAAGAGAACTGGGGATCACAGGGTGGCTAAGAGACTGGATAGGTTTCTGGTGGCCGATGTATTGGCACAGGGTGTTGATGTTGTCAGACAGTGGGTAGGATCAGGTGGGATATCTGATCACTGTCCCATCTTCCTGGAGCTACGAGGTAGAAGGAAAAAACCTCCTAGCCCTTTCAAATTCAATCCTAGCTGGCTGAAGGAGGTGGATTTTCTTAAGCTAGTTCAGGATCTGTGGGTTCATCGCCCTCATGATTCTCAATTGCATGCGGGGGCACACTTTCAACACAATCTTATGCGAATTAAAGAGGCCACTATTTCCTGGGCTCATGAGAAGAGGGCGATTGATGAGCAGACTCTGCGGGCTGCTGAGATGAATATTGATAGGATTCTTAATTGTTTGGGGATGGGATTTCTGGATGATCAGCAGAAAGGCGAACTGACGGAGTGGGAACGACGAAGGAATGATATTCTATGTGAGCGAGAAGAGATGTGGAGAATGAAGAGTAGGGCGATATGGCTTCAGTGTGGTGATGAGAATACAAAATTTTTTCAAAATTATGCTAAAGGGAGAAAATTCACAAACTCTGTTTGGGAATTATCTTCAGCAGAAGGAGAACTGGTCTCCAGTTTTGATGGATTAGCAGAGATGGGTGTCCGACATTTTGGCGATTTATTCACTGCACAACCAGGAGCTTCCATAGCTGAGGTTATTCGGGTGACTCAGATGTTCCCTCGGTTTGTGGGGGAGGAAGATAATCGGATGCTGATGGAGGAGGTGTTGCCGATTGAGCTCTCGATGGTTATGCAATCCTTTCAAAAAGATAAAAGCCCGGGGCCAGATGGCTGGCCTATTGAATTCTTCTTAGGTTTCTATGAATTCTTCGGGGAGGAGTTATTGCATGTGGTGGAAGAATCGCGTAAGGCTGGGTTTGTCCATGGCCCTTTCAACTCCACCTTTATAGCTCTTATTCCGAAGACGGACAAGCCTGTCAGCTTTGATGAATTCAGACCTATCTCTCTATGCAATTGTATCTATACGATCATCTCTAAGGTTATGGCGCGGAGACTCCAAAAAATATTGTCTCAGCATATTTCTTGTGAGCAATTTGGCTTCCTGGAAGGTCACCAAATTCATGAGGCCATTGGAGTGGCCCAGGAAGGATTACACACTCTGAAAGTTCGGAAACAGAAGGGTGCTGTGATTAAGATTGATCTCTCAAAAGCATTTGACAGGGTTAGCTGGCTGTATATCCGGATGCTTTTAACTCACCTGGGGTTCTGCTACGAATTTATTCGTTGGATTATGGCCTGCATCACTACGGTGAGCTTTTCTGTACTAATCAATGGTTCTGCTAGTCCATTTTTCCATGCGGGAAGGGGTCTACGACAGGGATTCCCCCTCTCTCCGCTGCTGTTTCTACTTGTTGCTGAAGGACTCAGCCGTTTTATATTGACTGCAAAAGCTGATGCCTCCTTTCGGGGCATATCCATATCACAGGTTCTGTTTATTACACATCTCCTTTTTGTTGATGACATTCTGATATTTTGTGATGGCACGCGACAGGATATTGATAAGGTGGTTGAAGGCATCCATTTATTGCAAATTGCAGCGGGTATGTTAGTAAATATTGACAAATCTTCTATCACATGCTCGCAATTAACTGAGCAGGAGATTCATAGAATGGCTAACATACTACCATATAGGACTATGGATATTGATGATGGATTAAAGTACCTTGGATTTCACTTGAAACCGAATGCTTATCTGAAGGCTGATTGGCACTGGTTAATTGCAAAATTAGAACAGCGCCTACATGGATGGAGTCACAAATGGCTCTCTCGGGCTGGGAGGCTAGTCCTGGTTAAATCAGTTTTGGAAGCAATTCCGGTGTATTGGATGTCTCTTGCTTGGATCCCCATTGGAGTCCTGGAGCGGATTCGGAGGTTGTGTTTTTCCTTTCTTTGGAAGGGTAAGGGTGAGCATCGTGCATTGGTGTGGGTCAGATGGGGAAAAATTGCTATCCCTAAAGCACTGGGAGGATGGGGGTTAAAGAATATTTTTCTGTTCGCAAAAGCCTTGGGGGCCAAAGTATCATGGCGTCTTATCCATACACATAGTCTCTGGACAAGAGTGGTATATCATAAATATATTGCCCCTCTTACTCTTCTCGAATGGATAAGGCTGGGAAATAAGTCGAGGACAAATTGCTCTGTGGTCTGGAAAGCGGTGGTGCAGCATTTCTCTTTGGTCGGATCTGGATTAGTGTGGAGGATAGGTAATGGGCGTCTCCTACGTATTGGGCTGGACCCTTGGGTTGGCTGCAGGGGAGGTCATGTCCTTCCTGTGGAATTGAGGAATTATTTGGCTGCTCGAGGATGTAATTTTCTGGCTGACATTGAGGATCCGGGTACATCTACACATTGGCATCAGGGGTGGATATCAGCACAGCGACTGGAGATCTCTGCAGAATTGCAGGGGGCTTGGGTGTATTTTCTACGGATATTACGACTTACTAATATTCGATTGACCAATCGGGTTGATGAACTTATATGGGATCACCATCCCTCGGGCATTTACACACCAAAGAATGGATATATCCAGCTGAATGTGGAAATCCATAACAGGGAATTGGTGTGGTGGTGGAAATATCTGTGGAAGCTTAGGTGTCCGGGTAAAGCAAAATTACTCTTCTGGGCTATACTGGAAAATAAGGCACCTACCTGGGACATTCTACAAAAACGATTTCTCCAGGGTCCGGGAATCTGTCCACTTTGTAGGGATGCGGAAGAGACCATTGCTCATCTTTTTGTTCATTGTCGGTTCTCACAGGCTATTTGGGATGGCATTAGCAGTTATATGGATTTTAAGACACGGTGGAGGGGCGACTGTGTTCTGGAGGCGTTCCAAGGTTGGTGGACAATTAATAAGGCAACACCATATCGGGCCTTCCCGTGTATATTTGCCTGGGGCATATGGATAACCAGAAATTCGCTTATTTTTCATGACAGAAGGGTTCCGTTGGAGTCCGTGGTAGCTCAAGCGGTGGCGGTCTTACAACATTACTTGGCTCCAGTACAGGCGTTTAGGAATCGACAGGTGCGAGGGGAAATGATCGATCAATCCATGCCGTGGGCCTACTTTGACGGCGCTTCAACAGAACAACAATCGGTGTGTGGAGGGGGGGCAGTCCTTCACAAATCTGAGTCCCATTTTTTTCATCTTGTGGCTGGTTTGGGGAGAGGAACAAATAACTATGCAGAAATTATGTCTCTTAAATTGTTGATGTTATTTGCTCTTGAACAAGGCTGTCTATATCTACAGATTTTTGGGGATTCATTGTTAGTTATCAACTGGGCTAAGGAGATAAATTCCTGTCATGTTATGTTACTATTACCCATTCTGGAGGAGGTGATCAGGTTAAAGACGTCCTTTAATCACATCACTTTTACACATATATACCGGGAGAGGAATGGGATGGCTGATCAGCTATCCAAGGTAGCGACGCAGCAGGAATTAGCTCATGGCACTTGGAGGATTACAATTCATTCTCCTGAGGGCACTTTCAGCTATTATCACAGTCCTTTTCTTTGAAGAAATTGAAGCACAGATGTGAGAGATAGTGCAGCATTCCATTGATGGTTACGTTCTTGTAACAGTATTTGTTTTTATGAAACCGGATTATGCGGTTGTAAGGACAGCAGTAATAATGTATGGACAGCAGTAATATGGGATCTATATGATGTTAATAAGGGATAGAAAATATGTGACAATGTAGGGATCTCAGTGATTCTACTACATGTGCAGAATGTAATTTTGATCATCTATTTGAAATAAAATTACGATTTTTTCCGAGGAAAAAAAAAAAAAGACACCAATTCGTAATCTTCTTGTTAATTAAGTATAGCTTTAAATTATCTATGAAGAGCCTCTTCACACTTGGCTTGATAATCTAGTACTTTTTTGTTTTTCTTTAAATTTTTGATAATTTTAAATTTGTATTTGGCTGCACTATTATTATATATTATATATTATAGTTTTGGCATCATGAGACAAAACGTCTCTTTTTGAGTTTTGTTTAGAGGTTTTTATTATTAATAAATTGTGATTAATTTTTTTAATGATAGTTTTATAATTTATTTATTTATAGTAAATAAAATATTTTTTTTAGTTTTGTTTAGAGTTTATTATTATTAATAAATTGTGATTATTTTTTTTAATAATAGTTTTATAATTTATTTATAGTAAATAAAATATTTTATATGAAAATAATGTGTGAGAATAATATTTTATGTAATATTTATATTTTTAATTTTTTAATTCCTTAAAATTATAGTAAGTTCGGGATGTTTTAATTTAGGAATAATATTTTAAAACAAATCAAATAATATATCTCTTGTATTTTTTCATAAAGTTTAATAGAACAAATTTGATTGTAGCGGAAATTAACCATTACCACCATCATCATATAAAAAATAATATAATAAGACTTGATATTTATATATGTTAAATGGTAAGTAAATAATTTAATTTTTTTGTTAAATAATTTGATGAAATTTAATAATAAATAAAAAATCTTTATTTTAACAATCGAAAATTGTTTTCTACTATTTTTATATTAATGATAAATCTTTTGTTTATTTTTTATTTTTAACACTTCAAAATTTCAAAAATCTAAATTTACAATTTCAATTTTTTTTTTAAATCATACCAAATTTATGAAAAGTACCCCAAAAGGGGGAGAAAAGGGGTAAAAAGGGGAGAAAACGGGTACTATGTACTTTTTCCGTTTAAAAAGGGTAGAAAACGGGTACTATGTACTTTTTCCGTTTAAAAAGGGTAGAAAAGGGGTCAAACGGGTACTATGTACTTTTTTTATGTGAAGTTGTATACATCAAAAGTAATAAATGTTAGTTGAGAAAAGATTTCATTTTGCAATACTAATGTGCATGTGAAAATTGAACATTAGTTGAAAAATCAATTCCTATCAAATATACGATGAATCGTTATTGAAAAGCAAATACAACCAATGAATCCCACTTTGTTGGTTTATTATGATGCCCATACAATGTCTATCAAATACAGGGTGGATGATTATGGAAAAGCAAATACAATCAACCGCTTTCTTGATTTATTATGATGCCCTTGAGTGTTTTGAGATTTATGTGAGAGGTTTCAAGTCGATTTCTCAACTTGAATGCCTATGTTGTATGTCTCATTCAATGTCTCTATCAAGTCAAGTGTGGTAATCAATGTCAATAGGGTTGGACTAGGTACCATTTACCAATATGGGGAAGTACTTAGAGTTTCTCCAAGTAACTTTCCTTGAGAAAAAAATTTATATCACTTTCATCCACTACTCTTTGTCATGTATTTGTAAAAGGAGTAAATGTTATTTCACATTAAAATCTATATGGATAACTTATAATTGAAAAGAAAAAGGACTCTACTAGGTAAGTAGTATTTTATATGGGGCATTTGTAAATGGCAAAACATAATTCCTTTGATGGATGGGAACACCAATTTGCCCGGGCACTATCCTTCATCATGCAGGTCATTATGGATGCAGTTCCAAAAGTGCACAGTCTGAAAGCTCGTGCTGATTTTGCGCCTCCGCTGTCAAGGGGGAGACATATTGGATATTTTGATGGTGCGGCCCAGGAGGGAATTGTTGGTATTGGGGGAATTGTGATTATTGATGATAATAATTATTTTGAACTTTCTCTTGGTGGGGGACGGGGAAGCAACAATCGGGTGGAACTCCTGGCTTTGTGGACTATTTTGACATTGCCCACTCAAAGCAGTTATCCTCTCTGCAAATCTTCGGTGACTCCAATGTGATTATTCGGTGGGTTACGGGAAAGAGCAACCTAAATGTGCCCTCATTTCACCACTGGAAGTAGCGTATTAAAATGCTTGTGGATCTTTTCCAGGACATCACTTTTCAACATATCTCTCGGGTCTACAATCAACGTGCTGATTATTTGTCAAAGCAGGGTTTAAGGTTGATTGAAGGTCTACTCCAGATCACCCCCTTTTTGGATCATCATGCGGGGGAGGTATATCACATGCATCTATATTAAATAGAGCATGTTTTTTGTTTTTGGTTTTGTTTTTGTCGGAAAGGTGGATGGCTTACTTCTTCAGAACTTCAATGTATCATTGGTTTTATAGATGTAAAAATTAGTAGTATAGGAACAAGGGAATCTTTCAGAATGGCGGTTTGATCAATCGGATGATTGTTTTAGTTTGTATTGAATGTTATAGTTTTGTCTCTGAATCTATCCTCGGGATAGGAAATACTGTAAGTTCCTTTGATTCAATAATGAATAGCAGGGGACTTTTTTTTCGGTGGAAAAAAAAAAAAAAAAAGTTCCTTTGATTCAATAATGAATAACAGGGGACTTTTTTTTCGGTGAAAAAAAAAAAGAAAAGGTAAGTAGAGAACATATGTCCATCTTGGTCTTATGTCATGGACCTCTCTTATTAATCTTGCATTGTCCTAATCTAACCATTGGTAAAATAGTTATTTGTGAAATATTAGATCATTAAAGCATGCTACACTAGAAAAATGTTTTTTAGGCAAAGCAACGAGAGAGATGTTACCAACACTACTACAATGGGGCCATTTTGTGTCCTAACCAAGTGCCCTTCTATGTTGAAATGAAGGAAAATGATGCATAAGGACCTAGAGTGTCTCTCTAGGGCATCATCGTTTGCATCCTCATGCATATTTTTTAAGCTCATGTCTCATTGGCGTCCTTATTTATGTCTCATTACCATATCCTTTATCTTTGAGGGTCCTTTTAGTGTCTTAATTGTGTCTCTTTAGCATCTTAATAAGTAGGTTAGGTGAGTTAGTGGGGTAGGTTGTGCAAGTGAGATAGGTTGATGGGGGTAAGTGTAATACCCCAATGTTTTAAGCCTCAGACATATGCAATTATTATTATTATTATTTTTATTGTGGCACAACGTGCAGAGACAATGGTTTAAGACATTATTATTATTAATAAATTAACTAGCTCAACATGGACAACAATGAAAATGGGGGGCAATGGTTTCCATGTGTGAAGGGGGACGAGGACTAGGATTTGTTGGTCACCCAAAATTTATACTTTGGACCCTATTCTTGATTATTTTGGACTATGGAGATGATACTATGCTTCTTTCATTGGTTGGTGGGCCCCACTTGCACTACAGTGCCCTATTCCTACTTTCTAGGGATTGTAAGCTAGATTTTAGCTTCCACAAGCTAGAATTTAGCCTCCACCTCCACAAGTGCACCCCACTCCTCAATTCATGAAAGATGCTCCCTATTTTTGTGCTTATAGGTTATTTATGACCCTATTGGACACACTCTCTCACTTCACATGACTAGTGCACCTCTCTTATGTTGTTCTTAGCATCCACTCCTTGATTTTTGGTAACTCCTCCTCATGGTGCTAATTCAGGGAAGGGAATCTCCTAAACTAAGCCACCACCCAAACAATTCAAGTTAGTATCCATGATGAAGCCTAAAGACACCTCAACCAATTCGATTTGGTCTCCTTGGGTTCGAATTTCCCTCCTTGAGCTATATTTATACATGTGTTATTCCCTTTGTTGTACTAGTTGGTTGGATGGAGCTCATTGTGACTTTTGTGTAAAGAGATTATGTGTTTGAGAGTGATGTTGCTAGAGAGTTTTTGGTTGTTTTCCTTTGCTTCCTCATAGTCATTACTTGTCCCTGATCTCATCCCGTAAAACCTTGGATGAGGTGGTGATGTCCTGAGGGACTTGTGTAGTGAAGGGAGTCTCATCTCACTGTGTAGGGTAGATGGAGGGAAAGTAGATGGTGAGGGAATGAATTGCAGCTTCTCTGGTTGATTACTCAGAGCTAGGATTGTGAGTACCTATACTTGTGGATCCATGGCCTCAGCTCGGGGGTGACTATCATGTTGATAGATGCATGAGTATGGCATGTCTAAGGTTGGGTGGAATGTTGTCATGTTGCAGCCAGTTGCACTTCATGATATAAGTATCTTGTTATGTGTTTATTTATTTTAGTTTATGTCGTTTATGTGCTCATGGAGGCTGATTTTATCTCTATTTTTATTTATGCTTTTCATGTCAGGAATTGGATACTAGATGGATGGCCTTCATGCATTATAAATCCGATTTGTTATGAACCTTCTCTATCTTATATATCTTTTCTATCTTCTATGTTTCATGGTTGTAAGATGACAACCTTTATTTATGGTTCCTCTAATGGTTAAATGGTTGTAGATGATAGCCTCGAAACATGATTTATTATGTGCTTAGATGGCTGTAGGTGGCAACCATGAAAATTAATTTTTTTTACTAGTGTATAATGGTTGTTTGTGGCAACCATGACATCTGATTTTGATGGTTGTAGGTGGCAGCCTGTGTCTCTGATTTTGTTATGGTTTATGTGGTTGTAGATGGCATCCCGTGTCTTTGATTTTGTTATGGTTTATGTGGTTGTAGGTGGAAGCTTGTAGATGTGCTATTAACATTGTTATTACTTAATATATAATCATACAATCAACATACACATAATATAATTAATAACATATCCTCATACGAAATACAATTGAAATACAATTGGATGATAAAAATAACAATTGAATACTTACAATCGTACTACTTGAATACTTACAATCGACTACTTGAATACTTACAATTGTCTGAAATCATGCTTTTCAATAGCATCACAATCCGACAATTAAAATCAAATACATGCGCTAAACATATGTTCTTAACCATTATAAGAATACCGAAAAACCAACTATCATTATTTACTCATAAACATTCAATATTACAAATACAACATATTTAAATTCATAGCATGTGCATTGGGGAAATATTATGTTTTGGAGTTCTTGCATTTAGTTTAAAGAGGTTGAATGTTTTATTTTATTGTCCTTGGCCTAGCCTTGGTTACCCTTATTCCGTTGTGTATTACCTTGACTCATCCTTCTCCCTTGTTTCCATGGTGTCTCTGGCTTCGAAGTCGGGATTGGGGACACCACATAGTGGTATCAGAGCTTAGGTTTCAACTCTAAGAATGTTGGGCCTTCTGTAGTTTTGTAACTCGGAGTATATATTTTGGAATGTACTATGTAAATATAAGAGTAGTATGAATGATGAATGAACATATACTGTTGTGTAGACTGCTAACAGTGATTGACAATGAACACATTACAACCTCCACTTATGTTGATTTATGAATGAGCATGCAGTGTGGTTAGCAATTTTGGAGCCTAATCAAAGCAATGAAGAGTAAAGACTTAGCAAGTACAGTAAAGAGGTCGGAGATGGATTTAGAAGAAGGAAAGATACCATACATCCCTGAATAAGAGTTTATTGGGATTATTGGGAACAATCTTGAAAGAGGAGAAGCAAGGAAAAATGGACGCAAATGAAGCATTGAACCCTTGAGTCTGGAAGACTCGGTAAGAATTTTGAAGCTAGAAGTAAGAAGCTACAGGGAAGATAATGAAAGGATAATTCACACTCAAAAAAACATCATGCAAGGTCTGAAACAATTGCAAGGAGATCAAAGAACAGTTCCAAGAAGCAACCACTATGCTAGATGGCATGTGCCAAGAAGAGATTATGAGAGGTCTAGATCATCCTTAAGAAATCCTCATCACATGCCCTCCATAGTAAAGAAGAAGGGGTATTCACCAAGCAGTTAAGAAAGCAGCCCTGGAAGATCCCTAGTCAGATATAAGAAGAGAAGGTTTGCATAGAATGAACTAGTGGGAGAACTAAGGAGAATCAAGCCTCCAACCTTTGATGGAGAAGAAAAGCAAGGTGAAGACGTTGAAGCTTGGTTGTTGGGACTTAGAAATATCTTCCAACTGCATCAATACACATCAAACATGGAAGCGAGGGTAGCCATCTACCATTTTCAAGGTAAAGCATCCATTTGGTGGGATCAACTAGTTAATATGAAAGATATGGATGAAGATAGAATATATTGGAGAAAGTTCAAGAAATACTTCCAAAAAGAATCTCTCTCAGAAAACTACTATGACAAGAAGATGGAGGAGTTCTTTGAACTCAAGTTGGGAAGCATGACCATGGAATCTTATGAGAAAATGTTCCTATAACTCTTGAAGTATGCAGAATTCATAAAGGGTGAGAAAGTGAAGATTCAGAGGTTTCTGAGTGATCTACCAACATTCTATAAAGACAAGATCCAGTATGAAAGACCAAATACTCTTAAATATGTCATTTGGAAGGAAAAACATTTGTATGATATGAATAAAGAACAAATATCCACATTAGAAGAACTGGAAAGATATGAAGAAAGACAAGCAAGAACAGAGAAAGAAAGGATTCCAGCCTCCATAAACAATAATACTTCTTATCAGCAAAGACAACCGAAGCAAAGCAAAGCCAAAGGGGAAGAGCATCCAGACAAAATTCCAAGACCACCTGTTGAATGTTGGATATGTAAGGAGAACCACTATGCCAAGAATTTTCCACATAAGGGAAGCGCCATTCACAACATTCAAGAAGCCTCAATTGTTGGTGATGTTGGAAGAAGTATTCCAAGAATCTATGCAGTCCTAGATGGTAGGCAAACTAACCACCAGTATCGTTTGATTGAGGTAGAAGGTAAGGTTGCTAATAAACCTATAGCTATTTTGATTGATTCTAGAGCTAGACATAGTTACATTGTACCTATTTGAATAAAGCAAGCTTGAGATAGAAAGTCTAGTGCAGTTGGCTACAGGTACCAAGAGGAAGATCATAGAAGCAGCAAGGAAGTGTCCTTTGGAAATAAATGGTATGAATACCTTTGCAGACTTGAACATTATACCCTTGGGTTCGTATGATGTATTGATTGGCATGGATTGGTTGGATACACATCATTCCATGCTTGACCATCATGAAAAAACTTATACTTGTCTGGATGAAGAAGGCAATTAGGTGACAATGAGAGGTATACCTAGACCCATATCTCTGAGACAGATCACAGCTCTGCAATTGAAGAATTTGCAAATGTAGTTCAAGAATT
This sequence comes from Larix kaempferi, assembly GCA_027924585.1. NCBI lineage: Eukaryota > Viridiplantae > Streptophyta > Pinopsida > Pinales > Pinaceae > Larix > Larix kaempferi. The sequence continues at coordinate 8,083,778 of BSBM01001433.1, read as the reverse complement.
TCCAGGAATGCCACTTGAGAGAGACATTGATTTCTCTATTGATTTAGTACCAGGCGCAGTTCCTTCATCTAAAGCACCTTACAGAATGAGCACTCCAGAATTGAAAGAGTTGTAGATGTAGTTAGAAGAGTTACTGAAGAAAGGTTACATAAGGCCCAATATGTCACCTTGGGGAGCTCCTGTGTTGTTTGTAAAGAAGAAAGATGGAACTCTAAGACTCTGTATAGATTACATATAGTTGAACAAAGAAAAACTCAGAAACAAGTATCCTTTGCTAAGGATTGATGACTTGTTTGATAAATTGAGAGGAGCCAAAGTATTGCCAAAAATAGACTTGAGATCAAGATATCACCAAGTCAAAATCAAGAATGAAGACTATTGGGCCTAGTATATTTTGGGTACCATTTTTGGCGAGACATTTTTGGTGTGGACAAAAACAAAGTAAAAGTGGTTCGAAGAAGTGGTCAACTCCGACAAAGTGGCCAAGAAACTAGGAGAAACGGTTATGTTGATTAAGTCAAAAGGGCGGAGTTGAGTCAGTTAGTTAGATTTTGTCCACTAGCATTAATGAGTAGAGTAGTTGGTTAGTGGGTTAATGGGAGTGGGGCAGGATGTGTGCGCCCTATAAATATGTAATATGAGGGAAATATTGGGGCGGTTAGATAATTGAATAGAGAAGTGTATGCAGTCGAGGATATTTTTGTATTTGCACTAAAGAACTACTCTATGTATGTCGAAGCTGTCTTGAAGAGATTAGTCGAATGATCTGCAGGATGTGTGCGCGGGTCTTTTGTAAGTCAAGAAGAAATCTGTAAGTCAAAAACATGAAGTGCTTTTTATTTGGATGCGACTCATAATAAATACAAAGCGCTTTTGTGGGTTTTCCCATCTCGGGTTTCCACGTTAAAAATGGTGTTATGTGTGTGATGTGATATGTGTTTCTTTCCTTTGTTAAGATTTATGTGAATGAATGAAATTGATTAATTGAAACCCAGTAAATGCGAAGTATAATGTATGATTTATAACTTTTGGTTAACTTATGGGTTACATCGAAGTGAATGGCATGTCGAAGATCTAAATCTGTTGATTGCTGGGTATGTGTTATATTCTTTGCATGTATGTGGAGGGGAGAGTGCAACTGTTAGTGATGCGCTTGAAAAAATGTGTATACTTTGCTTCTCCGCACAGGTTTAAAACTTACATCGATGTCATGGGTTGTTTATTAATTAATTGGTCTGTCGATCTATTCCCCTTCCGCACTGCAGAAATCCGATTCATGCAGTCTCCATAGGTACTTCGGGTGAGACTTCATCTGCTTTGCAGGTGTCGCCGAAAGGTTTAACACCCCTTTCATGTCGATATCTGTGGTAGTATTTATTGGTGTTATGTTGGATGTTTGAACCCTAGTCGAAGTAAAAGTGTGCCAACAAAGACATCAGTAAGATAGCATTTAGGACCAGGTATGGTCATTATGAGTTTACATTGGTACCTTTTGGATTGACAAATGCATTGGAAACATTCACGTGTCTAATGAATGGAGTTTTCAGAAATTTTTTGGATAAGTTTGTAGTTGTTTTCTTGGATGACATCCTCATATATTCCAAGTTAGAAGAAGAACGTGAAGACCATCTAAGATTGGTGATGCAAATACCTAGAGAGAATCAATTGTATGCCAAGCTAAGTAAGTGTTCATTATATCAGAGTAGAATCCATTACTTAGGGCACATCATATCAGAAGAAGGCATCTCAGTAGATAGAGAAGGTGGATGGAATTGCTATGTGAATATGACTTTGATGTCAAGCACATCAAAGCCAAGGAGAATAAGGTAGCAGATGCACTCAGTAGGAAGATACATGTGATGCATGTAGCAGCTATCAATACTGGTACATCATATCAAAGGATAAGATCATTGAAGCCAATTCTATAGATGAGCATTGCCAATAGGTAAGAGATGGATTGCAGAAATAGAAAGTACCGTATAATTTTGATACGTAAATGATGGAAGTGAATGGAAACCTCATGCATAAGGATAGATTTTATGTGTCAAACTATGGATATATGAGAAATATGGTTCTAAAGGAGATGCACAATGTAACTTATGATGGGCATCCAGGTTATCAGAAGACAGTAGTAGCTGTGAGGAAGCAATATTATTGGCCAGGAATGAAGAATGATGTTGCAGAGTACATAGCTAGATGCATGGAATGCTAGAAGGTTAAAGTGGAGCATCGACATCTAGTTGGTTTCTTGCATCCACTACCAATACCTTAATGGAAGTGGGATGTGGTGATGATAGATTTCATCGCAAAGTTTCCTAAGACAAGTCTATAGCATGATGCCATCATGGTAGTGGTGGATAAGTTGACTAAAGTTGCACACTTTATTCTAGTAAAAACAACTCATAAGGCAACTAACATTGCAAACATATTTATGAAAGAGGTTTCCAAACTACATGGAATTCCAAAGGCTATAGTGTCAGACAAAGATGCAAAGTTCAATTCTAACTTTTGGAAAGGCTTGTTCAAATGATTTGGCATATATATGAACATGAGTACAACATACCATCCTCAGATAGATGGTTAGACAAGAAGAGTCAATCAAGTGATTGAAGATATGTTGAGAGCATATGTGATGGATCAACCATCCAAATGGGATGATTATTTACACTTGGTAGAGTTTTCCTATAATAATGGATATCATGTCTCTCTGAAGATGAGTCCTTTTTAGGAATTGTATGGGAGGAAGTGAAATACTCCTATCATTTAGGATAATCCAACAGACCTAATCATCATTGGACCTGAAATTTTGAGGGACATGGAAGATCAGATGCTTAGAATCAAGCAGAATTTGAAAGTAGCTCAAGACAGATAGAAAAGTTATTCAGATAAGAGCAGAACTGACAGGTAGTTTAAAGTTGGATATCATGTCTTTTTGAAATTAGGGCCCAAGAAGAATTCCTTAAACTTAGGAAACTGTTCCAAGCTAGCTGCTAGATATTGTGTCCTTTTTGAGATCCTAGCTAGGATAGGACTTGTTTCGTATGAGCTTGCATTGCCTACTTGCATAAAAGTGAATAATGTATTTCATTATCTTTGTTGAAAAAGTATATACCTAATTCCAATCATGTGATTGATTGGAAAGTGATTCAGGTGGAACCGAAAGGGGATTTTTGGTACAACCAATATCAATATTGTGAAGAAAAGTCAAGTTGCTTTGGAATCAAGAGATCAGGAAAGTAAAGGTCCAATGGAACCACTACATTCCTAAAGATTCTACTTGGGATTTAGAGGATGCTATGAGGGAGGCATACCCTCATCTTTTTTGAAATTTTGTAAAGACATGTATGTAATAAGTATGCATCGAGGATGATGCATTTTTTTAAGGGGGAGGGGAATGTAATACCCCGATGTTTTAAGCCCCTGACATATGTAATTCATATTTGTTTTTTTATTGTGGCACAAGGTGTCAGGACAATGGTTTAAGACATTATTATTAATATTAAATTAACTAGCTCAACATGGACAACAACGAGAATGGGGGGCCATGGTTTCCACATGTGAGGGGGAACGAGGACTAGGAGTTGTTGGTCACCCAAAATTTATACTTTGGACCCTATACTTGATTATTTTGGCCTATGGATATGATATTATGCTTCTTTCATTGGTTGGTGGGCCCGACTTGCACTAGAGCACCCTCTTCCTACTTTCTAGGGATTGTAAGCTAGATTTTAGCTTCCATGAGATAGAATTTAGCCTCCACCTCCATAAAGTGTGCCCCACTCCTCTATTAATGAAAGATGCTCCCTATTTTTTTGCTTACAGGTTATTTATGACCCTATTTTACCCACTCTCTCACCTCACGTGACTAGTGCGCCCTCCTTGTGCTCTTCTTAGCCTCCACTCCTTGATTTTTGGTAACTCCTCCTCATGGTGCTAATCCGGGGAATGGAATATCCTAAACTAATCCACCACCCCACCAATTTGAGTTAGTATCCATGATGAATCCTAACCACACCTCAACCAATTCAAGTTGTTCTCCTTAGGTTCGAATTTCCCTCCTTGAGCTATATTTATACATGTGCTATTCCCTTTGTTGTACTAGTTGGTTGGATGGAGCTCATTATGAATTTTGTGTAAAGAGATTATGTGTTTGAGAGTGATGTATCCAGAGAGTTTATAGTTGTTTTCCTTTGCTTCCGCATAGTCCATTGCTTGTCCATCATCTCGTCCCATAAAGCCTTGGATGAGGTGGTGATGTCCTGAGGGACTTGTGTAGTGAAGGGAGTCTCATCTCACTGTGTAGGGTAGATGAAGGGAAAGTAGATGGTGAGGGAATGAGTTGTGGGTTCTTTGGTTGATTTATTAGAGCTGGGATTGAGAGTACCTCTACTTGTGCATCCATGGCCTCAACTCGGGGGTGACTGTCACGTTGAGAGATGCATGAGCATGGCATGTCTAAGGCTGGGTGGAACGTTGTCCTGTTGCAACTAGTTTCACTTCATGATATAAGTAGCTTGTTATGTGTTTATTTATTTTATTTTATGTTGTTTATGTGCCATTGGAGGCTGATTTTATCTCTATTTGTGTTTATGCTTATCATGTTAGGAATTGGATACTAGATGGATAGCCTTCGTGCATTATAAATATGATTTTTTATGAACCTTCTCTATATTCTCTATTCTCTCATGGTTAGATGGTTGTAAGAAGGAAGAATTTATTTCTGATTTCTCTCATGGTTAAATGGTTGTAGATGATGATAGCCTTGAAACTTGATTTATTATGTACTTAGATGGTTGTAGGTGGCAGCCATGAAATATGATTTTTTTTACTAGTGTATAAGGGATGTAGGTGGTAGCCATGAGATCCAATACAAGGAAAAGATCATGTAGCAGAGGTTACAGCAGAGGCTTTTAGTGTTACAAGATTGGCAAAAATTGTCAAAAAAAACTCCGCTACAACCTTCGCCAATGGTAGTGGATGTTTTAACGAAGGTTATTACGGATATATTTTATAACTAAAAAAAACTTGGCGACCAGATGTTTTAGCAGATTATTTTACATTGCGTGCATTGGTGTGTGTAGTAACACAACACACTGGTGTTGTACGATGTAAAAATAGGCACTAGTGCACTCAAACAGAACAAGCACCGGCAATAACCAAATTTTAACGCTGCACCTATGCTTGCGTTTGGATTTTACGCATCGGTTCTTACACACTGATGTGATGTGTTACATCATACACACTGGACAATTTTTAATATTTTTAAATTTTACCGGTGTTGTAAATTTATAAGAGAGCACCAATGCATTTCATTGTCAAACGCCCTGGTGCTTACAAACTATCAAAATAACGCAGTGCATTTAAACAACTAAAACGCATCGGAATGCTTAAACACAAAAAAACACTCGTTCGTATAAGCTTTGATAGTTCTCAAAGCTTATAATCCACTGGTATGCACCAGTGCGATAAAAAATGAAAACGCACTGGATAAGCCGTCTGACACGTGGACATTCTTATTTTTAAAATTTAACGGTACGTTTAATTTACATTGGAGTGTCGGGCATGTCATTGACATAAATGCACCGGTGCGTATAGTTCAGGTAGGCGCACCGGTGCGACATCAATTATGAAAAGCACTGCATATGATTCTTTGAATAGTGGCTACTGACATTGCAGTCAAATATATATATTATATTTTTATTTTTTGAATTCCATTATTCATCTGAAATTGAACGATTTATATATAGTACTATTCTTTTTTTTGTAAGGTTCAAGTATTCTATTAGATTAAAAAGAGTAAATTGTACATAGCCAAGTTGTCCAAGTGTCAGGGTTCAACATTTCCATGCAGGACACCCAAAAACAGAACATCAAGAGTCTAGAACTAAACAGAGCTACTATGCTACCTAAGACCTGACAATCCAAAACACTGCATAGAAAAAAGAGTTGACAGTAGTTCCCCCATAGGCCAGGGGTTATGGATAGATCATTCAAAACAAAAACAGACATGAAACATCTAGATCTAGCCCAAAGGCCGAACCATCTGATCATCATCAGAAAGAGGAATTGTAGAGGGACCGGTATCTGCCATTTTTCTTTTCCCACCATCACCAGCGACAGCAGGGCACCTTCTGAAAACGAGTTGGGTGCTTTCCGCCAAGTCTGGCGGAGGTTTGTTGAAGGTTTTTCCCGTGAGAGCCCTAGCCAGAGTGTCAATATTGGCATTAAACCGCTCAGTCTCTGTGCGTTGGAACCAGATAAGTGCATGCAGACTAGCTTCCAGATTGGAGATGCGACCAACTAGAGGAAGATCATTTTTCTCCGACCTGAGCTTCCCTTGAAGGCATTCTTCCATTGCCATGGTAATCAAATTTTTAGTTGTACATAAAACCCCGAGAGTCTTCAGCATCCAATTGCTCTGCCGAGGGGAGGGCTTGCTTCTTCTTCAGTCTATTTTCCAACCAAGTTGTGCAGGCACGGGCGGAGTCTGGAACGAGTGGACCATGTAGAACCCCATTTCCACCACCTCCATGTCGGATTGGCATGAAGACTCACACAAGAAAGCAATCCTGCAGTCGTACGGATCCTCCCGAGCATGCACAAAGATTATGAGGCAGTGTACCATGACATAACTGATAATTAAGATTATGGATGGAGACCGATGGCCGAGATCCACGCGCCATGCTGCATGGTATGACCACCTCCTCATTGAATGGGTTAGTCGCGTGGGGTGATGGACCCATCTTGGTGGCATCCGTTGTGGGGTGTTTATAGTGCTATTCATTTCAATTTTGATTAATGTGTTTGTTTGGATTAATTTCTTATATCATATATGCAAGCATCTATTGTAATATTTAATCATCCATACATTTAATTACCAATGTACCATTTCACATGTAACATTTGACAATAACATTGAATAATGCAATAGAATAAAAAAGTTTATTTTATTATATATCAATAAGAGTGCCTTTGTCATACAAAATAGGACAACAGAGAGATAACAATAATCAAAATGTCAACATGCATTTAATTATTACACTTATTGGTAACCCATTTTTTTCAATTCAGACACGATGTCCAGTACATTATTATACAAAATGTCTTATTTTCACGGACAATTATTTCATAATACACAACAAGCTACAACAGCTTGCAAAAACATCAAAATTAAATATGGATCATCATTCTTCGCTGGAACTATTATCTAGGCTCGAGTCACTTGCATCAATTGGTTTATTTGGACGAATGTTTTGTTGATTGGATCTATTGTTTTCCTCTTCTTTAGCTTCCATTTGCAAACATAAAAATAAAGTGTAATGAGTGTATCTACATTGACGAAAATAATGAAAAATAAAATAGATAGTATACATGAATGTAAATTGAAAGGTGATGTACCATAGAAATAATTGAGTCATGAATGATACACATTCTTTCAAAACCAAATCGCATGCCTTCCATCAACAAGTCTTATGTTGGCTCCACTCCATACTTTGTTTCCTGCAAGTTTTATGCCCCATCACAAATCATAGACTTAATATAAAGGATTTATGTTGTTTTATTAATTATAAAATGAGAGAAGTAAAACAATATAGATACTTACAAAATATACAATTAATTTTTGATATTCCAACATATACTCACAACCCTTGCTTATCCCAATGTCAATTAACTCTTATGATGGCTCCTCTTTGTATGTTAACATGTGTTTCAAGGCATCCAATGATTTCCAATAAATATATATATATATATATCATAACCACTACGAAATATTAATTTCTTATAAGTAAATAAAAAATACTCACAAACTTTGCTAACCCCCTTTTTCCTTGACGTCTTGTCTTGTGTGGTGACTGGGTTCCATTTTGTTTTCTTTTCTGCAACAAAACAACTGAAAAATAATATTTAATGTTGAATTAATTAATAAGAAGAACATAATCCTAAAAATCAATGATTTCATACATTTGAAGCACGTTGCTATTGAGATGGCTCCTCCTGCAATGCAATTATGTCCATTTCCTTGACCATCTCCTTGTACACTTTTTTGGACATCCCTATTGGCACATTTCGCATATCACCTCGTTCATCCTTTGGGATTTTCATAATCTTCCTGGAAATGTAAAATGACATTAAACTATTTTTATGTTGATATGAAAAATAAGTATAGCATAATTAAAAATATTGAAGGAATAACGCTTTGTAGTAGTTATAGATACATATTCTACATAAACATGTTTGGGAATATTACTTTTTGAATGATTCTTTTTTGTTGTTGTATGTTTTTGCTATTGCAAGCTTGACAGGTCTCATTGAACATTGCTCTGGGAACGCCTCTTGTAGTTTACATATGACCTGATTCTTCAAACCATTTGATTGGTTTTTATATTGTAAATGAAAAGTCCGTATGTACGTTCTTTCCACTATATCCCTCATAGTATTATACAATTATTTGCCCCTTATATCAACTTCCAGCACCATTCCAGATGAGCTAAGAACCAATTGATCATCATTTGCATCTTCCATAATTTTTTTTCTTATGATGAAATTAAATTATGTTGTTGTCAGTCCCTGCATAACATTCAACATATTGGAATTAGATTATTTGAAACATATTAGTGAGTATTATTAAGTACATTATTACTCAAATTTGAAGAAATAATTCATATTGATTTATTTTTATTCACTCGATTCATCTCTTTGCAACTTTTCCATCAACCTTTTATGCTCTTCTGGACTTAGATTGGTAATAATCTTATCGAGCTTCCTCATTTTTTGGCTCTACATGTCACACATTAACCAATACATATTAGTTAACTTTAAAAATAATTCAAACAAATTAATTTACATACAAAAATTAATTAAAATCACTTGACTTCTTCATAATTCTGGATGTGCTCCGATCATGTTGACTAAAGTTGTTGTTCATTGAACTAATACCATGCATTTTCTATCAATAAATAAACCTAGACCATTAAATACAGAAGCTATCAATATATTATACAAATAAATTACACACATTCAAAAAATAAAAACAACTTTGGTATCGGTGCTCTTTATCACATAAGACGCCCTGGTGCATTATATCAACACAAGTGCACCGTTAACGGCTGAAAATTATTTAACATTTTATGAAAATAAAAAATGACGCGTTCCTGCTATTAGCGGTGCGATATTTGCATAAACGCACCGCAAACAGAGAACCGAGCAACAAAAAACAATTTTGCATTTTTATAAAATAAAACACTACGTGTTGCATACCATATTTGGTGCGCTTTCCTTATACCCGCACCGATGCGTTCCTATAATAAAAATGCACCAATATTGATGCATGCATTTTTTAATTGAAAAATTAAAAAGAAATAAAAAATTACTAAGGTTGACATGGTTACGGATTTGACCCAAAAAGTGGCCCCATCTCACCCTACACTTTCTATATATAATAACAAGCTCAACAAATCTAAAATCCCTATTAGGTGAAATCTTAATTGTGTATAAAAATAGAGGGATTTAAACCCTAGTGTAAAATTTTGCAGCCACATAAAACGAAAAGAAGCAACGAGAAAATAAGGGTTGGAACATTGAAGGTAAGTATGAAGTTTTTTTTCTAAATATAGTTAAACTCTAAATAATGTAATAAGATCAACAATAATATTTGCATACTTGAAATTTTTACTATGCAAGGTTTTGTTTGATTCACCATACCTAACAAATTCCGATCCTCAGAATAATTCAGTTGCTCCAAACTCCTTCCACGTAAATCTCTCTTCCAAAACTCTTCTCTGAAATTTTCGGCAAAAGAATGAATTAATGTTTAGTTTTTTTTGTTTTTTGTTTTTAAACATTATTTAGAATTAGTTTTCAAACTTAAAATTGCCGCCCTTTTACAGTTTAGGGAAAAAATAGCTTATGTGATTTTTTTTTTTTTAATTTTGATTTTTTGGCATTTCGGTGCGCTTGTGATCATGCCGCACTGGTGCGCTCATATGTGAAATGCACTAGACCTTTGAATTTCAACACAACACTAGCAACATTAAATTTAGCAACTTTAAGAAAAATCACATGTCACGGTGCGTGTATAATTAGGACACTCTAGTGCGCTTATTTTTACGAAATGCACCGATATGAAAAATGTTGTAAAATGCATGTATAAATATCTGCTACCAAATGTAGCAGATGTTTTCTACTGCGGGGGATTTTGTGGATGTAACGTCCCCAGCTTAACCCTATTGCATTAATATTGTAAATGATGTAAATATTGTCATTTAGTCATGGCGAGGAGCTCAAGGCCAAGGCCCCGCCACTGACTTATCGTTTTATGTATCGGCAATTAGAATAGATGCATATGGTTTTTGTGCTAGCAGTGCACAATGTAAAATCGGACACCATGTAAATATGCAATTTTAATGAAAAACCCACAACCAGCTACGCAATGCAACAAAAGAGATGGGGGCATGATCTTTACAAGGAAGAGGGAGGGAAAATAACCGAACCCTTGAGCCAATGGTTTTAATCCATGTGTCAATGAGAAAGCCCATGAACTCTCAACTACCCATTTGGTCTCATGCACCCAATCATTTAATTCTTCCAAGAATTGGTTGAGACAATAAATGCCTTGGGATGGGAGAGGTATGGCTGTCAATTTTCGTGCATGGGCAAGCCATCAACTTGGGAAATCGTGTTTTTGCTTGTTGGGCAAGAAAACCCCCATGAAATTGGCCCCAAAGCCATTCTTCACCCATGGCCATTCTTCCTCTCACGCAGTTTGAGCTCCCGGAATTTTATCCTCACGTTTTTTGGCCATAACCCTGCGTTTTCCATGCCCAGAAACTCGTTTTGGTATTTTGGAGCAGCTGGGGAAGGAGGGATGCGGTTTTGGACTGAGGGAGAGGTCGTTTTTTCCCTTGGGGCATTTTTCTGAAATGGGTTGCTCGCCTAGTCGATTTTTCCTAGTGGCCAATTCGTTTTGAGTCTACCCACGTTTTTCTGGAACTGGTAGAAACCCACTGTTGGGAACTTCACCGTATAGGCGTTTTTCTCATGCCCAACACTTATGCTTTTGATGATGCATGCACCCATCTCTTAACAGCCTGAGAAATCCAATTGCTGATTGGCTTGGCTGAGTTTGATATACCTTTGGCTATGTGAGAGCCTGTTTTCCCCTTTTCCTTGTGGAGATCATGCCCAGCTCGGGGGGTGGCAGTGGTGCTGAGAGATTGAGGAGCACACTGGCCTACGGTTGGGTGGAACGTTGCAGAAGCGTAGCTGGTTGCTCGGGAACTACTTGGTTTAAGATAAGTATTCTCTTGTGCTATCTTTCAATTGCTTAATTGATGAATATCTTGAATGTATGGTGAATGAGTAGTTGAAATTTCCTCTGCTGTGTATAAACAAATAATTACGCATCCTTATATCTCTGTTGTATTATGTGAATGCTTAGTGGTTGAAAATTTATGGGGCTAGATACCCGGTTTAACCTCACGATCCTCTCCATCTAGCTGGTAGAATGGGAGGGGACGTGACAGTGGACGTATATTAATTGTTGTTTTCTCTCGAATGTAGGCATACAAGTTTGTAGTATCAAATGACCAATTCTTCAGATTCCAGCTCATTCCATCTTGTTCAAAGTTCGACGAGTTCTCCCTTTCCATCCCCAGTAAGTTTAGGATTTATTTATATTTTGACTATTTATTTGAATTTACGTTATCCATGTGAATCTGGATATGAATTTATTCTTTATTGCGGGATCTTGATTCAAGTTCGAGTTCCAATGCACAAGACATTCCACTAGTTTCAAAACGTCATAAGTTCTTATCATGAGCAATATATCGCAAGCAGTTCGTAGATGAAAATGGGCAGCTGCATTACCCCACCAATTGTAACATTCCATCTTCAAGCCGCATTCCTGGTTCATCGACGGTAATTCACCGTGATCTAGAACTCTTTTATGACACACCAGTAGTTTGTGGTTGTTCAAAATGTCAAGGGTTGAAGGAGAACCCTCGGCGTGTCACACTCACCCATTACACCAATGATAGATTACCCAATGTTGATGGTCTAATACCCCCTACTGTAGTAAAAAATCCAATATGTGATATAGAAAAGACACGCAAGAACACTTCCCTATGCTCATTTTTGAAAATTTGGAAGCCAAAACAACTATGTCTCATCCTAAATTTACGAGCCCCTCTGCTTATGTTCAATCAATTGAAATTTCTAGTGATCCAAAGTATGATATGAATGCCACCCAACCCATATCTACTAGAAGATCCAAAAAGTTGCATGAGTTGAGAGCAAAACTTTTTAAGTACACACCAAGGTCCGTCCAATTGTTGGAGGGTAGCAATGATCTCTCCCTTTTTATGGATTTGCAAAATAAATATCAAACTTCTTACAATCACACTTTGTATGGCGCTTGGTCGTCTTCTCCACATATACTTGATGTTGGAACCAAATTCTCATTTTGTGGTAATCGTTTTATGATTTTAAAGTCTAATATACATGTTGTAAATTTTGGGTTGTTTATCCTTTCACATGAATGCGTTCCTCCCAAATAGTCAGTAGCACTTATTCCATTTCGCGGTCCTATCTATTGCTAGTCTGATTACTTGAATATTGTTAAATACAAGCATAACATTTCCATGTATAGTATGTGCATGAATGGTTATGTTTCTGGAAACTTTAACATGAAGAACCTGTTATATATAGATGGTCATCCACGCACTCATGGGAACATTGCAGGGTTCACAAATAGTTCTAGGTGCTCTTTATTTTCTGCAAATTGTTCATTTGAGGAACACTTCAATGACCAGGAGTTCTTTATGAAAAGGAAAGTGTCCATATTTGTTGTTGTACATGCAATACGTAGTTTGTCTCCTGGTGATGAGTTGTTAATAAATTATAACTTCTATATACCACCAACCGCTCATCAGAGACGCCTTACATTGGGATTACCCTTAGACGTTCCCTTGGGGCGTAAGACAAAAAAACATTGACTAATTGTATTTGTTAATTTTCAATGGGATTCATGTTAATGTATTGCTCAGTTTGAAATTATGTTTTATAAATTGTTAATTTAATTTATAAATTCATGAATTTGAAAATGTGTTGTTCAATTTTAAATTTTTATATTTAATGTGGAATTGATGTTAATTTATCGCTCAATCTGAAGGTTTCCTTTATAAATTGCTTGTAGCTTAACATTTTCTATTGGAAATGATTCTCGTGCTTCTATAATAATTGTTTTGTATAATGCTATATCAAACCAATTGCATTGTGCTAACTAACATCATCGATGTAATGTTCAATATTTTTGAAATCAGGATTCCAATGATGAGCGACCTGCCTACCATCTTCTGTTGCACCCCAATACAATGTCAAATCGAGAGAAGGCTAAAAAAAGAGCGCAACTTGGAGATGAAGCATATCAAGCATGGTTGAATCAACCATCTATTCAATTTCCATTGTGTCCATCCTCACCAATTAGGAATGCCTATAGTGATAGTAGTTCTTCACATGTTGGAAATGTGGGCAATGAAGTAGACGTTGGTATGGATGAGTTATAACGACAAATGAGTGCCATGGGTGCAATGTTGTTACATAGATTCCAGGACAATGAGTTGGGGGATGACGCTCATATCACTGGAGCCTTCTTCGAAAGCTTTAAATAAGCTTCCACCACCCCTCTCTTTGAATCTGTCCGGTCAAAGTCTATGCAGTTGGGGACAACAATGTTACTATACAACTTAAAAGCAAAGTATGGCATGCCAGACATGTGTTTCTCAGCAATGTTGAGGTAACTGACCATCAACTACTTTATATTTTGAGGAATCTTGTGACACAATCATCATTTAAAATGGTCGATTTTACATGAACGTTAGATGACATTGAACATTTGTATTTCCCACTAACTACGGGTTATTCAAAGATAAGGTACTTCCGAATGATAATGTCTTGCTCGACAGCTGCGAAGATGCAAAGCAAATGTTGAAAATGTTGGGTGTTGAGTACACATCATATCATGCATGTCCCAATGATTGTATTATATATAGAGGAAAATATGCAGACAAAGAGATATGTCCAAAATGTGGGCATGAAAGGTGCAAATAATCGAATAACAAGGATAAAGGACATGGTCCTCCTCATAATATATTGAGGCACATGCCTATAATCCCAAGGATTCAAAGGCTCTTTCATTGCAAATAATTATCTATGTTGAAGGGATGTCATGCATTGCACTGAAGTAAGGAAGGAGTTATACGAATTCCAACAGATTCAATAGCCATGAAGCATATAGAGGATACATGGCCTAACAAATTCAAGGATGAAGTAACCAACCTCCGACTGAGCATAGCCATTAATGGTGTTAGCCCATATTCCCAACCAAACACCATCTATATTGTTTGGACTGTAGTAGTGATCCATAACAATATCCCCCCATGGTTGTGTGTGAAGAATGAACATCTTATGTTGGCTCTTATAGTCCCCGGTAGAAGACAAGTGAAGGATATGGATGTTTACTTACAACCATTGATCGATGAATTCAAGGAATTATGGGAAGGGATACAAGTATATGATGTATCCAAACCCATCCCATGAGAGAGGAGTTTTATGTTGTATGGAATATGTGCATACACCACACGTGATTATCTGGGGTTAGAATTTTTCTTAGTTAAATATAATGTTGTTTGATTTGTTTATATTCAAACCAATAATTTTTGGCATATTTAATTCAGTGTGACTGTCATGATCTTCAACACTAACATGCTCTCTTTACTATAACATCGCAGGTATTGTAACAAAAGGTTATTATGGATGTAAATTTAGTGGACCTTCTATGAAGGCTAGGTGGTCCAAATACCTACGAAAGTCAATGTACGACTTCTCTAGGGTATTCATCCTATAAAACCAATCTTATAGAAGAGAAAGATTTTCTTTCAATGGTAAACGAGAGAGAACCCAAAGGCCTGAAATAATGACATCGGCTGACTGGATTAGGGCATATGACAAAGAGAAGGAGAAGGAATATACAAAGATGTTCGATTAAAATGTGCAACCTGTGATCAATGATCTTGAATTCTTCAACATCTATGTTGAGAAAATTCCCAAAGGGATGAAAAGGAAATTGATATTTTATGACCTCCCATATTGGGAGCATATTAAGATTTCCCACTTACTAGATCCCATGCATATATTTAAAAATGTTTCATGTTCTTTGTGGCGTCACATATCATCCAAAAAAGGTGACAATTTCCCTGTCAGGAAAGACCTTATTTCTTCAAATACTAAAAAGAAGCACGGGCCAAGACAAGAAAATAGAGGAGAGGATGGCCCCTCTTTTTCATTTAAAAAAGGAAATGTCCCATGGATTTTGAAGAAAGATGATCCTAATTTGGAAAAGGAAGTTATATTGGGTGTGAAGGAACCTTCTTTTTATAGGTCTACTCTACGACAATGATTCACTGCAGACAAAAATTTGTCGGGTTTGAAATCACATGACCATCTCAACCTTCTAAGGGTACGTATAATGTCAATTTTTTTTTTAACTTTTTTTTTTATATCTTTTACCACACAAGTTAAAATGCAATTAACTTTTTGTGTTTACTTTGTAGTGTCATTATCCGTTGTTCGTGCATGGGTGTGTGAACCATGACTTTCCCGATGACCTGTGGCGTTCCATATCTAAACTATCTGCATTTGCATGATGGATCACATCAAAGGATATTTACATCGTTAGCATTCCATGGTGGCGTCAAGATATAGCTGAGATTGTTTGTATGTTTGATAAGGAATAGTTGTTGATTTTCATGGACTTGCAGGTACGTTCATCTTCTAATTCACCTAGTTGATGAGGTTGAATTATTCTGGGTGGTATCATGTCGCTGGATGTTCTTCTTGGATAGGTTCATGAAAAAAGTGAAGGGATTTGTTAGAAAAAGGGGAAAACCCGAGGGGTCTATGGTAGAGGGGTACATAGTATATGATTCGTTCTATTATGCTAGTGAGCACATCAAGCAAATTGACCACAGATTAGGCACAATGATTTGGGATGATGAACACGATGAGTACAAAAGGGAAGGGGAGGTACGGGAAACGAATAGAAAAATGTGCATGATAAAGAGTAAGTAATTTATCTTCCAATATTCAAAATTTCCACATAGTAACTATTCACAACAAAATTCAAAATCTATATATGATCCCATACGTGTTGAATGTGGTTTTGTTTCCATGAATACAGCAACGAATTCAGAAATTGATGCAATCAATAAATTCATTCTTTACAACGTGGAGGCAACACAACCGTGGGTCGCATTGTATGAAGAGAAGAAGAGAAAATGGGACGTTGACATAAAATAATTCAAGCAGTTGCACAGTAGAAGCATGCCTTTTCCAGATCATTTAAAAGAAAATATCCCAATGTTCTGTCCCAACAGTTGAGTTGTAGACCGAGTCAAAGAGAAATATGGTGCATCTAGTTGTTACCCTCCTGAAGAGAAGTGATGCAGTTGCTAGGTTCTACAACACACAATCCGTTACATAACCTATCTTTGCTTTCCGCATACACATCGGAAAACCATGACGTTATTATCCATCACAATGCAAATTAACTCAGATATTTAACTTTGGGATGCCAAATGAAATGTACACATAACTTTATTGATTCAAGGTGGAATCACAGAGTTACATTCAACAAATATTGACAGGAGTGACAACATTCACCCAATGGTTTCTATTGCTATTGTAACAGTTTTGGAATCGTGAGGCAGATAGAGTCCTTGAGTAATGTTCTGATCCTTTGTTTCATCCTTCTACTTCACACCGCTCTTTGCTTGGATCCCTTCTCCAACGCATCCCCACGATATCTTTCTTCTGCGTGTTGAACCAACCCCCTCTCGTCGCTTCCATTTCTCCCTTTAAACTCTATGATATTCCCTTGAATCAATTATTCTTTCTCCTCCAAGATCGAACCATTTCCAAAACCATTCACCTCCCTAACGACTGTTCTCCCATCTCTTCATTTTCTGGGTATGACACTTCATCTTCTAGGTGTGGTTACTCTACCCAACACATGGCGGAAACAATCATTCATAATGACAGCGTGGAATCTTGAAATGCTTATGTGGAAACGTTGAAGGTTGAAGGAGTCACAGCATGTGTTTCAACAAGTCGAATACCACATGTACGGTAGTTTCAATAGGTGTGTGAGCAAGTCATATACCACATGTACATGAGTTTCAGCACGAGTTTCAGCATGCACAAAAATAGTAGCATAAGTGGCAGTAGTCCGAATTGAACTATGGGTAGCAGTATAACTCTATTCTTATAAAATTAACTAAATAAAATGGACCACTAACACTGTCCTTATTCAACTTATTATCTAATTATCAAAACATAAATATTTTGGGTGATGTGGATTGCTCGAGCCCAAGGATGCCCTTTGTAAGAAAAACATGAGCTCTAGCTCATGTGTGGATCATTGTTGAGGCTAAGAGCTCTGCAAATGTTCCAATTGATCTCCAGTCACCCACGATGCGTCTTTTTCCCCTCGGTTCTTCCACTTAATCAAATATTCCATATATTCCTTCCGGCGAGTCTTCTTACCAACCCTTGTAGCAAGAATTTATTCAATCCGTTCTTTTGACTTAATTGGTATATTTTGTTCCCATTCGTCCAGGGTACCTTCATTTGCTCTCTTGTCCCCTTCATGAAACTCATAGAGGTCAGCAACATGAATGTAGGAGATATGTCAAACTTCTCAAGAAGGTCCAACCAATATGCATTATCATAAATCTTTTTTCATAATTCGGCATGGGCCTATCTTCTTGTACTTGATTTTAGTATATGTACCCCTAGGAAATAATTCCTTCCTCAAGTGAGCCATGACCATCTCACCTTCTTGGAATACCTTCTTTCTCTTATGTTGGTCTTCCCTTTGTTTGTAACTGTCATTGCTAGTATGCAATTTATTCTTTACTTGTTCCTGCAATTCATGGATGTTGTCTGCAAAATCATTTGCATCAGCACTCTTTTGGTGGTCCAAATATGGAAATGCGACCAAATCCACCACACCTCTTGGAGATATTCCATAAACAATTTGAAATTGACTCTTTCTTGTAGTTCCGTTCACTGAATCGTTATATGTGAACTCAGCTTCGGCTAATGCCAAATCCCATTGACTAGGATTCTCTCCACTCAAACTTCTCAACAAATTCCCTGGACTCTTGTTCACTACTTCGGTTCGTCTGTCCGTCTGAGGATGATATGATGAACTGTATAACAGATCTGATCCCAATCTCTTACAGAGTGTCCTCCAAAAATTCCCAAGAAATCTTGTATCACGATTTGAAGTAATACTTTGCGGTAATCCATGCAAGTTGACCACCTCTTTGAAAAATAACGAAGCTACCTCACTAGCATCACTAGTCTTCTTCAATGCTATGAAGTATGCCATTTTCGAAAACATATCCACTACCATTGTTGAATCATGTTTTCTCTGAGTCATAGGTAATCCTAAAACAAAATCCATACTTATGTCTTCCCACAGTCGTTCAGGTACTGGAAATGGAGTATAGAGTCACGTGTTCTGAATTTTACCCTTGGACAATTGACATATTCTGCAACCTTCAACAAACTGCCGAACATATTTATTAATTCTAGGCCAGAAGTACCTCTCCTTTACCAACACTGTAGTTTTATCATAACCAAAATTCCCTCCTAAACCACCACTATTCAACTCCTTAATGAGATTCATCCGTATGGAGCTTCTTGGAATACACAACTATTGATTTTTAAACAAAAACTCCTATTGAATATGGTATTCCAGATATGGTGTTCAGTCTAGACTCCAAGGCTCCTTACACACCTTCTAAGCTTCTGAGAAATATGCATCTTCTTCATACAATGTCTTTAGACAATTCAAACTTACTACTTCTACCGACATGGTATTGAGTAACGTTGTTCTCTGACTCAATGCATCAGCTACCTTATTGGACGCTCATGATCTGTGTTTCAACAAAAAAGAATAACTCTCCAAGAATTATACCCATTTAGTATGATTCAACTTACCTTGGTTGTTAGTGTATTGCAAATCTTTGTGATCCGTGAACAAGACAAACTCCTTTGGTAGTAAATAATGTCACCATTTCTTCAAATCCTGCACAATAGCATAAAAATCCTGATCATAAACAAATTATTTCTTCTTGGCCTCATTCAACTTCTCGCTGAAAAATGCAATGGGTTTTACTTATTGACTCAAAACTGATCCAATGGCTACTCCACTCGCATCACAATCAACCTGAAACACTTTACTAAAGTCTGGAAATGCCAACACTGGCTGTGTTGTTACTCTTTTCTTCAACTCCTCAAATACCTTCTCAGCTGCTACAGTCCACTGAAACACACCCTTCTTCATATACTTTGTAAGAAACACACATATTTGACCAAAGTTTTGAATGAACTTCCAATAGAATCCTACCAATCCATGGAAGCTTCTCACATCGAATGTGCATATAGGTGTTGGCCATTCGAGAATCGCCTTCACTTTCTTAGAATCCATTTTTAGTCCTTCTTTCAAAACCATGAACCCTAAGTACACTAGTTCACGCTGCATAAATTTACATTTCTTGAGGTTTATGAGTAATTTCTCCTCCTTCAAATGTTGCAACACTTCTCTCCCATGCTCAACATGCTCTGCTTTACTTCTGCTAAATATTAGTATATCATACAAATACACAACCACGAACTTACCCAAAAATGGCTTCAGGACTTCGTTCATCAATCTCATGAATGTGCTGGGTGCATTTGTCAATCCGAAAGGCATCACTAACCATTCAAACAATGCATCTTTTGTCTTGAACGCAGTGTTCCATTCATCACCTTCTCTGATTCGAATCTAGTGATAACCGCTTTTCAAATCAATTTTGGTAAAATACTCTACACCATTTAAACAATCCATAAGGTCACCCATTTTGGGAAATAGAAATCTATATTTGATGGTGATCTTGTTTATGGAACGCAAATCAGTGCACATTCGCTACTCCCCTGTTTTCTTAGGTGTTAATACTGCTGGTACAACATAAGGGCTCAAACTTCCACGAACCAATCCTCGGTCAAGCAATTCCTGCACTTTCTGATTCACTTCACTTTCTAACGGAGTCATTCGATAAGGCACTTTATTTGGTAAAATTGATCCCAAAATCAAATCAATTTGGTGTGATATACTCCTCAACGGAGGTAACCATGTGGGTAATTCCTCTGCAACAATTTCTTTTAAATATTCCAACATGCGTTGGATCTCTGCTGGCACAAAACTTCCCTTTTCATCCTCCTAAAATTTCTTTGGAAATATATCCATTTCACTTCTGCTCCTTCAAGAAATCCAAGAAAACCTTAGCAGAACACAACATAATGCGGTTGCTACAACTATACACACCATTGCTATTATTGTTGTTGTTATTCCTACCATCTTCATGCATTGGTGTCAACTTATAACGTTTCCCATTTTGAACAAATTCATAAGAATTTTCTCTGCCATCGTGAAATACTTTTCTATCAAACATCCAAGGTCTTCCAAGTAGATGTGGCATGCATCCATCTCCACTACATCGCATAATACTTGCTCTTTAAAATATCCAATATGAAAATTCAACAAACATTGTTCGGTCACAGTCACCTGTTGGCCCTTTTGCAACCATGAAACTCTATAAGGATTAGGGTGTGGCTTACAATTCAAATTTAGTTTCCTTTTGACTTCGGTGGAAACGAAGGTCTCCGTACTTCCTCCATCAATAATCAAGTTACAACATTTTCCTTGAAATTTGCATTTGATCTGAAATACTCTTCTCCTATGTTTAAGTTCTATTAACTTATGTTCTAGTTTAAGTAATGTTCTACGAAACATCAAGTTCTCACCTTGTTCTTGTGGTAGTACAACCACATTTTCTCCAACCTCCAATGCCTCATTCGCCAAAGTAACCTGCATTCTAGCATCACCTCTCTTATTGGAACCTTTCTTTTATGGACATTCCGATGCTTTGTGACCTTCAACTCCACACCTATAACAAGTAATTACATACTTGCCCCTTCCTCTTCCATAGCCTCTACCTCTACCAGTTCCATTTCCTCTAGCACTTGGACTCCCTGTCGGCTCCTCTTCCTTTTCATTTATTCTAATAGTGTTTTCTCTACCTCTTCCTCGTGTACCTATTCCTCTTAACTTATGCCGAGTTTTCCTATCAACCTTCTCCTCCACCTTTAGAGCAACTTGGTAAGCCTCATCCATAGTACGAAAATAGTGTGTACTCATCTCATCCTGAATTACATATTTCAATCCATTCATGTATCTAGCCACACGTTGATACTCAGGCTCCTTAATTCATGATCTGAGTGACAGCCTGAAAAACTCTTTAGTGTACTCACGCACATAAACATCATTTTTCTTTAGATTTTGGACTTGTCTACACAAGTTTTGTTGATAATCAACAGGAAAAAACTTCTCTTAATCTTACTTACCATTTTCTTCCAAGTTCTAATCATTTTAGTTAACAATGAATATGATGTGAAATATGTTTCATGTCTATAAAGTAATTTGTGATTTTATGGAATGATTGTATGTCATTCTCCATAGTTGGAGATGATATTTGTAGCTTTCCACTTAGTTCATAATTGCAGTGTGGGTTTTATCATTTAATTTATTGTATTGTTACAATTGGATCAGAATCAACGAATCATAGTATGAATTATCTTTGATGTTAATCATATTTATTGTTTGTTGTAATTTCATCTACTCTTATTTCAATAACAGGGTCAATTTAATGATTATATTATACTTAGACACTTATATTTTATATTTTAGATACTTAGACACGTATATATCGTTAAGGCAGAAAAAACGTATGGCAAGATTAATAAAATATGTATATCCTTTAAAATTATATGATATAATAAATTTAAAATAACAAACAATATTTTTTTAAATCCTATATTTGGAATATGCATATTGATATCTATATTTATTTCAAGTTTCATTGTTGATGGGTTATTCAATGTGGATTAATGTTATATAAAATGTGTTCCTTCAATGTGGACTAATGTTTTATTATATAATGAAGATCATGATTAATAATAATAATTTGGGGAATGCAACTTTTGGGTTTACAATTGAGAGAACATGTTGTTCTTTTAATTAAGTATTTGTCTTTCTTCCTATTAGAGCTTTGATATTTGTCATTGTAAAGTGAGTTATTGTAAAAAAAATAAAAACCTTGAATGATACATTGATAGGTCATATTGATGTTCATATTTACATTTTTTGTGATGTTCATATTCATATTTTATAATAATATTACATGATAATACTTGACTTTTTGTTATGTTACTTGGTTAGACTTATAAAAATGATTCATTTATTTTTATCATTTGAATAATTAAATTATACACAACATTATACGATGAAGACTTTTTTTGTTGTTGTAAATCTGCATCTATTAATTAAAAAAGAGGTTTACAAATACAAGTCGGCTAGCCAGCGTAGGCGGTCTGGAGTGGTGAAGCCACCACCCAAGACTCTCAAAATTGCTAGAAAGAGTCACATTTATACAAAAAATCTTGTCTGAGGTGACCAGGAGAAGTGTAATTCTTTACAATCCGATCCAACAAAACAAACAGAACAAAAAACAGACTATATAACCAAAATAAGCAGAAACGTTGAAAGTCACAGAGAGAGCATGGGTCTGCCAATGCCCACCTAAGTGCTTGCTTCGTCATGCTGGGGGCTCGGTTTGTCTTCAATAATCGGAGAGCTGTCGAAGAAGTCATCGTCCCTCTTCTGGGGAGGGATCTTGGGCGTCAACAAATCTGGATTGTGCCAAGGAGAGGCCTCCCCTTCAGTTTTCCTGACACTCTTGAAATGCAGAGAGTCAATGGTGGTCAGGATAGGAAAGGATGCTAAGATGGGGGGGGTCTCCAGCGTGGCTCCAGCGGGCAAGACCAACCCTGGAAGAGTTCCCTTGGCAACACCAACAGTATCAGCAGCGATCGCAACAACGACATCCTTAATCTCTACAGCCTCCAAACCCTTGAACGTCGGTGTGGCTCCTGAAGCCAGGGAGACCATCCCAGAATGAGAGCCTTCGGCCACGATTGCATCATCATTGTTTTTTGCAGGATCGGCTTGACCAGAGCCTCTGCGGAAGATTGAGCAATTTTCCAGGGAGTATTTTCCTCCAGCTAAGTTAGAGTCCAAAGTCACCAGTTTTTCATCCAGATGGACCAGGATGTCCCTGATATCCAAAATGAAGGACTTGGCTGTGTTCCAATTTCCCATCATCTCCTCAACTAGTGTTCCCATCATATTTTTAACTAACCAGTAGTATTTTATCTGGTTCTCGTGGCTCTCAGAGGCAAGTTTTTCTGCCACCCTGCAGGATTCCCAGTCATCTATTAACCGACGAACATGAGCCGAGACATCGACACCATACCCACTGATGGCTGCTCTATTCGTGCTCGGATTGGAAGTGGCACGACCGACTCCATGGCCGGCACCTCTCCTGGAGGTTCCACGCGGTCGAGTCATGATGAAAGCAACAGTCTTTCGAGCAACAAAAAACCAAGTAGAGCGGTCCGCAGCAGAGACTAGCCTGAAATTGCAAATGAAGGTAATGTCGAGCCCTACTACCATAGTTTGGGACTTGGACGGAGGATGCGCACGCGGGAGGTCCATTCGATGACAGCTTGAGTTAATGGGAGGGGACGTGAATGTAATACGCCAGCTCTTGTTGATTTAATGTAGCAACATTCCCAGCATTCCCAGCGCCTTCCTCAACATTCCCATCACCTGCCTTATTTATTGCGTCTAGGGAGTGCGTGCCAGCTTACTGAGGGGGCGGCAGGTCCTGCATACCACTGCCAGGTGGCAAGCCTCGGTCGCCAACTTTGGTTTGACTTCCAATGACACTCGCAACCGAGGTTTATACGATGAAGACTTAATTTCCTTATTAAAAATCATTATATATTATTTTGTAATGCTCAACATAAAGTTGCAACAAAATAAATAGATTATTCTATAAGTATAATATTATGACAAATTTTACTACATTATTAAGAAAATTACAATAAATTATAATATCCATAGAAATTATATAAGAACAATATGAACACCAAATAAAAAAAATATTATTACATAAACAAAATACTATGAGTACAAACTATAAAAAAATTATAAACATGATACTATGACAAATTATATTACAATAATCATAAATCATAGAGTTGCCACAACTTCATCCACTATCATACAAAATTCATAAAAATATTTAATTCAATGATATTTTGTAAAAATAATTTTTTTAACCTATATTAAGTTAATTAATGAAACATTAATTTTCAATATTTTCAATGACCATTACTCAAATCCATATTTTCACATTTATGACGACCTAACAACCAACCATACTCTCAAATTCATTTTCTAACCAATATATCAACCTATATATGAAACCATACTTCAAATTGTCTACAAAATTTATGTTGAAATTATTTCCCTAGCACGACTAGATTGGTCAAACTCAACTTCCACTCCACGGTCCTTTGTAAAACATTCATCATCAGCATCCTTAGTGCGAAAATTCTATAATCCCACATAGACGGGAATAAATACACCTGTAAAAAGTTAACAAATGATGGTGTCATATGTCTAATAAACCAACCATTAATATGTTAAACATAGATGTTATAATTCAAAGGTGCATTATAAAGTTAGAAAGGTATAGAAAGAGATTATTACCGAGTTGATGCACCTGATCCCAATGTTTCGACGGGTAACGACCACATGCACCATATTTATCTATTACTTGGTATGCAAGCCAACTGTTGGGGCAAATCATTGGCACAATATCTTTTAAATGATCTGGAAAATGAATGCTTCTACCATGAAATCATCTGAATTATTTTATGTCAATGTCCCCTTTCCACCTTTTTTCTTCATGCAATGTGCCCCAAAGTTGTGTTGCCTCCGCGTTGTAAAGAATGAATTTATTGATGGCACTGATTTTTGAATTCGTTGTTGTATTCATGGAAACAAACCACATTTAGTACATATGGGATCAAATATATATTTTAAAGTTTGTTTTGAATAACTATTATGTGGAAATGTGAAGATCGAAAGATAACTGACTTACGGTGATACCCCCAAGATATTATTATTTCTTTTTGAATTATTAAATTGTGAAAATTATTTTTATGTAAGAGTTATTAAAAACCTCAAAAACAGAAAATGATACTTTGCACAACAAACTTTTTTTTTATTAAATAAAAAAAAGACACTTGGAGAGTTCATCTAAATGAAGGGACACCACCATGACACATAAAGAACATGTGTAAGCAAGCAAGAAAGATTTTTATCAATCAAACCCAATCTAAAAGCTCAACTACCAAACAAGATCCTAAATCATAGGGATTGAAGGATTGATTGAAGATTTGATTGGGATGGCACAAAACCTGGGCAAAACTATATATATTGGTGCCCTGAGATAGCACTGGACATCATGTTGTGCATAGAGGAACTATGTTGAGTGTTCTCTCTTTTCATAAGTCCATCATTACTTGTTATGGACTCTGAGAGAGAGAGTGCCGCGTGGAAGTGATTGTTTGAAGTTCTTGTGCATGGTAGATATCCAGCTCGAGGGTGGAGTTGGGAAAACAATTGAGTTGTTTTCTCCTATGGTTGGGAGGAGTTGACTCTCCAAGTTGTCAATTCAGCTAGTTCAAATAAGTGAAATTATGTTATGTACAAATGGTTATTATACACATTTTTCATTGTAGGTTTAAATTCTGGTGGTATCGAAAATATATCAATGTTTGTATGGACTTTACATACATGTTATACATTTCATTGTTTTTGGGTTGTTTCATTGTGGTATCAGAGCTATGTTCAAAATCTCGGACCTAAGGGCTCACATTGCACACAAATTGTTTATTGATTATTTTCATTACGAGATCTGCTAGTTGAAGAGTGATAAGGTTAGATTTATCAATCCAATTTAAAAGGAAACGTTACTAGTCTAGATCTATTGTTTCTTTACCTACTTATGTGCTGCTGAGTTTTTTGTTTAAGAGATAGCTGAGTTGTTTAAATTTTGGGTCTGCAATCAATAAAAGAGAAATGTTGAGTTTTACCATCAAATTACCGGTGCAAATGTTAGATCCGTATGTTGCATGTTAAAGCACTATTTATACACTGCTTCACCGATTTGTAATATGTTGTTCGATTTTCAATTATTTATGCTATCGAAAGTTAGAAAAAGAAAACTTGGAGATCATGGAATCAACTTATGACCTGGTAATGAATGGAGTCGACTAGCCAGTCGATTAATGTTTTAGGAACCACGAGATTTATGAACAATATTAGATCTCGGTTTTGTTCCTATGCATTTGATGTTAGTTAACGATTTACCTTAATCATGGACTGGACGATAAGAGGAAATTCCCTTGGTTTATTTTATTAAAGAAGAAAGGTTGTAGTAAAGGTAAAGTCAAAATGATGTGTTGGTGTGGTTGAGTTTAGGAATGAAATTGGTAAAACCTTTCATATGCATGTTTTTGAAGAAAAAGAATTTTTAAAGTATGCAATATTATTCTTTATAACTATATGAAAATAAAAGATGGCAATTTATTTATAAAGTATTAGTTTTCCAAAGTACAAGGAAAAGAGAGAAAACGGTTATACATCTTATGAAAAAAAAAGGGATGGTTGTTTAAAACCGTAGCTTCCAAAAAAATTTCTATTTTTTAATTTTTTAATTATTTGGGGTTCGTTATTACGGGTTGTTATAGTAATCAACAAAGCCGTTGAGAATATAGGGTTAAGTTGAAAAAGAAAAAGCTAAATGGAGGAACATATATATTGGTTTGAAATATGAACATGGGTTAGATAATGGGGAAAGAATATATATATATATATATATGATTTGTGATTTGTATTTATAGAAAAGAAAGATTAATGGGGTATTACTTATAGGTATTTGGTTTGGATGTAGGAAAATAAAGTAATGGGTTAAGTTACATATATATATTGAAAATTGCAAAGCGAAATAGTTTGCACATTAAACAAAAGTGGCTTAGTATATTTAAGTGGTCTTTGTGGTTATTTATATTAGAAGTGCATGCTATAGATGGAAAGGATTTACTAGATACGGTACACAAAAAATGACGTATGAGTTATTTTGGTGTATTATTGTACTTATGAGATCATGAGAGGAATGTGTTTTCATAATTGTATAACAATAAGTAGAATGTGTGGAAAAATATTAGAAGAATTTTATTTTATTTTGTGAGGGTTACAACTAATATACAATGAACACTGATTAATAGGATTTGTGGTTATGACTCCAAGTATCTTTAATGTTTTATTGTGAACAAGAAAAAAGTGTCTCCTTAACTTTCAATGCTAAGCAAAAAAACACGTCCATTTCTTCGCATGCCATTGTAGGTAAAAGTGTTTGATTGATAGGTACCATAGTCTTTCAATCATGTTATGTAAGAAGTATGCAAGTAAAATGAATATGAAATGAAATGCATGCACAAAACAGGTTGAAGGGATATTAGTTCAATACAAGTTATATAAGGAATATGATGATTAAAAATCACAATATTCCAAAGGTTTGAGTTATGATCAAAGTTTAAGAATGAACATATAAGTGATGATATGGTTAAATACCAAAGCATACGAAATGAAATAATTATTGGTATATATTTGATTCTGAAGTTGATCAAAAGTTGATTTAATCAATAAGTTGAATTATGTCGATATGATAATAATATGATGTTACTACTAACTAATTGTGAAGTTGTGACAAATTCAGAGGACTTGGTGATGGCGAAAAAATAAAATAAAAAAATGGAGCCATGATGAGAACCAAGTTTATGTGTTGCAAACTATGTGATTGACAATAAATACTAAATAAAAGAGTCATTATTATTGATCCATGAATAGGGAAAGACAATATAGAGATGGAAAAACACCAAGTGACAAAATTGATGAATAATCTCTAACATACTAAAGAAATGTTCCTAGACTCAAGCAAGAGAACTTGAGTGGAAAAGAAAGCAAATTCCCGGACTCAAGAAAGTGATTTTGAGTGGGAAAGAGAGAGGGCAGGTGATCATCAATGGCAAGAAATAATCCAACTAAATTAAAAAATAATGTCAAGGGAACTGAACGACCATGATGTTTTTGAGGATGAAAACTTTTCACTGGTAGTCAAAAGATGAGTAATATCAAAAGCTTAAATCTCGTATGACCACTTGTAATTTGGTGATAGTTCTCAAGGGAGAGTTCTGTGTACAACAAAGAATTGTTGAAGTCTCTCATCCCCATGGTATAATAATGGGACATAGGGGTAAACGATGCCAAGTAAATTGGTTGTTAGCTTCCCCAATGTTTAAGTATGATGTATGCAAATATCACTGCAGGTAATGCAAAATTCATCCAAAAATGGCGTTGAGTGTCAATTTTTGAGTTTGGTTTCCCGAAAATGTCCGATATAATGCTACTAACCTGTGAATGAAGGATATGTCTATAGCAAGTTAACGACTAGTTAAGAGGATCATCATCCGAGAATGAAAATGAACATTGGTACTCCAGAAGATAAGTAAATGGTTGTTTTACCTATGCATTCTTTTTGTTATATTGAAAAATGATTATCACATATATGTTTTATGTTCTCTTACGATGATAAGAACACAAGTCTCGATGAAAAAAAAATACTTGAAGAGTTACCATTAACAACAACAACAGTATGTTACAAGGGAATTCTTACTTACGTTCTTATTGAAATTGAAAAAAATCATGTTATGCATATGTTATGCTAAAATTTTTGGAAGACCTCGTATGAGTTGTGTAAAGTGCAAGTTATGAAAGGAAGAGGAACAATAACAACATGCAAGAAGAGTAAAGGATCCAAGATGATTAAAAATGGAAGATAAAGATCCAAAAGTTACAGTCACATCTTCGGTCGCAAAGGCCTTCAAGAATCAGATAAGTACCTTTTTAATAAATTAAGTTATACTGAGTTTTATAACATTCCACCTTGGTTAAAATCACAAACCACTAATTGATAAAGAATAGTAGTCTCCCTTTTTCACAAAGGAATCTATAAAATTCTTCACAAGATTTATAAGACTACATCCTTGAAGTATAATTTTTAAGAATCAATGAGGCTAACAAATATTCTTGAGCTTGAACGATAACTTATATGCTATTAAGGGTGTTAAAAGTTGCTCAAAGTGATAATAAGTTATGCAAATCTTAAAACAACACCAAAAGGGTTCAATATTGGATGCCATGTATACTTAAAGGTAAAATCCAAAGAGAAAATGCGTAGCTTATCAATACAAAAGTTCATCATGTTATCTTTCATGTTTCTTTATTTAAAATATATGTACATGATGCTACTTATATTATTTGATATGAGTGTGATTCAGGTAGAACTCGAAGGCAAGTTCCAAATAGAACCCTGGCCCATCCTAGACAGGAAGGAACTTATGCTACGGGATCGAGCCATCGCTTGAATAAAAATGCAATGAAATCATTTCATCCCTGAAGAGGTGACATAGGAAATGGAGGATCGAATGTGAGAGACATCCTTCCATGTTATGGAATGAGAATGAAGGCTCTGCATAAAGAACACGGAGGATGGTGTTAAGAATAAGGGGGGAAGAAATGTGATACCCCCAAGATATTATTATTTCTTTTTGAATTATTAAATTGTGAAAATTATTTTTATGTAAGAGTTATTAAAAAACTCAAAAACAGAAAATGACACTTTGCACAACAAACTATTTTTTTTTAAATAAAGGATTAAGGCACTTGGAGAGTTCAGTTAAATGAGGGGACACCACCATGGCACATAAAGAACATGTGTAAGCAAGCAAGAAATATTTTTACCAATCAAATCCAATATAAAACCTCAACTACCAAACAAGATCCTAAATCATAGGGATTGAAGGATTGATTGAAGATTTGATTGGGATGGCACAAGACCTGGGCAAAACTATATATATTGGTGCATTGAGATAGCATGGGATGTCGTGTTGTACATAGAGGAACTATGTTGAGTGTTCTCTCTTTTCATAAGTCCATCATTACTGGTTACAGACTCTGAGAGAGAGTGTCGCGTGGAAGTGATTGTTTGACGTTCTTGTGCATGGTGGTGATCCAGCTCGAGGGTGGAATTGGGAAAACAATTGAGTTGATTTCTCCTATGGTTGGGAGGAGATGACTCTCCAAGTCGTCAATTCGGCTAGTTCAAGTAAGTGAATTTTTGTTATGTACAAATGGTTATTATAAACATTTTTCATTGTAGGTTTAAATTCTAGTGGTATCAAAAATATATCAATGTTTGTATGGACTTTACATAGCTGTTATACATTTCATTTTTTTGGGGTTGTTTCACTTACTATTTATCATGCTCCTTTTTCTGTTCGTTTGCAGTAGCTTCCCTTTCCTTTTGTCGTCATCACGTTCATCATCCCAAATCACTATTCCTAGTGTGTGGTAGATTTTCTTGATGCAATCACTGGCATAATAGAACAACGCATATACTATGTACCCCTATTACATAGACGCCTTGAGTTTTTCCTTTTGTCGAACAAATCCATTCAATTTTTTCGTGTACCTCTCCAAGAAGAACATCCAACGACATGAGACCACCTCGAATAATTCAACCTCATTGACTAGGTGAATTAGAAGATGAACCTATGAAACTCATTGATGACTCCTTCTCAAACATACAAACACTCTCAACTATCTCTTGACACCACCGTGGAATGCTAGGCTACTAGAGATGTAAATATCATTTGATATGATCCACCATACAAATGCAAATAGTTTAGATATGGCATGCCACAAGTCCATCGGGAAATTCGTGGTTCACACACCCAGGCAAAAACAACGGATAATGACAGTACAAAGTAAACACAACAATGTAATTGCATTTTAACTTGTGTGGTAAAGGATATAAATAAAAAATAAAAACAAATTTTTGACATTGTATGTACCCTTAGAAGGTTGAGATGGTCATGTGATTTCAAACACAGAAATTGTTCATTTGCAGTGAAGCAGCGCTGTAGAGTAGACCCATATAAAGAAGGTTCCTTCACACCCAATATAACTTCCTTTTCCAAAGAAATATCATCTTTCTTCAAAATCCATGGTACATCGCCTTTTTTAAATGACAAAGAGGGGTTATCGTCTCCTCTATTTTCTTGTCTTGTCCAATGCTTCTTTTCAGTATTTGAATAAATAAGATCTCTCCTCACATCCAACTTGTCACTTTTTTCAGATGATACGTGCCACCATAAATTAGATGAAACATTTTTAAATATATGCATGGGATCTAGTAAGTGGACAATCTTAAGATGCTCCCAATATGGGAGCTCATAAAATATCAAATTCCTTTTCATCTCTTTGGGAATTTTGTCAACATAGGTGTTGAAGAATTCATGATCATCAAACATAGGTTCCCCATTTGAATTGAACATATATGCAATTTCCTTCTCCTTATCTTTGTCATATGCCCTAATCCATTCAATCGGTGTCATTATTTCAAGCCTTTGGGTTCTCTCTGGTTTGCCATTGAAAGTAGATGTTGCTCTTCTATAAGGGTGGTTTTCTGGGAGGAATATTGTTTAGCAGTTGTACACTGGCTTTGTAGGTCACTAGACCACCTAGCCTTCATAGAAGGTCCACAAAATTTACATCCATGATAACCTTTTATTACAAGACCTGTGATGTTATGGTATATAGATCACTTTAGTGTTGAAGATCAAGACAATCGCACCGAATTAAATATGCCAAGAAATATTGTTTTGAATATAACAAATCAAACAACATATTTACCATAAAAAATCCTAACCTCGAATAATCATGTGTGGTGTACGCACATATGTCATACAACATAAAACTCCTCTTTATTGGGATGGGTTTCGATACATCATTTACATTTATCAATTCCCATAATTCCTTCAATTCATCGATCAATGGTTGTAGGTAAACACCCATATTTTTCACTTGTCTTCTACAAGAACTATAAGAGCCAACATAAGATGTTCATTCTTCATGGAAAACCATGGGGGGATGTTGTTATTAATCACTACTACAGGACAAATAGAATAGTTGGTTTTTGCAAGGGAAAATGGGCTGATGCCATCCATGGCTATGCTCAATCAAAGGCTCTGTACTCCATCCTTGAATTTATCGGGCCATGTATCCTTTATATGCTTCATGGATATTGAATCTGTTGGGATTTGCATAACTCCTTTGTCACTTTGGTGTGAGGCATGCCATCCCTACATCATAGATAATTATTTCCAATGAAATATCCTTTGAATCCTTGGGATTATAGGCATGTGCCTCATTATCTTATGAGGAGGACCATGTGCTTTAGCCTTGTTTTTCGATTCTTGGTACCTGATATGCCCACATTTTGGACATATCTCTTCATCTACATATCCACCTATATATAGAATAATATCATTGGGACACACATGATATGATATGTACTCAACACCCAACATTTTCAACATTTGCTTTCCCTCTCCATAGTTGTTGGGAAAGACATTATTGCTCGGAAGTACCTTATCTTTGAATAACCTACAATTAGTGGGAAATATAAACTGTACAATGCTATTTAATGTTCATAAAATTGACCATTTTCAATGTTGATTGTATGACAATATTTCTCAAAATATAAGGTAGTTGATGGTTAGTTACCTCAAAAGTGTCGAGAAACACGCGTTTGAAAATACATACATTGCTTTCAAATTTTATAGTAACATTGTTGTCCCCAACTATGTATACTTTGACTGGACAAGTCCAAAGAGAGGGGTGGTGGAAGTTGATTTAAGGATTTCGAAGAAGGGATTAGTGATATGAGATTCATCCCCTAGCTCATTTTCCTAGAATGTATGTAACAACATTGCATCCATGGCACTCGTTTGTGGATGAAAATATATAAAGAAAATTACAAACTGACATTTTTGAATATTATTCGGAAACCCTAAATTCCTGAGGTCATATCTCAAAAACTATAGAGATTCAACAACTAAAAATTCTACCATGGGTTCATCAAGATCTCTAATTCATATTTTATGAAGAACACTATCTGAATCATCCTAAAACAGAAGATATAGCGAAAATGCCATGATGACCTGAAACAAATTTCACAACAAAACAACCCAAATAGAAATCATCACAAGATTTAATCTTCCACTAGAATTCCATCATTCTTCACTTCATCTACCCCTCAAATTCGGTCCTCTACTCTTGTATATAATCTCTTCAATTTTTTATAAATGAAAATGAAAAGTTCCATCTCTTATTTATACTCCTCAAGGGGGCTCCAACTCATTTTTGCAAACACACTTTACTCTTCCTTAATAGAATTGATTTCCAATTTTTGGGGGGGTCTCAAGGGTTAGTACCCCACTTCAAGGGTCCATCGTGACACTTCACCAAGAAATTCAAATCACTCCATATCTTATCAAATGGGCCTTAGGGATTTTCCACATCATCAATATTTGGTGGACACACCATTATTTCTTGCGGGGATCCTTGCCACTTCATGTGGTCCAATGGGCCAAAGTACCACAACTTTTGGGGTCATGTGGACCAAACATCATTATTTTGGGGATACTTCAAGCTTCATGCCAACTTGCTTCCGACCATATTTGGGGACTCTTTAGGGCCTTCTCCACCATGGGTTATATGACCCCAACCACATGCTCATGTGGACCCAACACCACTATTTTAGGGATTTATTCACATTTATTTCCGACATTGCTTCAAGTCAACTTTAGGGACTTCCTTACACTTCTAACCATCATGGTTAGGTGACCCACCACCATGGTCATGTGACCCAACATCATTTCTTTTGAACACTCTTCACATTCCTCCGGAACACCTTAGGGACTTCTTTATGCTCCACATCATCATGGTCATCATCAGCTTCTCTAGGGGCTTTGCACCACTTGTGTACAACTCAAAGTGTATTCCCGTGAGGTACATGCATAACCACTACACCATAAGGGGACCTATTTGGATTTATATACACTGATGTCAATGCTTCTTCTTCAAGGGATACCTTAGGGGATTCAAGGATGTGTCAAACATTACCCAAACAATCTTTCTCTATTACAACCATATCATCATTATCACTTTGACATCAATGACACATATCTCTTCATCCTTTTGACATAAATGACAACTTCTTCCAACAATCTCCCCCTTTCTCATTGATGGAAACAACTTCAACTCTCTCTCCCCCTTTGACATAAATGACAAAAGGGATGAAGCAACTTTGTTCACTTGCTCCAACTGGGAATATGCTTCTCTTCTGTGACTTGGTTTTGCTGATCATTTCCCCCCTAGTAGAATATAAATTGAATTGACTAAGAATTCCTTTTGAAAATATCTTTCTTTGTTGAAAATGCTCCCCCTTTTATTGTGTTGACAATGCTCCCCCTTAGGCTATGTTGACACTTCCTTGAACTAGACCATTTCTTGAAATTTTCTGAAGTAGCTCTTCTTTTGTTCCTGAATGATTTACTAAGCCATCTCTCTTCCAACTTTTCATCGATCTTCCTTTTCTGTTAATTAGACTCCCCCTCAACATTATCCATAATATTGGGAGTTTTTATGCCAAATTATTTAGAACAATTGATACTACTCTTCTGCAGAATCAAGATCTGTAAACCTGACATTTTTATTTTTTATTGTTGCTTTATATTTATTACTTTATTTAGAAATGTTAATTTTTGAGCATTAATTCAATATACTCTAGGATCTTTACCGAGAGAATAACATGTACAGTATATCAATGCATATCAATCATAGCAAGCATGTCAATCATCACAAGAAGCAAAACATAAGAGACAATAGACACACAGAGTTTCCATGGGGAAAACCCTAAGGTGAAAAACCCCACAACTTCCTCAGAGATAGATAGAGAAATAGTACAACCAAAGTACAACCCAAGTACAAGAGATAGACTTCTCCTAGCAGCTAATCCTCCTCCTCACATGTGCACCACTTTCCGAGTGATGTAGAGTGAGATAATGAGATGATCAAAATAGAGACCAGGAGATCTCTATTTATACTTGTCCTGACTGCCCAATAAACTTATGGGGCTGACTTGTCTAGCTTAGCACAATAACCTCATGTTACATTAATCCGGGCCGACCCCTTACAAGGTGGTCTAATAACCCATCGAAAAGTTAACACACTTGCAACACTTGTCAATACAAATGACGACACTTCCGTATAGAGGAATAATACATCTCTATAGGAGTACAATAAATATATATATGAAATACATTCCGAAGTTACATATACATCAACACTCCCTCTTAACTAGGAAGGTATTTCTCGACACAGATCATCTAGCACAAGTCTTCTTCTCTGGATCATCGTCATCGATGCATCGTCCTCGAATCATCGTCATCGTCACTGCTGCTGCTATCTCAATCAATCTCTGAATCTACTAGTCATAGGAAGTTCTACAGAGCCAGTCCTTTTTCATACTGGATGTAGGCCCACCACCTGTAGGTCTTCATCATCACTGGACATACTATGGAAATCTCAAGACTTATTACATGCGTCACAAAACCTCGCAAGAGCATCCAGGCTGTTACGAGCACACAGCTCTACCTGTCGGATCTCCCAAGGACATATTATATGTGATTGTCACAAAACCTTAAAAGAGTCTCTTGACTAGCAAGAACCCTAAAGAGCATCTGAGGCCTTTTTCATCTTGTCCATATCTCCAGGACTTATTACGTGTGACCTCCACCACAAAACCTTAAAAGAGTGTCTTGCCAAGCAAGAACCCTAAAGAGCATCTGAGGCCTTTTTCATACTGTCCAGATCTCCAGGACTTATTACATGTGGTCATGGCAAAACCTCGAAAGAGCATCCCAGGACTTATTACGAGCACACAGATCAACCTATTGGATCTCCCAGGGCCGAATTATATGCCATAGGACAAAACCTCGAAAGAGCATCTTCCAGATATCCCAGGGCCAAATTATATGCCATAGGCAAAACCTAGAAAGACTATCTGTAGATCTCCCAGGGCCAAATTATATGTCCTCCCAAAGAAAAACCTCGAAAGAGCATTTTCCAGATATCCCAGGGCCAGATTACATGCCATAGGAAAAACCTCGAGAGACTATCTGCAAACCTCCCAGGGCACAAATTATATGCTTATCTGTACAACCTATTCCACGGCCACAAAGTATCAACCTGATACTCACCATACATCATCCTGATGTACACATGATCATCTTGATCATCATCACTGCATCATTCTGATGCATGTCATCTGGAGCAACATCCTGAAGCTCGTCATCCATGATCATATTGATCATACAATGCATCCACCTGATGCATACACAGTATCTGCTTGATATATATCATCATACATGATCTACCTGATCATAAAATGTATCCACCTTATACATATACAAATACATGATCCACCTGATCATACCTGATACATACCAACATACATGATCTACCTGATCATACAATGTATCCACCTGATACATCTACAGATACATACACATGATCCAACTGATCATATCCAACATCCAACATGATGCATACATACATATACATATAAATGATCCAACTGATTATATCCAACATCCAACATGATGCGTACATACATATACATATAAATGATCCAACTGATCATATCTAGTACCCAACATGATGCGTGCATACATATACATATAAATGATCCAACTGATCATATCAAGCATCCAACATGATGCATATATACACATACAGAGCAGTAACTGGAGCATCGTCCTGATGCTCATCATCCAACGCTTATATCCACAGCCATGGAAGGATCCTCCTCTCACCATGCTCGGAATGGCTTCAGCAAATGTCTCCATCACTTCTTCCTCGAAGTGTCATTGATCTGAATGACACCAAGCCTCTCTCTGAAGTACTCGAACTTCACTCTGGCTAGTGGCTTCGTCAGCACATCTGCAATCTGCTCATCTGTCGCAACATACAGGAGCTTCACTACTCCTCTCTGCACCATATCCCTGATATAGTGATATTTGATCTCAATGTGTTTTGACCTGTCATGGAACACCGGGTTCTCAGACAACTTTACACAACTTTGGTTGTCACAAAAGATACCAGTAGCCTCCAGCGGGAGATAAAATAACTCAGACAGTATCTTCCAAAGCCATACTGCCTCACAACTAGCTGAACAAGCTGCAACATACTCTGCTTCAGCTGTACTCGGTGCTACACAAGACTGCTTCCTGCTAAACCAAGAGATCACACTTGATCCCATACTGAAGCAGCACCCAGAAGTGCTCTTCCTATATGCAGCACTGCCTGCCCAATATGAATCAACATAACCCTGCAAGTTAAACTTTTGATTCGCATCATACTTGAGCCCATAATCAACTGTACCCTTCAGGTACCTCAGAATATGCTTTATAGCAACCAGGTGAACACTTCTGGGATCCGTCAGGAACTGGCTCAATGAGTTCACAGCAAAGCAAATATCTGGTCTAGTGTTCGTCAGGTACATCAAGGACCCAATCATCTGACAATACATTGTGACATCAACCGACTCAGATGAAGCATCACACATAAGCTTCAGGTTCGATGCCATAGGTGTGGCCATGGCCTTGGAGTCCATCATCCCGAACCTCTTCAGGATCTCTACTGCATACTTCCCTTGTCCAAGGAAGATTCCATCTATACTCTGCCACACCTCCATGTTTAGAAAATAGTGCATCATCCCCAAGTCCTTCATCTCAAACTCGGCAGCAAGCTTCCTCTTGGTATTAACAATCAAACTATCATTACCTATAACAAACAGGTCATCCACATACAGGAGTAGTATCACAGGATTTCCTTCCTCAACCTTGTAGTAAAGGTTGGAATCCGCTTTACTCTTGGTAAAGCCCAAACTAGATAGGAAACTATCCATCCAACCATACCAAGTCCTAGGAGCTTGCTTTAATCCATACAAGGCTTTCTTCAACCTGCACACATATTACTTCCTGTCATGTGTCTCAAAACCAAGTGGCTGCTCCACATACAATTCCTTCTCAACTACACCATTCAAGAAAGCAGTCTTGACATCCATCTGGTGTATCTTCCATTTCATCATTGCAACCAGAGCAAGTACTGTTCTGATGGAAGTGTACCTGGCTACAAGAGAAAATGTTTCTTCATAATCTGTTCCCTCTTTCTGAGAGAAGCCACGAACTACGAATCTTGCCTTGTATTTCTCTATGTTTCCATCTGCAGCATGCTTGATCTTGTAGATCCATTTGGAAGTCACAACAGACTTCCCTTCAGGTCTTGGGACAACATCCCAAACATCATTCTTCATTATTGATTGGTATTCTTCGACCATGGAATCCTTCCATTCTTTCTTTTCCGCTGCTTCTTCATAATTGGAAGGTTCTTTGTTCATGATATCACAGAGTAAAGCAACATAGCTGGTATGAGATCTAGTTCTCTTCTTTTCTCTGTGTTCTTCTTCTGGAATGCCATATCTTTCTGCATCTTGAATGAGCTCTCTAGCCCATGCAGGTTTCCTTTTATGAGAGTTATCCTCATAGGGTGGATCTACAGGTTCTTGCAGATCTTCAAACTCACGAACAACTTCTAGAACTGCTTCAGTCATGGTAGTGTCTTGAAATCTAGTTTCCTTAGGTTCTTCATAGTCTTCAGCAGGTGTCTTCCTTGATTTGATGAATGCTAAGTTTTCATCAAATGTCACATCCCTGTTGACATCAATCGTCTTGAACCCTGGAAAGTATATTCTGTAAGCCTTTGAGCTTTCACTGTAACCCATAAAGATACCCTTCTTTCCTGAAGGATCTAGCTTGGTCCTCTTTTCCTTTGGGACATGAGTGTATACTGGAAAACCAAATATTCTGAGATGGATGACTTCAAGTTTCTTACCAGAGAAGACCTCTTCTAGTGTCTTGTTGTCCAATATCTTATGGGGTGTTCTGTTATGCACATATACAGCTGTCCTAGCTGCTTCTGCCCATAGATGCATAGGTAGATCCTGGTCATGCAACATTGCCCTTGCTGCTTCCATGATTGTTCGATTCTTTCTTTCTGCAACTCCATTCTGTTGTGGATTGTAAGGAGCAGTCAACTCCCTCTTTATCCCTGAATCATTGCATAACTTCTTGAAGTCACCTGAAGTGAATTCTCCACCATTGTCTGATCTGAATGTTTTGATCTTCTTATCAGTTTGGTTCTCCATCAAGGTTTTGAATTCCTTGAACTTATCAAACACTTCATCTTTGTTCTTCAAGAAGTAAACCCAATTCTTCTTGGATAAGTCATCAATGAAAGAGACATAGTAAACATACCCACTCAGAGAACTGGATGACATTGGACCACATACATCGGAGTGGATAATTTCCAAGATACTTTTTGCCTTGCTTTCACTGCTTGGAAATGACTTCTTTATGTTCTTTCCTTTTGCACATCCTTTGCAAACACCTTCATGCTTGGTCTTGATTTCAGGAAGACCTTCTACAGCCTTACTTGCAATTGGTAATGCTCTATAGGGCATATGTGCAAGTATTCTATGCCAAAGTTCACTTGGCTCCATGGAATCATGTACCATGGCATGTTCAGGTTGTCCCTTCAATTTATACAATCCTCCCTCTTGCTCTCCAATCACTACTGCATCATCAATAGTTTTACCTTTTGGCCACATTAGAACTTGGCCATCTACAAATGCAACCCTCATACCTTTTGCATCCAATGCGGAGATGGAGAGTAGGTTCTTCTTGAGCCCAGGTACATAAAGAACTTCTTTCATCTTCAAAGACTTTCCAGAATCTAGGTTGTAGGA
Source organism: Larix kaempferi (assembly GCA_027924585.1). Classification (NCBI taxonomy): domain Eukaryota; kingdom Viridiplantae; phylum Streptophyta; class Pinopsida; order Pinales; family Pinaceae; genus Larix; species Larix kaempferi. Next base: position 8,043,867 of record BSBM01001433.1, on the reverse strand, counting down.
GGCTTCACCACTTCCTTTGATAGGGTATTGATAATCATCCCCAAGTTTCACTTTATGGGGTGATTCATGTTCAGATAGATTTACAAAAGATTCTTTAAACCCAGTCATGTGTTTGGAATCCCCACTGTCAATAATCCAATCATTACAACCATGAGAAATAGTACCTGTGAGAGTAGATATTAGAACATACTCTTCTTCGCTTGATGAGTCATCATCATCACTTTCTGCTCTAGCCTTCTTCTTTGGAGGTTCATCATCCTCAGCAGCATGAGCATGATATCTCTTCTTGTTGTTTTTCTTCTTGTTGTTGTCTTTCTTCTTCTTGGGACAATCTGTAGCAAAGTGTCATTTCTCATTGCATGTGAAGCATCTTAGATCCTTCTTATTATTTTGTTGATTGTGAAAGGATCTCTTGTAATTAGAGTGCTCCTTCTTGGGCTTGCTTCTTTTGGTGTGAGCAGCGAGAGCTTGGTCTTCACTTCCCATCTTTTCTTCTCAAGCTACAAGCTTGGCCTCTTCTTGTGAACATTCCTCCCACTGTCTACTAAAATATATCAATTTCTTTCTTGCACAAATTCCTTGAATAAAGGAATCCCATGACCTAGGTAGGCCATTCAGGGTAGTCATCACAATTTCTCCATTCTCCACCACTTCATCTACAGCTTCAAGTTGTTCTTTGATTTGAGAGACTTTGGAGAAATAATATTGAATGGTATTTCCATTCAGCAGCTTGACCCCTTTCAATTGATTCCGTAGAGTCATCTTCCGATTTATGTTCTTCCCTTCAAATAGCTTGGTCAAAGAGTCAAACATCTCCTTGGGTGCCTTTAGAGATGACACATGTGGCATGAGATGGTCTTTGATAGAATCAGCAATGATTCTCTTTTCCTTGACCAAGTTCTTCTTATGCAATGCTTTAGCTTCTTCATCCTCCGGGAAGGGGACTTCAGAACTAATATATGTATCCAATTCATTTTCTTCCAGGATTAACCCAATCCTATACTTCCAGGCTCGAAAGTTATCAGCCCCTTCAAGCTTATCCTCAAGCTTGGTGTGGTGAGACATCTTTAAAGAGTACTTCAAATGGAAATAGAAAATATTTAGGTCTTACCACTTGATTTGCTGAAAACCGAATCTGGTCCTGGATTAGGGTTTGTTAGAGAAACCCTAAAAATTCAAAATGTGAATTTCAACTTTCTGAAAGGATAGAAAGATGCGCCTTGATGAGATGATCAGCCTGGTGTACTCAAAATTTGAGTTCTGCAAAGTTTCACCCTTCAGAAATGCCTTTTAGTCTTTCCGGATTCACTAAGGAGGACCCTGAATTAGGGTTTGCGTTTCCCAGAGTTTTACCCAACCAAAAATCTCGATCCAAATCTCTAAACTTCGATTTTTCCAAGAAGCTTCCAGCCATGTCTTCAGATTTCAGAAATTCCTATTTTTTAGGAAACCCTAATTTTTAGGGACAAAACATAAAGTGCTCAGAATTGAATTCTGATTGGATAGATAGATTCATCTTACTAAGGAGAGTCAATCTATCATATTAATTTTCCAAAATCTGTGGAGAGAAACCCAATAAACAAGAAACCCTGCTTTTCGTCACTACACAATGTCTTCTTCTCAGGTTAGCTCTGATACCATATTAATTTTTTAGCATTAATTCAATATACTCTAGGATATTTACTGAGAGAATAACATGTACAGTATATCAATGCATATCAATCATAGCAAGCATGTCAATCATCACAAGAAGCAAAACATAAGAGACAATAGACACACAGAGTTTCCGTGGGGAAAACCCTAAGGTGAAAAACCCCACAACTTCCTCAGAGATAGATAGAGCAATAGTAAAACCAAAGTACAACCCAAGTACAAGAGATAGACTTCTCTTAGCAACTGATCCTCCTCCTCACATGTGCGCCAATTTTCGAGTGATGTAGAGTGAGATAATGAGATGATCAAAATAGAGATCGGGAGATCTCTATTTATACTTGTCTTGACTGCCCAATAAACTTATGGGGCCGACTTGTCTAGCTTAGCACAATAACCTCATGTTACATTAATCCGGGTCGACCCCTTACAAGGTGGTCTAATAACCCATCGGCAAGTTAACACACTTGCGACACTTGTCAATACAAATGACGACACTTTCGTATAGAGGAATAATACATCTCTATAGGAGTACAATAAATATATATATGAAATACATTCCGAAGTTACATATACATCAACAAGAAATTGTTGTAGGTATTTCCTCTGAGACTTCTCTATTGATTTGTTTTTCCCTCACATCTTCAGCATGTAATACTAATTCCTTTATGTCTTCAATTCTGGGACTTTTTCTGCTTTCTTTCAATATGCTGCCCATCTTTAAGATAAGAGAATTACTTTGGTTTCTTGTCCTGACCTTTGAACTTTCATCATCTATAGAGAGGACCAATACGCAAGCTTATTCCTTCTGTCCTTCTTACTTCTTCCAAAATTTGGTATAATAATTTCTTTCATGGAAGACTCCATCATGCTTCTGCATTCATGAGCTATGTGTCCAAAGTTGTGGCATTTGTAGCATTCAAAATTTTGGTTCATCATACTTCTACAATCTCTTGCCAACTGTGGTAGATGTAACATTCAACATTGTAGTTCATGTGGACACCTCCATTTCTTTCTTTATAATTTCCTCCGTAAGCTTTGCAGTCTCTAGCCCTGTGTCCAAAATCGTTACATGAAAAAAATAACTGAAAAATAAAATTTGGTACCTGGGAGAAAATGATCTTTTTTTTATGTAACTTCTATGTATCCATTCTTCCTTGAATCTTGTTGACCATGAATTATTCCTTTTTAATGGAATATTTTTAGAATATATGCATAGGTCTTAGCCTTTTTTGCACTTTCCTTTTTTGGTATCCTAGAGCTTTCAATTTCTTCAATGCTCTTCTCAAACCTTGAATTTATCTTCAACTGAGCAGCTATTGTGTCCATATCTTCCTTTAGAGAAAGGATCTCAAGTTCTTGCCTTTGACAAATTTCCTTCTTTTCTTGAAGTTGACTTGTTAGGTCTTCTTCAACTTTCTTCACCTCTTGTATTTGACATTTTAGACCAACAATGGTCCGTTCAGATTCTTCAATACTCTTTGTCACGTCCCCTCCCATAGAATCGACCGACAGAGGGAACATGTCGGATCCACGAGGTGGCGCTAAAGTCCCCCGTTGAGGTCGTATCATCAAATTTTATTTAAATTTAAATGCATAACCTCTACATGTGTGTGCAATGCATATTAAAAATACACAACTGAATTAAAATCAATTACACACATAGCATGCAAGTATCATCATATTCATCGCAGGCACAACAATAAACTCATGCACACAAATATACTCATATTATACTATTCACATGCATTTAATTGCAACAATTCAAATTGGCTCATTCATTCAATTTAACATAAGCAAGCAGACTCCCATAATACATAAAATTTGGCATAATCAGAAACATCATTGAACCCTTATATTTTAATGGAAATTGTCCAAGCAACTGGCTATGGGAGAGAAATGTTCCACCCAACCATAGGTCTTTGTCCAGCCTATATTATTTCAGCTGAGAGACCACCCCCGAGCTGGGCTATGTATCCACTAAGGAGGAACTACTCATGCTCACTCACAACCACAAGCACAATCACTCATGCTAAGACAACACACGGCTGGGTTTGTGAGGCATGCAGAGAGATAGGGAAGGAGAATGGTAAGCCAGTGAGCTCAACCACATAGCTACAGGCATCTCAACTGACCTCAGATAGCCTTGGCACCCACAATACCTACCACACCCAACACAAGGAAGGTCCCCTTCTCTGCTAAACAGTCCCTCAGGCGTCCCTTCCATCCAGTGCTCTTCAGGGTGGGCATAGAAAGGTCCAAGCTGCTAGATCCATAGAGATTCATGCCTTCAATGAGTTTATCAAGCAAATCCGACCTCTGATCTCTCACCCAATTCAATCCACTCTTGGATTTTCCCAAATTCTGTCTACTTAACTCTCAAAAACGGAATTGAAATTCCCAGCTTCCAAATATGGGTTTTCCTATGGATTTCTGAGCATTTGACACTCTTAATTTCTCCCCAAGGTTTACATTTCCCCATTGGATTTTGCTTCTCACATCAAATTTTGGACGTTTTTGGCACTCAAAATCATGGCTTCTTCTCTGGTTGCGATTTCTGCAATTCTTCATTGTTGGGCATGCATAATGGCTGGGAAAATGATGTCTCGTTGTTGTGTAATGGAATTGGGATAAAGGAAAAACAAATTTCCATGAGGAAGTTAACTTCTAGTCCAAGTAAATTGAGCCCATAACCTACCATACGAATTTCTGAGCTTGCCCATGCTCCATTAATTGCATGAGTTGATTTCTCAGCTGCATCTTCCTAACAAAATTAAATGTCAGTAGGCTAGTCAATATGGGTTCTCAAAATTACACTTGGTAATAAAGGATTGAATCCCCCAACCCCTCACCTTTCCCTAGTGGATAAATTCAACCCCCTCATTTTTAGTTGCTTCCATAGCCAGTTCTTGAAATTGTATTTACATCATAAATATTTACCTGATTTTACAATCTCCATGGCTTACTAACACATGGTTCCCAAAATATAAACTACTTGCCTTTTAAAGTCGAGCATTCACTAATGGGTCCTTGGCCTTGAGCTCCACGCTAGGAATGTATAAATCACGTATGCACAATATTCACATATAAATCCAATGCATTCTAAGGGTCAAAATGAGGGTATTACAATCCTCTCCCCCTTAGAACAAAACTGTCCTCGGTGTTCTCAAAATTGAACAATAATGCCTCTTTCATGGCATCCTCCAGCTCCCATGGAGCCTCATCAGGACCAAGGTGCTTTCATTGCACCTTTACCATCCCGATGGCTCGGTTCTGAAGCAATTTTACTTTCTTGTCAAGGATGTGCATGGTTTCCACTTGGAACTCTCCCTTTGGTTCCACTTGTATCACATTCCAATCAATTATGTGATTAGGATCATGTACATACTTCTTAAGAAAAGAAACACGAAAAACATTGTGAGCTCTGATGTTAGCAAGAAATGCAATCCTATATGCAATTGGTCATATCCTATCAAGGATTTCAAAGGGTCCACAATATCTTGGTGCCAACTTTGCACAACTTACCAACTTTAGGGAACTTCTTCTTGGATTTACTCTTAAATAAACATGATCCCCAATTTTAAATTCCCTATGCACTCTTTTTCAAATTTGCATAACTCTTCTGCCTGTCCTGGGATGCCTTTAAATTATTCCTGATATTAACAATTTCTTGCTCCATTTCCTTGATAAATTCTGGTCCAAGTACTACCCTATTCACTAGTCTATCCCAATTCATCGGAGTTCTGCATCCCTTTCCATACAATGCCTCGAATGGGCTCATTCCTAAGGATGTTTGATGTCCATTATTGTATGAAAATTCTACCAAGTGTAGGTAATCCTCCCACTTGGATGGTTTATTCATCACATACATCCTGAACATATCCTCAAAAAATTGATTCACCCTCTCAATTTGGCCATTTGTTTGAAGATTATACATTGTACTAAAATTCAGTTGAGTTCCCAATTCTTGAAATAATCCTTTCCAAAAATTGGATGTGAATTTTGCATCTCGATTGGAAACTATTGCCTTGGATAATCCATGCAATCTGAATATTTCCTTCATGAAGATGTTTGCTATCTCACTTGATTTATGAGTGGATTTGACTGGAATAAAATGATCTGCGTTAGAAAGTTTGTCCACCACAACCATAATTGAATCATGCTTCCTTACTGTCATTGGCAAACCTGTTATGAATTCCATAGAAATTTCTTCCCACTTCCATTCCGGAATGGGTAAAGGATACAATAGTCTCATTGGATGTTGATGCTCTGCCTTGACTTGTTGGCATTTTTGACACCAAGCAATGTATTCCGCTATATCCTTCTTCATTCCATCCCAAAAGTATTGCTTACTTGCAGTTGTTATTGTCTTTTTATATCCTAGATGTCCAGAGTATGGCATTTGATGAATTTAATCCATTACCACTTTCTTCAAATCTGCATAAATTAGAATGTACAGTCTGCCTTTATAAAGGAGAATATCATCTTCTCCAAGCTGGTACTCTTCACACTTTTCATCTAATTTTCCTTGCTGCAATTTCTCTTTTACCTGAAGGTAAGTTCCATCGCTATTTTGGGCTTCAAGAACTCTTGTTCTCAAATCTGATTTGCAAATACTTAATGCTACTACATGGGATTTACTATTAAGAGCGTCTGCAACTTTATTTTATTTCCCTTTTACATGTTTGATTTCAAAATCAAACTCACATAGGAATTCCATCCAGCTAGCTTGCTTGGCATTTAAGCTTGGTTGTTCAAACAAATATTTTAGGCTCTTTTGATAGGTTTTAAGCTCAAAGCTTCTTCCCAACAAATAATGTCTCCACATTTTGAGAGCATGTACTATGGCTGCTAATTCTAAATCATGAGTTGCATAATTCATTTCCTGCTCTTTTAATTTTCTTGACTCATAGAAAATCACAAAGCCTTCTTGCATAAGCACTGCACCCAATCCTTCAATGCAAGCATCCATGCACACTACAAAATATTTCTTTGGATTTGCAATATTCAATACAGAAGCGCTAGTGAGTAATTTCTTCAATTTCTGAAAAGATTTCTTCACATTTTTCAGACCACGCAAACTTCACATTCTTCCTTTGCAGCGATATGATTGGATGAGCAATCTTGGAAAATTCCTCAATGAATCTTCTATAGTATCCTGCAAGACCTATAAAACATCTAACATCTGTAACATTCTTTGGGGTAGACCAATTCATTATGGCTTCAATCTTTTACGGATCCACTGCAATTCCTTCCTCTGAGATAATATGACCCAAATATTATACCTTTCTTTGATATAACTCATACTTGCTAAGCTTTGCGTACAATTTGTGCTCTCTAAGAACTTGCAACACCATTCTTAAATGTTCCTCATGCTCTTCCTCATTCCTTGAATAAAAAAAAAATTCATCAAAGAACACTAACACAGACTTGTCCAAATATTTGATTAAGACACTCTTCATGAGCCACATGAATGTGGCGGGTGCATTGGTAAGTCCAAATGGCACCGTCGTGAACTCATAATGGCCATGTCTTGTTCGGAAAGTTGTCTTGTGAATTTATTCTTTTATTCTCACTTGATGATATCTGTATTTCAAGTCAATTTTTTAAAACGCTTTGGATTCCTTCATTTGATCAAACAAATCATCAATTATGGGAAATGAGTACTTATTCTTGACTGTCACTTTGTTTAACTACCTGTAATCGATACATGGCCTTAAAGTCCCATCTTTCTTCTTAAAAAATAACACTGGTGCTCCCCAATGGGACACACTTGGTCTTATATACTTCTTGCCCATTAATTCATATAGCTGCATCTTTAGTTCTACCAATTTTGGTGTGATCATTCTATAAGGAGCTTTGTAAATTGGTGTTGCCCCAGGAACAAGATCGATTGTACAATCAATGTCTTTTTTTGGTGGTAGTCCTGACACTTCATTCGAAAACACATCTTTGAATTCTTGTAGCAACGGATAATATTGTATTCTTGGGTCTTTGCTTTCTAAGGAATATTATATATGGTATGCATACAATTAACAACCTCTCTTGTAAAACTTTCTTAACTGTAAGGCTGAAATCTGCCTTGTTGAAACTTGCTTGGGAATTCATTTTACCAATCTTGGCCTTCCCTCTTCATCAATGCATTCAAGAACCTGTTCATAACAATCTACCTTGACTCTATGCTTTTCCAACCAATCCATACTAATAAGAGCATCATAAGATCCTAATGGTAGGACATTCAAATTTACTTTTGTGAGGATTCCAATCAACGCTATGGGACATTCTATCACTACTTCAATCACTTTTCATTTTGTTTTTGTGGCTAATTGAACTAACCACGACTTATTATGCTTTGTTTTTCCAAGAGAATAAATTCCAACCACTTTTGGAGAAGCATAAATTCCACTTTTGGAGAAACATAAATTCCACTTCAATCAAAACAGAAATAGATTGCTTAGCAATCTTACCTTCAACTTCCACTACTGTTGATTGATGGTATGCTTGGTGATTATCCAACGCTACATAAATTTGTGGAGTTGGTATTGCCATATCCTACACTGTAACTGATGCTTTTAAGTTATGCAAGCTTCAAGGGTTCTCTCTTCGTTGTGGAAAGTCCTTAAGCATGTGGGTCCCTCCACATCCCCAACACTGAAGTAGCCCCTTTGGTCCTTTTTCTGCTGCTACTGCTGGCTTAGTTCCACTTCGTGCTTACTGACCTTGTTGGAAATTCCTTGGATGATTTTTAAATGGAGGTTTAAACCCACTTCTCCTTTGGTCAAATCTCCCTTTTGGATTTCCATTCCATGCTGGATGAATCTCTGATTTTCATTTTCTCTGATCATAGCAATGTATCGCCATCCTAATGGCTTCATCAAGAGTTGGCGGATTAACAAACTCAATCATATCTTTGAAATTTGGTGGTAGACTTCCAAGGAAGCATTTCATTTTCACTCTTTCATATTTGATGTAATCCACATACCTCAACAATTCCAAAAACTTATGGACATGTTCTTCCATAGATTTATGTCCCAACTTTATTTCATTGAACTCCTTCCTCGTGTTATCATAGTAACTAGCAGATAGGTTTTTTTCCTTGAAATATTTCTTAAAACGCTCCCAATTGGTCCTTATTTCCTTGATTCCTTTCACTTGCATGAGGTGATCCCACCAAATTGAATCTCGACCATTCAGATTGTAAATAGAAAATTTGGCCTTCTCATTTCCTGTGTAATCATGAATTCTAAAGTACTTCTTCATCCCAAGAAGCCATGCTTCCACTTCTTGACTAGTCTTACTTTCTCCATCAAATGTGGGAGGCCTTTCCTTTCTAAATTCACCATGTGGAATCCTTTTAGAATACCTTCTTCTTTCAAACCTACTGGAAGTATGCCTTGGAATGCTTTGGTAAATTTGATAATCACATGACTTGCTAGAAGAATATCTTGGCGAAGATATCTTACGTCCCCTTCTCAAGGAACAACTTCTTGGACTTGGAGTCATCTTTCTATTGTGACTTCTAGAGCGACTCTCTGCACTTCTGCTTTCTTGACCAACATTGCTTGGATTGGATCCAAGATGATCTCAATGTTGAATATAAGTGAGGCTTTGAAGGATAACAACATTAATTTGGTTTTTCTCTTCTTGAGCCTTGATCAATATCTCGTTGAAACTTCTCATTGTTTCAACATAAATTTTGAGTGATCTGCTCCCTTCTCCCATTTACTATGTCTCAGCATATTCCTCTTGCATATTTTATTCCAATACATCCTCACCATGCGCATAGGGGTCAGGTGCATCATTCATGGTCACCATTTGTTGATTAAGTTGTCATTGATTCCAACAATGCCTGGTCATTGATGCCAACAGTTGAGTCTTGGTGCCCCTTTTGGAGCCCCTGTAACATACCCTTTAAGCTGGAAAACATTTTCTGTTTAGAAACATTATGATAACTTTTATTATAAAGTTTGTATTGGACAGGTGTCCAAGGATGACTGTAATTTGCACAATATATTATTATTTAATAAATAAAATAGGAGACAAACACCTAAGAGGACTGTTGAAAGAGTGGTTACTGATCCACTAGGTGGAATGGAATCTGTGGTAGAAGGAAATGGACAAGTGGCAGCATCATGATGCAACTAACTAGTGATTGGTATGGGACAACTCCCTTGAAATGTGGTCATAGTGCCCTGAAAGATGGGACTGGAGCTTGAGGCTCATTTATTCTAAACTGACCACTAAAAGACCTAGGCAGTCTATATAATAGCCATCAAATATTGAAATGAGGTTCAATCACTTTTCTTGACGAGGAAACTTACCTTGGGGTTGCTGTGTTTGCACCCAAGAGATTTGATGAGGGGATATGCTGTTGTTGATCATGTTATGAGTCTGCCAAAATCTTATTGAGTTCAGGAGTTTGATGCTGAGTGGAGAAGGCATTTTGTTTTCAAGAGGTTGATACCGAGTGGAGAAGGTATTTTTGAGTGCCTTTCTTCTACATAGATTCCACCCACTTACTGGATCAGTAAGTAGGCTCGGGGGTTCATTAGAAGTCAGTAGTTGAGATGCTTCTTCTGAAGCAGGTTGGGAGGAACAGGCCTCCTTGGGTGTTTGTCGGCCCTATCATCTTTTACAGGTTCTGTTGTCTTATCTACTTTTATTTTTAAAGTTATGTCATCTATTTAAACTTTTACTGTTAAGTTCTTTAGTTCAGTTTTATTGAATAAATTATTAATTTTGTATCATTGAATGATTCAATAAAATGATTTATGTATTTTTCCCCATGCAAAAGGAACAACATCGTACTCCAGTACAGAAATAGATTAAAAATAGATAAGTTTGATAGGCAAGTAGCCAAGTGAATGGAAAGGTTTAATTTAATATCATTTCTCAGAGTTTCTACTTCCTATTAAATTCATGTATTTGTATTTCAGTGTTCTAATTATTAATTATTTTTATTTAGCAGTATTCATAGTTATATACAATAATTCTGTTTATAAATATCATTAATTTTCAACCATTTATATTCTGTTCTAACAGTATATGATTTATTTATCCATACTCAGCAGTTAGGATGTTCTGGTCTACACTAGGATAAATAAAAGATTTATTTTCAAAATATAACAAAATGATATTCTTCTACAGACATCAAGTATTTCCTTTTATTTCATACTCATATTCATACATTTATTTAAATTATATTCATACAATGAAAATCCAGGTATTTGTTATTTCTGCCAAAACCATAAACAAAGTTATCAAACACTAGTTATAGTAAACATTTCAATTTCAACATCATTACTGTAGATCGAATAGATAAATTTAAAACATCATCTCCAAGGTTTAAAAGAATATAAACTGTAGGAGCAATATAAATCATAACACACAATTTTATTGATATCTAAACATATCAATAGCCATCATCACTCCATACATTTTAAACTTACCTAAAAGCTAAACTTTGACAGATTCCTAGTTGCACTACTTAAACATTAACACAATCGAAATGGAGGCATTGGCCGAAGCCCATTACATATTTACAAACAATTTAGTGAACAACAGGTTTATGCCGAGAACTTATCTCAGAGCTTAGTTAAAGCTTTTTATTTTCAAAATTAAGGGCTAAACCCTAGCACAGGAAACACTCCCCTATTCGTTCAAAGCGCAACAACAGTTTTATAAACCAAAGGAGAAGCACATACAGGCTGTAAGCCTCAAACAACAATTTCATTTATCCAATGTCCTATAAAACAAACAGTTATATTATCGTTGCACTAAAACATCCATTCGTCGAACAGTAACCAAGTTAAACACAAGGGTCGGTTAAACATTGCTTATTCCCATATCATCGACGAGTTACAACTCGTGTTTACAGACCAAACACAAATCAACAAAATACACGATTACAGTAATATAAATATTAAATATTCCATTTGAATTTCTTTTAAAGGAGTTCGAAAACGTAACCTATAGTTTACAAAATAAACAAGACTTCACACAGGTTATGAGCCTACACCATCTAGCTGGTAGTAACTGTCACATCATGTTATATATTTAAAAAAATTACATTCTATCTAGCCTTTTACAAAGAAAACCATAGCCACAGTATTGAAACATCAAATATTACTTCATTAAATTCTGAGGGTGAACCCTGTCTTAGCACTATTACATTTAAAACCAGTACCAACAGTTGCCATATGGGTCGAGGGATATCCTCCCCTATTTTCAGCAATATTCACAAAACCCAAACCATAAAACCCTAAGAGTTTTTCAAAACACGATACACAGAACTGCCAAACAAGACGGCCATCATCTTCTCTACAGAGTTTCCAAGGCAACCACCGAAGGCTTACCAGTTGGTATAGCTCAAACCCAACTTCCAACGCCCATAAGGTTGAAACCATTGCACATTGTACCTACGAGAGTTTTGCAACTGTGGTTAAAAACAATATTGAGAAGGAAGGGTCACCGTATTGATATTAGACTAACTATTGATATCATCGTATGCTTATAACAGAGAAAAGAAACCATATACATAACCTCTTTTCGAAAGCCATAATATCATTCAACGCCAATCCTGGTGTAACAGCGACGAAGCCCCACCTCGCCAAGAGTTGAAGTAACAAGAGTCCATCGAAACCATTATCTCTCAATAGTATCAAAACCTGGAAACAACCATAGAGATAGGTTGGCTGTTGCCTAACCGAAATCTTACAACTCTCAAACAGTCGAATGATCGAACCTTGGTAAGTTACAAGTTCAATTGGGAGCTCAACAAAGAACTATTGTACAAGAAACTGAAGCACGACTCTATAAGTTCCAGAGGTTCGATACGAGACTCAGGAGCTACAGCCCACAGGCGGTTCCAAACCTTGCTACAAACAGTCGTCCTGTCGGCCAGTGCAGAGCCACTACCATCAAACAACAACGACTCAATAAACACGTTATTCCAAAACCAAGTAGGGTTTAATCACTACATCGAAACCCTCAAGAGATCGATGGTACAGATCTTAGGTAGAGATTACGAAACTTACAACCAGCCAGTCATAATAAATGAGCCATCATTACCAAAACCATGAAGGAGCCAACTCTACAGTAATTTCCCTCGTGTCAGGTTACAACTCAGCACTCTAAGGTTATTATTGGAAACTAGCATGTAAACTAAGCCTACTGTATCATCCACGATGGATTTCCATTATCTTGTTAGCTGTGTGCATTTAATATTGAAGATTACGATCTTATTGCCAACCGGTAACATGGATATCCACCATATATGCAATTAATACACCTTGCATCGCTTTGGTATTGTTGACATAGTATAAACCTGTCAAGGCTCCAAGTTATAAATTAAATTCATCAAGTTTGCATATAATACATTATAGTTTAGTTTGTCTATATATATTCGACCATTGCACGATATTACAAGGTTGGTATGCATTTAAGCATCACCTTGTATGTATTTTCTTACATAACATATATTGCAAAGAAGTTTTCACATATCACCAAGTATTACAAAGTAACATCTAACCTATAGGTGTGCACATGGGTTCATATAGTAACACATAAACAATAAGGGTCGTACTCAACTTACATCATTCACATAAATAGCCAAGAAGATGTTAGCGCACAAAATAAAATAGGATCTCCATAATGTACATATGTCCTATAGTTGCACAAGAACCATATTACACAAATAGTGTCGTACGAACACATAAGTGCCGCTTAGGGTATCATGTTATTTACAACTCACATTACACCATTGCGAATGTTGTTAGAATGGTAATAAAACTCCTTACAACGGTGAAATAATAACCCTACAAATAATGGTAAGACAGACCTTAAAAGTTATACATGATGAACAGATCTCATCACATACACTTACACACCTTTTAATGAATGGTGTAAGAGGAAACAATTCAGAACGATACTACCATCGCAGGATGTAGAGTTTAAACTATTTTAACAAACAATTGAACATGAATTTGCATGAATTATCATTGAGATAGAAAGTAAACAAGTTACATACAGAAAACATGACGGAGACCAAATAAATCTGGATACAATATTGTGATGTAGACATTGTAGTTCTTCTTGATAACTGTGGATTCTCTTTCGCAACTCTTATCTCTTACCTGTCAATCTGTCACAAGTACGAGTTCACATATTTTAGCACGAATGCTAAGTAAGCCTCGGGGCATCCAAGGAACTCCTTCATCAACCAAACAAAGTACTTTAGTTAAACAAAAATTTCAACATCTATAAGCAACAGCAAAAGTGATATGTAACAGCATAGTTAATTATAGATTATATTTCACGCATTGTTATAATTCCGCATTATCAGATAACGTTTATTGTCATATAAATAAGTTTTTAATTTTTGCGATTTTTGGGATGTTACATGTGGTATCAGAGCACAAGTTCAAACTCTAGGCCTGAATGAGGCTCATGCGCGCAAACAAAAAAATAAATCAGAAAGATTATGTTACTAACTTTTGCAATTTAATTTCATTTTTACACAGTACAGATTTACTTTTATTGCAGGTATGGAAATACCAGAAAAATCGACAGAGGATAGATCTCCCCGTAATGAAAAAATTAATCATAATAACACTGAAGGAATTTACGTTGAGTTAAACAACCAGTCTTCTGAAATTTTACGCACTGTGCAGGATTTAAAATCTGAGTTAAAAGTTGTAAAAGAAGAAAATGAACAGATCTTAAAGGCACAAGAAGAGCTACAACAGAATTTAAAAGGAAACTGTCACAGTGATGAAAGAGGCAGAAAATCATAATTTAGAGCTGATTCTGAAATCATGTCCCACCAACATAAGCATAAGAAAATAAAGAACAATAAAAGGAACAATTACTCATCTTCTAAGTCTGATTCAAGTAATAATGATGAAAATTATGATAGCAGTAACAGTGAGTGCTGCTCTAAAAAGAGAAAACATAAGCATCATGAACAGATTACCGGTGAATTTAAAAAGATTATGCCACCTACTTTTAATGGCGCAAGTGAGAAGGGAGAAACAGTAGAAGCTTGGCTGTCAGGGATGAAGAAGTACTTTAATATTTATGACTACTCTTCTCAACTGAAAGCCAAGATAGCTATTTACAATCTGACCAGAAAGGCAGATATCTGGTGGTAGGATCTTAAAAGAATCAAGAGCATAAAGGAAAAGAAGTAACTTTGACTATGTTTAAAAGTTTATTTAAAAAGTTCTTGTCTGAACAGTATTTTGAGGATAAATCGAAGGAGTTTTACGACTTAAAGTTGGGTACAATGAACATGAAAGAACTGTGCAGCAAGTTTCTTAGCTTGCTGAGGTACGTACCCTATATGGTTGAGGAAAATACTAAAGTGCAAATGTTTCTCAGTTGTTTACCGTTTAATATAAAAGATCGCATTGAATATGATAATCCTTCCACTTTGGAGGAAACCATGAGAAAGGAAAATTTTTGTTTTGACCAAAACAGAAAAAGAGAAGGAACAACTGGTTGGAAGAACAGTAAAACTAATCAGTATGACTATTAAAAGAAGAATTTTAATCATAATACTGGAGGTTTTAAGAAAAACTTTAATAACAGAAATTTTTCTAATAATTATCGGAATAATACATCTCAGAATACTACTGCTGCAAGGAATGTACCTAACAATTACAACAATAATAATAACAACCATAATAACAGGTATGCTAAACATAAAGGACCCATAAAGTGTTATGAATGTGGCGGACCACACAAGAGAACAGATTGCCCATGCAACAAGAGGACAGCCAACAACATACAAACTATGCAAGGAGAACCTATAGTTGGAGACATTGCAAGAGAAATGCCCAGGATAAATGCAGCATTGGAGAACCGTCAAGCGGACCATCAAACATCCATGGTCGAAATTGAAGGTATGATACGAAACGAGTCTATTTCTATTTTAATAGATCCTGGTGCAAATCTAAGTTATATTTCACCTACTTTAGTAAACCGTTGCAAGTTAAAAACAGAAAAATTTGATAATGCATGGTTAGTTCAGCTTGTAACAGGAACTAAAAGAAAGGTTACAGATTTTGTTCAGAATTGTGAAGTATTTTTAAATCAGTTGAAAACGCAAGTTAATCTGAATGTTTTACCCTTAGGTTCATATGATCTGTTAATTGGCATGGATTGGCTTGAACAACATAGAGTTATATTGAATTGTTATGATAAATCTTTTACTTGTATAAATAATGAAGGTAATTCGGAAACAGTGAAAGGAATTCATAGGCAGTTTTTTGCTTTACAAGTAAAAAAAACTGCTAGAAAAGGTTGTAAACTGTTTGCTGTTAATGTTGTTAATGATGAATGTACATCCAAAGAAGACAAGTTAAAACTAGAAGATATTCCCATCCTTAGGGACTTTTCAGATGTATTCCCGGAAGAAATTCCAGGATTACCTCCGAAAAGAGAACTTGACTTCACCATTGAGTTGGTACCCGGTGCGGTACCAAACTCAAAGGCCCCCTATAGGATGAAGATTCTAGAGTTAAATGAGTTAAAATCTCAGCTGAAAGAATTAATAGATAAAAACTACATACGACCCAGTGTATCTCCTTGGGGAGCACCAGTAATATTTGTTAAAAAGAAAGACGGTACCATGCGTTTGTGCATTGACTACTGTCAGCTTAATAAAATGACAATTAAGAACCGTTATCCCTTACCTCGCATAGATGATCTATTAGATCAAGTGCGCGGAGCAGAGATATTCACTAAAAGTGATCTAAGGTCGGGTTATCATCAAGTCCGGATAAAAGACGAGGACATATTCAAAACTGCATTCAGAATGCGTTATGGACACTACGAGTTCGTAGTTATGCCTTTTGGGCTAACTAACTCACCTGCAGTGTTCATGTGTTTAATGAACAACGTTCTGCATAAATATTTGGATAAGTTTGTAGTGGTATTCATTGATGATATCCTGATTTACTCAAAGACTAGAGAAGAGCATGACGAACATCTAAAAATCATTTTACAAGTACTTAGAGATCACCAGCTTTACGCTAAGTTCAGTAAGTGTGATTTCTATAAAGATAAAATTTAGTATTTGGGTCATATAATTTCAAAAGATGGTATTTCTGTTGATCCTGATAAAATTAAAGCAATTAATGAATGGCCTGTCCCAAAAGATGTAACTGATGTACGGTCATTCATGGGAATAACGGGGTATTATAGAAAATTTATTGAAGGATTCTTTAGAATTGCTAACCCCATCACTTCTTTGCAGAAGAAAGGGAAGAACTTCTTATGGGATCAAAAGTGTCAAGACAGTTTTAATAAGTTGAAAGAATTGTTAACTATTGCACCCATTTTAAAAATTGCAGATCCTAATAAGGATTTCGTCGTATGCACTGATGCATGCAACGAAGGACTTGGAGGGGTCTTAAGTCAAGAAGGTCATGCAATTGCTTTTGAGTCAAGGAAGTTGAAAATACATGAAAAGAATTATGCTACGTATGATATTGAGTTGGCAGCCGTGATACATGCTTTAAAGATGTGGCGCCATCACTTGATTGGTAGAAAATTCATTTTAATGACTGATAATAAAGGGTTAAAGTATTTATTGGATCAAACAAATCTGAACGCAAGGCAAGCTAGATGGTTAGCTTTCCTTAGCGAGTACAATTTTGAGATCCATCACATTAATGGAAAGGAAAATAAGGTTGCTGATGCGTTGAGCAGAAACACTAGATTAAGTTTTGTAGCAGCAATCAGTACTTTTAAAACTGATCTAGAAAATCAGATCGAAGAGGGAATTAAGCAAGATGAAAATTACCAAAAATTGCATGATAAAGTGGCTGAAAATTCATCTGAAAATGTTATAATAGATTACAGTATTAATGAAAAAGGATTCTTAACTTACAAAAACAGAATTTATGTGTCTAATTTTTCGAAGGTTAAGTTGCTGAGTTTAGATGAAGTTCACAAGAGTCCTTATTCAGGACATCCTGGTTATCAGAAAATGATAACTATGTTAAGAAAATAGTATTTTTGGCCTAACATGAAGAGTGAAGTTGCGGAATATATAGCTAGATGCTTTGACTGTCAGACTATTAAAGCTGAACATCAACATCCAGCTGGGCTATTGCAGACCTTACCAATTCCAGAATGGAAGTGGGAAATCATAAGCATTGACTTTATTACAGGTTTGCCTAAAAATCAAAAGTAGAATGACTCAATTATGGTGGTTGTTGATAAACTTAGCAAAGCTGCTCATTTTATTCCTGTTAAAACTACTTTCAAAGCTTCTAACATTGCAAATATTTTCATGAAGCAAACTTTTCGCTTGCAAGGAATTCCAAAGGTAATTATTTCAGATCGAGACTCTAAGTTTACTGGTAACTTTTGGACAGCACTGTTTAAAGGATTAAATACTAAGATAAATTTCATCACTTCTTTCCACCCACAAACTGATGGTCAAACAGAAAGAGTAAATCAGATTTTGGAAAATATGTTAAGATTATATGTTAAAGATCAGCCATCTAAATGGGAGGATTACTTACACTTAGCAGAATTTGCCTACAATAATAATTATCAAGCATCCGCTTAGTTAAGCCATTTGAAATTTTGTATGGAAGAAAGTGTTGTACTCCAATTTCATGGGATAATCCTGTAGATAGATTAATGCTAGGACCAGATCTATTGAAAGAAATGGAGCACCCGTGAAACAGGTTCAAGGTAACTTAAAAGTTTCCCAAGATCGACAGAAAAACTATGCTGATTTGAAACGCACAGAAAGAGAATTTTAGGTAGGAGACCATGTTTTCATAAAGGTAAAGCCCAAGAAAAGTTCTTTGAAGCTTGGGAGATGTGCTAAATTAGCACCAAGGTATTGTGGACCATTTGAAATCCTATCAAGGATAGGAGCTATTGCATATCAATTGGCATTGCCATACAATTTAAAAATCCACAATGTTTTTCATGTTTCTATTTTAAAGAAGTATGTGCATGATGCTACTCATGTGTTGAATTGGAATGACATACAGGTGGAACCCGAAGGAGATTTTCAGGTGGAACCAGACTGTATTCTAGACTGGAGGGAAATTATGCTTCGGAATTGCACCATAGGGAAAGTAAAGGTGCAATGGAAGCACCTTATCCCTGATGAAGCTACTTGGGAACTGGAAAGTAATATGCAGGCAACATATCCAGTTCTGTTCCATGAGGAACTTGTTGATGAATAAGCAACATCGAGGACGATCTTGAGCTTAAGAGGGGGTGTTTGTAACATACCCTTTAAGCTGGAAAACATTTTATGTTTAGAAACATTATGATAACTTTTATTATAAAGTTTGTATTGGATAGGTGTCCAAGGATGACTGTAATTTGCAAAATATATTATTATTTAATAAATAAATAGGAGACAAACACCTAAGAGGACTGTTGAAAGAGTGGTTACTGATCCACTAGGTGGAATGGAATCTATGTTAGAAGGAAATGGACAAGTGGTAGCATCATGATGCAACTAACTAGCTGTTGGTATGGGACAACTCCCTTGAAATGTGGTCATAGTGCCATGAAAGATGGAGCTGGAGCTTGAGGCTCATTTATTTTAAACTGACCACTAAAAGACCTAGGCAGTCTATATAATAGCCATTAAATATTGAATTGAGGTTCAATCACTTTTCCTGACGAGGAAACTTACCTTGGGGTTGTTGTGTTTGCACCCAAGAGATTTGATGAGGGGATATGCTGTTGTTGATCATGTTGTGAGTCTCCCAAAATCTTATTGAGTTCAGGAGTTTGATGTTGAGTGGAGAAGGCATTTTGTTTTCAGGAGGTTGATACCGAGCGGAGAAGGTATTTTTGAGTGCCTTGCTTCTACATAGATTCCACCCACTTACTGGATCAGAAAGCAGGCTCGGGGGTTCATTAGAAGTCAGTAGTTGAGCAGCTTCTTCTGAAGCAGGTTGGGAGGAACAAGCCTCCTTGGGTGTTTGTCGGCCCTATTATCTTTTACAGGTTCTATTGTCTTATCTACTTTTATTTTTAAAGTTCTGTCATCTATTTAAACTTTTACTGTTAAGTTCTTTAGTTCAATTTTCTTGAATAAATTATTAATTCTGTATCATTGAATGATTCAATAAAATGATTTTTGTATTTTTCCCCATGCAAAAGGAACAACATCGTACTCCAGTACAGAAATAGATTAAAAATAGATAAGTCTGATAGGCAAGTAGCTAAGTGAATGGAAAGGTTTAATTTAATATCATTTCTCAGAGTTTCTACTTCCTATTAAATTCCTATATCTGTATTTCAGTATTCTAATTATTAATTATTTTTATTTAGTTGTATTCATAGTTATATACAATAATTCTGTTTATAAATATCATTAATTTTCAACCATTTATATTTTGTTCTAACAGTATAGGATTTATTTATCCATACTCAGCAGTTAGGATGTTCTGGTCTACACTAGGATAAATACAAGATTTATTTTCAAAATATAACAGAATGATATTCTTCTACAGACATCAAGTATTTCCTTTTATTTCATACTCATTTTCATACATTTATTTATATTATATTCATACAGTGAAAATCCAGGTATTTGTTATTTCTACCAAAACCATAAACAGAGTTATCAAACACTAGTTATAGTAAACATTTCAATTTCAACATCATTACTGTAGATCGAATAGATAAATTTAAAACATCATCTCCAAGGTTTAAAAGAATATAAACTGTAGGAGCAATATAAATCAGAACACACAATTTTATTGATATCTAAACATATCAATATCCATCATCACTACATACATTTTAAACTTACCTAAAAGCTAAACTTTGACATATTCCTAGTTGCACTACTTAAACATTAACACAATCGAAATGGAGGCATTGGCCGAAGCCCATTACATATTTACAAACAATTTAATGAACAACAGGTTTATGCCGAGAACTTATCTCAGAGCTTAGTTAAAGCTTTTTATTTTCAAAATTAAGGGCTAAACCCTAGCACAGGAAACACTCCCCTATTCGTTCAAAGCGCAGCAACAGTTTTATAAACCAAAAACGAAGCACATACAGGCTATAAGCCTCAAACAACAATTTCATTTATCCAATGTCCTATAAAACAAACAGTTATATTATCGTTGCACTAAAACATCCATTCGTCGAACAGTAACCAAGTTAAACACAAGGGTCGGTTAAACATTGCTTATTCCCATATCATCGACGAGTTACAACTCGTGTTTACAGACCAAACACAAATCAACAAAATACACGATTACAGTAATATAAATCTTAAATATTCCATTTGAATTTATTTTGAAGGAGTTCGAAAACATAACCTACACTTTACAAAATAAACGAGACTTCACACAGGTTATGAGCCTACACCATCTAGCTGGTAGTAACTGTCACATCATGTTATATATTTAAAAAAATTACATTCTATCTAGCCTTTTACAAAAAAAACCATAGCCACAGTATTGAAACATCAAATATTACTTCATTAAATTCTGAGGGTGAACCCTGTCTTAGCACTATTACATTTAAAACCAGTACCAACAGTTGCCATATGGGTCGACGGATATCCTCCCCTATTTTCAGCAATATTCACAAAACCCAAACCATAAAACCCTAAGAGTTTTTCAAAACACAATACACAGAACTGCCAAACAAGACGGCCATCATCTTCTCTACAGAGTTTCCAAGGCAACCACCGAAGGCTTACCAGTTGGTATAGCTCAAACCCAACTTCCAATGCCCAGAAGGTTGAAACCATTACACATTGTACCTGCGAGAGTTTTGCAACTGTGGTTAAAAACAATATTGAGAAGGAAGGGTCACCGTATTGATATTAGACTAACTATTGATATCATCGTATGCTTATAACAGAGAAAAGAAACCAAATACATTACCTCTTTTCGAAAGCCATAGTATCATTCAACGCCAAGCCTGGTGTAACAGTGACGAAGCCCCACCTCATCGAGAGTTGAAGTAACAGGAGTCCATCGAAACCATTAACTCTCAATAGTATCAAAACCTGGAAACAACCATAGAGATAGGTTGGCTGTTTCCTAACCGAAATCTTACAACTCTCAAATAGTCAAATGATCAAACATTGGTAAGTTACAAGTTCAATTGGGAGCTCAACAAAGAACTACTGTACAAGAAACTGAGAGCTCGGCTCTATAAGTTCTAGAGGTTCGATACGAGACTCAGGAGCTACAGCCCACAGGCGGTTCCAAACCTTGCTACAAACCCTTGTCCTGTCGGCCACAGCAGAGCCACTACCATCAAACAACAACGACTCAATAAACACGTTATTCCAAAACCAAGTAGGGTTTAACCACTACATCGAAACCCTCACAAGATCGATGGTGCAGATCTTAGGCAGAGATTACGAAACTTACAACCAGCCAGTCATAATAAATGAGCCATCATTACCAAAACCACGGAGGAGCCAACTATACAGCAATTACCCTCGTGTCAAGTTACAACTCAGCACTCTAAGGTTATTATTGGAAACTATCATTTAAACTAAGCCTACCGTATCATCCAGTATGGATTTCCATTATGTTGTTAGCTGTGTGCATTTAATACTGAAGATTACGATCTTATTGCCAACCGATAACGTGGATATCCACCATATATGCAATTAATACACCTTGCATCGCTTTGGTATTGTTGACATAGTATAAACCTATCAAGGCTCCAAGTTATAAATTAAATTCATCAAGTTTGCATATAATACATTATAGTTTAGTTTGTATATATATATTCGACCATTGCACGATGTTACAAGGTTGGTATGCGTTTAAGCATCACCTTGTATGTATTTTCTTACATAACATATATTGCAAAGAAGTTTTCACATATCACCAAGTATTATAAAGTAACATCTAACCTATAGGTGTGCACATGGGTTCATATAGTAACACATAAACAATAAGGGTCGTACTCAACTTACATCATTCACATAAATAGCCAAGAAGATGTTAGCGCACAAAATAAAATAGGATCTCCATAATGTACATATGTCCTATAGTTGCATAGGAACCATATTACACAAATAGTGTCGTACGAACACATAAGTGCCGCTTAGGGTATCATGTTATTTATACCTCACATTACACCATTGCGATAGTTGTTAGAATGGTAATAAAACTCCTTACAATGGTGAAATAATAAAACCCTACAAATAATGGTAAGACAGACCTTAAAAGTTATACATGATGAACAGATCTCATCACATACACTTACACACCTGTTAGTGAATGGTGTAAGAGGAAACAATTCAGAACGATACTACCATCGCAGGATGTAGAGTTTAAACTATTTTAACAAACAATTGAACATGAATTTGCATGAATTATCATTGAGATAGAAAGTAAACAAGTTACATACAGAAAACATGACGGAGACCAAATAAATCTGGATATAATATTGTGATGTAGACATTGTAGTTCTTCTTGATAACCGTGGATTCTCTTTCGCAACTCTTATCTCTTACCTATAAATCTGTCACAAGTACGAGTTCACATATTTGAGCACGAATGCTAAGTACGCCTCGGGGTGTCCAAGGAAATCCTTCATCAACCAAACAAAGTACTTTAGTTAAACAAATATTTCAACATCTATAAGCAACAGCAGAAGTGATATGTAACAACATAGTTAATTATAGATTATATTTCACGCATTGTTATAATTCCGCATTATCAGATAACGTTTATTGTCATATAAATAAGTTTTTAATTTTTGCGATTTTTGGGATGTTACATGTGGTATCAGAGCACAAGTTCAAACTCTAGGCCTGAATGAGGCTCATGTGCGCAAACAGAAAAATAAATTAGAAAGATTATGTTACTAAATTTTGCAATTTAATTTCATTTTTGCACAGTACAGATTTACTTTTATTGCAGGTATGGAAATACCAGAAGAATCGGCAGAGGATAGATCTCCTCGTAATGAACAAATTAATCATAATAACACTGACGGAATTTACGTTGAGTTAAACAACTAGTCTTCTGAAATTTTACGCACTGTGCATGATTTAAAATCTGAGTTAAAAGCTGTAAAAGAAGAAAATGAACGGATCTTAAAGGCACGGGAAGAGCTATAGCAGAATTTAAAAGGAAACTGTCACAGTGATGAAAGAGGCAGAAAATCAGAATTTAGAGCAGATTCTGAAATCATGTCCCACCAACATAAGCACACGAAAACAAAGAACGATAAAAGGAACAATTACTCATCTTCTAAGTCTGATTCAAGTAATAATGATGAAAATTATGATAGCAGTAACAGTGAGTGCTGCCCTAAAAAGAGAAAACATAAGCATCATGAATAGATTACCAGTGAATTTAAAAAGATTAAGCCACCTACTTTTAATGGCGAAAGTGAGAAGGGAGAAACAACAAAAGCTTGGCTGTCAGGGATGAAGAAGTGCTTTAATATTTATGACTACTCTTCTCAACTGAAAACGAAGATAGCTATTTACAATCTGACCGGAAAGGCAGATATCTGGTGGCAGAATCTTAAAAGAATCAAGAGCATAAAGGAAAAAGAAGTAACTTGGACTATGTTTAAAAGTTTATTTAAAAAGAAGTTCTTGTCTGAACAATATTTTGAGGATAAATCGAAGGAGTTTTACGACTTAAAGTTGGGTACAATG
Source organism: Larix kaempferi (assembly GCA_027924585.1). NCBI lineage: Eukaryota > Viridiplantae > Streptophyta > Pinopsida > Pinales > Pinaceae > Larix > Larix kaempferi. The sequence goes on along the minus strand of BSBM01001433.1, from coordinate 8,019,566 downwards.
AACATGAAAGAACTGTGCAGCAAGTTTCTTAGCTTGCTGAGGTACGTACCCTATATGGTTGAGGAAAAGCCTAAAGTGAAAAGGTTTCTCAGTTGTTTAGCGTTTAATATAAAAGATCTCATTGAATATGATAATCCTTCCACTTTGGAGGAATCCATGAGAAAGACAAATTTTTGTTTTGACCAAAACAGAAAAAGAGAAGGAACAACTGGTTGGAAGAACAGTAAAACTAATCAGTATGACTATAAAAAATCAGAATACTAGAGGTTTTAAGAAAAACTTTAATAACATAAATTTTTCTAATAACTATCGGAATAATACATCTCAGAATACTACTACTGCAAGGAATGTACCTAACAATTACAGCAATAATAATAACAACCATAATAACAGGTATGCTGAACAGAAATGACCCATAAAGTGTTATGAATGTGGCGGACCACACAAGAGAAGAGATTGCCCACGCAACAAGAGGACATCCAACAACATACATACTATGCAAGTAGAACCTATAGTTGGAGACATTGCAAGAGAAATGCCCAGGATAAATGTAGCATTGGAGAACCGTCAAGCGGACCATCAAACATCCATGGTCGAAATTGAAGGTATGATACGAAACGAGTCTATTTCTATTTTAATAGATCCTGGTGCAAATCTAAGTTATATTTCACCTACTTTAGTAAACCGTTGCAAGTTAAAAACATAAAAATTCGATAATGCATGGTTAGTTCAGCTTGCAACAGGAACTAAAACAAAGGTTAAAGATTTTGTTCAGAATTGTGAAGTATTTTTAAATCAGCTGAAAACGCAAGTTAATCTGAATGTTTTACCCTTAGGTTCATATGATCTGTTAATTGGCATGGATTGGCTTGAACAACATAGATTTATATTGAATTGTTATGATAAATCTTTTACTTGTATAAATAATGAAGGTAATTTGGTAACAATGAAAGGAATTCATATGCAGATTTCAGTAAGGCAGATTTCTGCTTTACAAGTAAAAAGAGCTGCTAGAAAAGGTTGTAAACTGTTTGTTGTTAATGTTGTTAATGATGAATGTACATCCAAAGAAGACAAGTTAAAACTAGAAGATATTCCCATCCTTAGGGACTTTTCAGATGTATTCCCGGAAGAAATTCCAGGATTACCTCCGAAAAGAGAACTTGACTTCACCATTGAGTTAGTACCCGATGCAGTACCAAACTCAAAGGCCCCCTATAGGATGAATATTCTAGAGTTAAATGAGTTAAAATCTCAGTTGAAAGAATTAATAGATAAAAACTACATACGGCCCAGTGTGTCTCCTTGGGGAGCACTAGTAATATTTGTTAAAAAGAAAGACGATACCATGCGTTTGTGCATTCACTACCGTCAGCTTAATAAAATGACAATTAAGAATCGTTATCCCTTACCCCGCATAGATGATCTATTTGATCAAGTGCGCGAAGCAGAGATATTCACTAAAATTTATCTAAGGTCGGGTTATCATCAAGTCCGGATAAAAGACGAGGACATATTCAAAACTGCATTTAGAATGCGTTATGGACACTACGAGTTCGTAGTTATGCCTTTTGGGATAACTAACACACCTGCAGTGTTCATGTGTTTAATGAACAACGTTCTGCATAAATATTTGGATAAGTTTGTAGTGGTATTCATTGATGATATCCTGATTTACTCAAAGACTAGAGAAGAGCATGACGAACATCTAAAAATCATTTTACAAGTACTTAGAGATCACTAGCTTTACGCTAAGTTCAGTAAGTGTGATTTCTATAAATATAAAATTCAGTATTTGGGTCATATAATTTCAAAAGATGGTATTTCTGTTGATCCTGATAAAATTAAAGCAATTAATGAATGGCTTGTCCCAAAACATGTAACTGATGTACGGTTATTCATGGGAATAACGGGGTATTATAGAAAATTTATTGAAGGATTCTTTAGAATTGCTAACCCCATCACTTCTTTGCAGAAGAAAGGGAAGAAATTCATATGGGATCAAAAGTGTCAAGACAATTTTAATAAGTTGAAAGAATTGTTAACTATTGCAGCCATTTTAAAAATTGCAGATCCTAATAAGGATTTCGTCGTATGCACTGATGCATGCAACGAAGGACTTGGAGGGGTCTTAAGTCAAGAAGGTCATGCAATTGCTTTTGAGTCAAGGAAGTTAAAAATACATGAAAAGAATTACGCTACGTATGATCTTGAGTTGGCAACCGTGATACATGCTTTAAAGATGTGGGGCCATCACTTGATCGGTAGAAAATTCATTTTAATGACTGATAATAAAGGGTTAAAGTATTTATTGGATCAAACAAATTTGAACGCAAGGCAAGCTAGATGGTTAGCTTTCCTTAGCGAGTACGATTTTGAGATCCATCACATTAATGGAAAGGAAAATAAGGTTGTTGATGCGTTGAGTAGAAATGCTAGATTAAGTTTTGTAGCAGCAATCAGTACTTTTAAAATTGATCTAGAAAATCAGATCGAATAGGGAATTAAGCAAGATGAAAATTACCAAAAATTGCATGATAAAGTGGCTGAAAATTCATCTGAAAATGTTATAGCAGATTATAGTATTAATTAAAAAGGCTTCTTAACTTACAAAAACAGAATTTATGTGCCTAATTTTTCGAAGGTTAAGTTGCTGATTTTAGATGAAGTTCACAAGAGTCCTTATTCAGGACATCCTGGTTATCAGAAAATGATAACTATGTTAAGAAAATAGTATTTTTGGCCTAACATGAAGAGTGAAGTTGCAGAATATATAGCTAGATGCTTTGACTGTCAGACTATTAAAACTAAACATCAACATCCAGCTGGGCTATTGCAGACCTTACCAATTCCAGAATGGAAGTGGAAAATCATAAGCATTGGCTTTATTACAGGTATGCCTAAAAATCAAAAGTAGAATGACTCAATTATGGTGGTTGCTGATAAACTTAGCAAAGCTGCTCATTTTATTCCTGTTAAAACTACTTTCAAAGCTTCTAACATTGCAGATATTTTCATGAAGCAAATTTTTCGCTTGCATGTAATTTCAAAGGTAAGTATTTCAGATCGAGACTCTAAGTTTACTGGTAACTTTTGGACAACACTGTTTAAAGGATTAAATACTAAGCTAAATTTCAGCACTTCTTTCCACCCACAAACTGATGGTCAAATAGAAAGAGTAAATCAGATTTTGAAAAATATGTTAAGATTATATGTTAAAGATCAGCCATCTAAATGGGAGGATTACTTACACTTAGAAGAATTTGCCTACAATAATAATTATCAAGCATCCACTAAGTTAAGTCCATTTGAAATTTTGTATGGAAGAAAGTGTTGTACTCCAATTTCGTGGGATAATCCTGTAGATAGATTAATGTTAGGACCAGATCTATTGAAATAAATGGAGCTAACCGTAAAACAAGTCCAAGGTAACTTAAAAGTTGCCCAAGATCGGCAGAAAAGCTATGCTTATTTGAAACGCACAGAAAGAGAATTTCAGGTAGGAGACCCTGTTTTCATAAAGTTAAATCCCAAGAAAAGTTCTTTGAAGCTTGGGAGTTGTGCTAAATTAGCACCAAGGTATTGTGGACCATTTGAAATCCTATCAAGGATAGGAGCTGTTGCATATCAATTGGCATTGCCATACAATTTAAAAATCCACAATGTTTTTCATGTTTCTGTTTTAAAGAAGTATGTACATGATGCTACTCATGTGTTGAATTGGAATGACATACAGGTGGAACCCGAAGGAGATTTTTAGGTGGAACTAGACTGTATTCTAGACCGGAGGGAAATTATGTTTCAAAATCGTACCATAGGGTAGGTAAAGGTGCAATGGAAGCACCTTAGCCCTGATGAAGCTACTTGGGAACTGGAAAGTAATATGCGGGCAGCAAGTTCTGTTCCATGAGGAACTTGTTGATGAATAAGCAACATCGATGATGATGTTGAGCTTAAGAGGGGGAGTTTGTAACATACCCTTTAAGCTGGAAAACATTTTATGTTTAGAAACATTATGATAACTTTTATTATAAAGTTTGTATTGGACAGGTGTCCAAGGATGACTGTAATTTGCACAATATATTATTATTTAATAAATAAAATAGGAGACAAACACCTAAGAGGACTGTTGAAAGAGTGGTTACTGATCCACTAGGTGGAATGGAATCTGTGGTAGAAGGCAATGGACAAGTGGTAGCATCATGATGCAACTAACTAGCTGTTGGTATGGGACAACTCCCTTGAAATGTGGTCATAGTGCCCTGAAAGATGGGACTAGAGCTTGAGGCTCATTTATTCTAAACTAACCACTAAAGGACCTAGGCAGTCTATATAATAGCCATCAAATATTGAATTGAGGTTCAATCACTTTTCCTGATGAGGAAACTTACCTTGGGGTTGATGTGTTTGCACCCAAGAGATTTGATGAGGGGATATGTTGTTGTTGATCATGTTGTGAGTCTGCCAAACTCTTATTGAGTTCAGGAGTTTGATGCTGAGTGGAGAATGCATTTTGTTTTCAGGAGGTTGATATCGAGTGGAGAAGGTATTTTTGAGTGCCTTTCTTCTACATAGATTCCACCCACTTACTGGATCATTAAGCAGGCTCGGGGGTTCATTAGAAGTCAACATTTGAGCTGCTTCTTCTAAAGCAAGTTGGGAGGAACAGGCCTCCTTGGGTGTTTGTCGGCCCTATCATCTTTTACAAGTTCTATTGTCTTATCTACTTTTATTTTTAAAGTTCTGTCATCTATTTAAACTTTTACTGTTAAGTTCTTTAGTTCAATTTTCTTGAATAAATTATTAATTATGTATCATTGAATGATTCAATAAAATGATTTCTGTATTTTTCCCCATGCAAAAGGAACAACATCGTACTCCAGTACAGAAATAGATTAAAAATAGATAAGTCTAATAGGCAAGTAGCCAAGTGAATGGAAAGGTTTAATTTAATATCATTTCTCAGAGTTTCTACTTCCTATTAAATTCCTGTATCTGTATTTCAGTATTCTAATTATTAATTATTTTTATTTAGTTGTATTCATAGTTATATACAATAATTCTGTTTATAAATATCACTAATTTTCTACCATTTATATTTTGTTCTAACAGTATAGGATTTATTTATCCATACTCAGCAGTTAGGATGTTCTGGTCTACACTAGGATAAATACAAGATTTATTTTCAAAATATAACAGAATGATATTCTTCTACATACATCAAGTATTTCCTTTTATTTCATACTCATATTCATAAATTTATTTATATTATATTCATACAGTGAAAATCCAGGTATTTGTTATTTCTGCCAAAACCATAAACAGAGTTATCAAACACTAGTTATAGTAAACATTTCAATTTCAACATCATTACTGTAGATCGAATAGAGAAATTTAAAACATCATCTCCAAGGTTTAAAAGAATATAAACTGTAGGAGCAATAAAAATCAGAACACACAATTTTATTGATATCTAAACATATCAATAGCCATCATCACTCCATACATTTTAAACTTACCTAAAAGCTAAACTTTGACAGATTCCTAGTTGCACTACTTAAACATTAACACAATCGAAATGGAGGCATTGGCCGAAGCCCATTACATATTTACAAACAATTTAGTGAACAACAGGTTTATGCCGAGAACTTATCTCAGAGCTTAGTTAAAGATTTTTATTTTCAAAATTAAGGGCTAAACCCTAGCACAGGAAACACTCCCCTATTCGTTCAAAGCGCAAAAACAGTTTTATAAACAAAAAACGAAGCACATACAGGTTGTAAGCCTCAAACAACAATTTCATTTATCCAATGTCCTATAAAACAAACAGTTATATTATTGTTGCACTAAAACATCCATTCGTCGAACAGTAACCAAGTTAAACACAAGGGTTGGTTAAACATTGCTTATTCCCATATCATCGACGAGTTACAACTCGTGTTTACAGACCAAACATAAATCAACAAAATACACGATTACAGTAATATAAATCTTAAATATTCCATTTGAATTTATTTCGAAGGAGTTCGAAAACGTAACCTACAATTTACAAAATAAACAAGACTTCACACAGATTATGAGCCTACACCATCTAGCTGGTAGTAACTGTCACATCATGTTATAGATTTAAAACATTTACATTCTATCTATCCTTTTACAAAGAAAACGATAGCCACAGTATTGAAACATCAAATATTACTTCATTAAATTCTAAGGGCGAACCCTGTCTTAACACTATTACATTTAAAACCAGTACCAATAGTTGCCATATGGGTCGAGGGATATCCTCCCCTATTTTCAGCAATATTCACAAAACCCAAACCATAAAACCCTAAGAGTTTTTCAAAACATGATACACAAAACTTCCAAACAAGACGGCCATCATTTTCTCTACAGAGTTTCCAAGGCAACCACCTAAGGCTTAATAGTTGGTATAGCTGAAACCCAATTTCCAACGCCCAGAAGTATGAAACCATTGCACATTGTACTTATGATAGTTTTGCAACTGTGGTTAAAAACAATATTCAGAAGGAAGGATCACTGTATTGATATTAGACTAACTAATGATATCATCGTATGCTTATAACAGAGAAAAGAAACCAAATACATTACCTCTTTTCGAAAGCCATAGTATCATTCAACACCAAGCCTGGTGTAACAACGACGAAGCCCCACCTCACCGAGAGTTGAAGTAACAGGAGTCCATCGAAACCATTAACTCTCAACAGTATCAAAACCTTGAAACAACCATAGAGATAGGTTGGTTGTTGCCTAACCGAAATCTTACAACTCTCAAACAGTCGAATGATCAAACCTTGGTAAGTTACAAGTTCAACTGGGAGCTCAACAAAGAACTACTGTACAAGAAACTGAGAGCTCGGTTCTATAAGTTCTAGAGGTTCGATACGAGACTCAGGAGCTACAGCCCACAGGCAGTTCCAAAACTTGCTACAAAGCCTCGGCCTATCGGCCAGTGCAGAGCCACTACCATCAAACAACAACGACTCAATAAACACGTTATTCCAAAACTAAGTAGGGTTTAACCACTACATCAAAACCCTCACAAGATCGACGGTGCAGATCTTAGGCAGAGATTATGAAACTTACAACCAACCAGTCATAATAAATGAGCCATCATTACCAAAACCACAGAGGAGCCAACTCTACAGCAATTGCCCTCGTGTCAGGTTACAACTCAACACTCTAAGGTTATTATTGGAAACTCGCATGTAAACTAAGCCTACCGTATCATTCACAATGGATTTCCATTATCTTGTTAGCTGTGTGCATTTAATACTGAAGATTACGATCTTATTGCCAACCGGTAACGTGGATATCCACCATATATGCAATTAATACACCTTGCATCGCTTTGGTATTGTCGACATAGTATAAACCTTTCAAGGCTCCAAGTTATAAATTAAATTCATCAAGTTTGCATATAATACATTATAGTTTAGTTTGTCTATATATATTCGACCATTGCACGATATTACAAGGTTGGTATCCATTTAAGCATCACCTTGTATGTATTTTCTTACATAAGATATATTGCAAAGAAGTTTTCACATATCACCAAGTATTACAAAGTAACATCTAACCTATAGATGTGCACATGGGTTCATATAGTAACACATAAACAATAAGGGTCATACTCAACTTACATCATTCACATAAATAGCCAAGAAGATGTTAGCGCACAAAATAATATAGGATCTCCATAATGTACATATGTCCTATAGTTGCACAAGAACCATATTACACAAATAGTGTCATACGAACACATAAGTGTCGCTTAGGGTATCATGTTATTTACAACTCACATTACACCATTGCGATAGTTGTTAGAATGGTAATAAAACTCCTTACAACGGTGAAATAATAACCCTACAAATAATGGTAAGATAGACCTTAAAAGTTATACATGATGAACAGATCTCATCACATACACTTACACACCTTTTAATGAATGGTGTAAGAGGAAACAATTCAGAACGATACTACCATCGCAGGATGTAGAGTTTAAACTATTTTAACAAACAATTGAACATGAATTTGCATGAATTATCATTGAGATAGTAAGTAAACAAGTTACATACAGAAAACATGACGGAGACCAAATAAATCTGGATACAATATACTGATGTAGACATTGTAGTTCTTCTTGATAACTGTGGATTCTCTTTCGCAACTCTTATCTCTTACCTGTCAATCTATCACAAGTACGAGTTCACATATTTTAGCACGAATGCTAAGTAAGCCTTGGGGCGTGCAAGGAACTCCTTCATCAACCAAACAAAGTACTTTAGTTAAACAAATATTTCAACATCTATAAGCAACAACAATAGTGATATGTAACATCATAGTTAATTATAGATTATATTTCACGCATTGTTATAATTCCGCATTATCAGATAACGTTTATTGTCATATAAATAAGTTTTTAATTTTTGCGATTTTTGGGATGTTACAGCCCCTAAGGTTTAGTATTTGGTTTGTGGTTGTCAATTTCATGTAATACCCCGATTTTGACCCCATTGCATGAAAATGTAAATGATGTAATATTGTTATAAAATCGTGGTGAGGAGCTCAAGGCCAAGACCCCGCCATCTATTTTGTGATGAATATGGTTTGCATGCTAGCCAGGCATAACGAAATTGAAAATATCATGTAAATATGAATTTTAATAAAATACCCACAACTAACTATGCAATGCAATGCAACAAAAGATGGGGGCATGTTTTTTACAAGGAATTGGGAGGGAAATATTCAAACCCTTGGATCCAATCAAGTCAAGCCAAGTGTCAATGAGAGAACCCATAAAACCCTCAACTACCCATCTTGACTTATGTACCCAATCATTCATTTCTCCCAAGAGTTGTTTGAATTAGTTAATGCCTTGGGGAATGGAGAGATATGGTTGTCCAAATTCGGGTATGGGCAAGCCACCCTTCATGGAAATTCATGTTGGAATTCTTAGGAAGGAAAAGAGCCACGAAATTGCCCCCCCCAAGCCATTATTAACCATTACCTTGCTCCCTCAAACAATCTGAGCTAGCTGGGGTGTTTTCCCTCCAGGTTTTTCCTGTGTGTCCTTGTATTTCTAGCTGGGAAGAGGGCGTTTGGGGTTACAAAGTTGCTGGGAGGAAGGGAGCCTGATTTGGGGTTTCATTGAGGCTGTTTTGTCCATTTAGATGCCCAAAATACCCATGGAAAAATCGTGTTTATTCCCTGTGGACGATTTCCCACTCCACAATTCATTTTTGGTGTGCCCATGATTTGGGAAAACCCATGGCCATCTTGTCTCTAAATCCCATTGTTAAAAATGTGTATCCATGCCCAATGTTTGTGTTTGTTGTGTGTGGAAAGAGTATGATGGGGTATGAGTTATGGGTATCCATTGTTTTGGCTTGATCTTGAGTGCAAGCATCTAGAAATGAAGAGGGTTCAGATTTAGCCTGATAAACCCAGCTATGGACTGGCTTGGCTTATAGCAATGTTTATTTGGTTGTGCATGAGCTTGAGTGTCCCCTTTTCCTTGTAGAAATCATGCCTAGCTCGGGGGTGGTCTCTGAGTGCTGAAAGAATACAGGATGGGAAGAGCCATATGGTTGGGTGGAACATTGCAGTGACATAGCTAGTTTCTTGGGACAATTGCACGATGAAGATAAGTATTCTCTATGTGTATTTACTTCTGCAATGTTTTAATTTGGTGATTGTTATTGATATACTGGATGCATATTAAATGTGTGTGGATGATGTTTGATTCCGCTGTGCATGTTTGACTCGATTTTCATCTGCACACATTTGTTTTATTTGTATGAATCTAATAAATGGGGATAAGTTTATGTAAAAGCCCCAGATTTGTAGTCATGATCCCTTCTGTAAGTTGGATCGACGAGAGGGGACGTGACATTTCATAGGAGACATTTTGAATTTGTCCAAGCCCAAGCTTGAAGCCCTTGGAGGCCTTAGGACAATGCCAAAAGACCTAGCTACCCATTAACTTGGTTGAGTACCCCTAAGTTGTATCTTGGTCCCATTGAATCCATTGTTGTATCATTGCTCTTGGTTGTCTTTTGATTGAAGGTATTTGTGTTGCTTGTACTTGTAGTGGCCATCTTGTTTGTTGGATGATGCAGTAGCATAATCCTTGGAACCGATAAATAGTTGACTTCTGCCCTTACACCTAGAAGCTTGGTGCTTGAACCCACACTTGATGATTTTTTATGTCATAGCTTGATGTTTAAATCCATGTTCTTGATAGGTACAAATGACCCATTCTATGGTCATTTGTTGAAAACGATAATACTTGATAATGTCCATATCTGTGTTGAAGAAGTTTAGGCACTCGGATTTGATATTGATATGGATCCCTTGAATCCTTTGGAAGGTTTCTTTCTTGATGGTCTCAAGCCCACAAGATTGATGATGGAATTGTCCTTGACTCATGTTGATGATGTGGAAAATCTCTTGGAGGATTGCATGTGGAGGTTGGATCTTGGAACCAACATATATGGTTGTATGATAGCTCTTGATTCTCTCAAACTCTACACATGTTAACTCAAACATAAATACTTGATGAAGACCTCTTGCACATGATGAAGTTTGGTTTGCACACTTATAAATTAAAGAAGAAATGAGTTGGTAATGATATGGACATATGACCCACTCACAAATGATAGCTTGGTGTTTATCTCATGCTCATGTGGATGGTGTAGAATCCTTTGCGATAATATGTCCATGGTTCCCTTGCATAAGAAAACTCGCAACCCACTCATGAACCTCTATGACATGAATCCCATCATAGTTCACCTTGCTTGAAGAAGTTCTTTTGCTTGATTATGAAAAATACCATTAAGATGTCCTTGAAGCATTCCTTGATGGAGTGCATGGCACTTATATGAAGCTGAAGTCATCTTTCCTAAAGAATGTGTATTAATTAAATAAAACAATATATATATATATATATATATCCTAGCAGGTCGGCCATCCCTTTAAAATTTAATTTAAAATTTAAAATTTAAAATTAACCTTCAACTAGGTAGACCCAGTAAAGTTTATTTTGGAGTGGAAAATGAGTATAAATACCCAAACGACCTCTCTCAAAATAAACAAGAAAAAATGCATTATCTCTTCTCTTATTTCGGGTTGTCTCATTTCTACAAATTCGTACTATCTCCTTTCTCTGCAAATTCAGACTGTCTCCTTTCTCTGCAATTCGGACTGTCTCTGTAAATTCGGACTGTCTCTGTAAATTCAGACTGTCTCTGTAAACACAGGTTGTCTCCTCTCTGTAAATTTGGGCTGCTACAGATCCTTGACTGTCTCTACCACAGTCTGATTTCGGGCAGCTTCTATATATCTGAGGTATGCACATAAATTTTTTTATATACACAATGATATTTTAAGATGATACACAGTGATGTGTATATGAGCTTCATTTTCTATACTTAATTGGGTCAACTGTGTCCTTTATTTGACAGTGATATTCCTGTATAGCTTGTCATGTAGTTGTTGTATCTTGTGTTGTAAGTTGTCAATGATATGAGTCATAGTTAATACCTAGTTGTCTTAGTGCTAAAAATTCTGAGTTCATGTACTCTTTGACAAAGAGTTTTGAATTTGACAAACTTCCTTGTTTTAATTGCAAAGTTTACTGAGCAAGAATTCATTTGACAAGTTTGCTTTGGCCTTGGTGCATTTCCTAACAAGTTGATAGGTGCCTTTGATAGTATGTGAACTGCCAATATGTGATATATGACAATATCCCTTGCATGTGCTTTGACAAAGCAGATTGTATGACACTCTTGACCTAGTTGAAAAAAAGATTGTTTTTTATATTTGTTTGACATTTTAATATTGAGAATATGACTGAGTGTCAACATAATATGAGTTGATAAGTCACGTGTTGGATTAATTTTGGCAAGTATGAATTAACCTAACTTGAATTGAAGCATCTCTTGACATTACTCTTTTGGCAAGATTGATTTTGGTTATAAGCAAGAGAGTGTATTGACTAAGTTTGATTTGACAAGTTGTCATTGACTCAATATTCCTTCATAGTACCCTGAATAGTATAGACAGTATTTAGCTGAAAGTATTCTTTGATTGCATGACAAGACGACATCGACATTGTTGTAAGGGTTTGTCATTGACTAAGTGTGTTGACCTAAGAAATTAACTTGTAGGTTGACCTTACTTAATGGGTTTAGTAAATTACCCAAGCTGATCTAGCAAGTGTGTCTTAATGTTTGTTGGTTGTTTGTTTGAAGTTGTCTGTCAAGATTTGCTTGACTAAGTTGTTTGTCAAGTTGAGAGATTGGTTATGATTTCATTGGACTAAGTATGATTAGGTGAGTTAAGTCATGGTCGTGTTGTAATTGTACTATCCTAACTCTATCTTGAATAAGTAAGAAAGTAGGTTTCCCATAGAGAATTATGGACAGTTACATGATCATATTGACACAGGTATATGATTGATTTGGCACAGGTACACAAGCAACCTGGTACAGGTTGGTTCAGTTGAGCAAGATTGGCATAGGTTTCCTTATGTGGAGTTGGTATGACTTAGATTGGCTGAGTTGTATGAGCAGTTGGTTTGACCCAGGTGGACTGAGTTTGGTGTGCATTTGGTTAGACTTAGATTGACTAACTTGGATGATGTGAGAAACAGATTGATTGGTACAACCTGATTGGACAAGTTGATGAGCAGTGTGACACAGTTGATGAGTAGTAGTCAGTAGTGACAATTGTTGTGCAGTGTGGCACAGGTGTTGGTCAGCGGGTCCGCACGATCAGTATGGTCGTGGTTCAGTAGTTCATTCTTCATATCAGGGTGGCAGGACGGGGAAAGTAAATCTAGGGAGCTAGGGAATCCTTTAGGTTGTAGCATGTAAACCAGGGGATTGTAGCCTCCTTCCAGTTGTAGCTGGGGAATTGAAGTCATTGTAACAAGGGGGTTGTTGCCTCCTTCCAGTTGTTGCTAGAAAACTATTATTATAAAGGATTTAGTGGTTTTTCCCCCACGACTTGGGTTTCCACGTAAAAATCTTGTGTAATGTGTTTTGCTATGCTCCCTATGTGATGATGATATGCTGATATCTGATGATAAGTTATAATTTTTTATATAATGATAATAATGTACTTTGCATAATATTGAATAAGCTGTTGATGATTGTTAAAGTTGAAAAAGTAATAAAATCTATACAAATTGTTCACCCCCTCTCTCAGTGTGCTCGGTGTGTCCAACAATTAGTATTAGAGCAGGTCCTTCACAGAAATCCTAATCAACTTGAAGGAGATATTTCACACACCATGGGGTTCTCAGTGAATGGAGTACCATTTTTTTGTGGTACAGATTACTTGATCTGGAAAATAAGGATGCATGCTTATCTTGAAGCAGAAAGTATTGGTATATGGAAATCAGTGCTTACAAATCATGCAAAGAAAGTAAAAACAACAGCTGAGAAGGAAGTAAAGAAAATAAATTCAATGGCTATGGAAGCCATTCTAGAATGCCTATCAGATCCTGTGAAAAAATAAGATAGGGAAGTACAACACAGCTAAGGAACTATGGAACAAATTTACTCCACTAAAGAACAAGAAGTAGAGATTATGGAATTGATGCTTGAAAGCCTAACCGATCTCCAAAAGGAGAAAATAGGAAAGTGCAATTCAGTTGAAGAACTATCGCTCAAAATAAATCAACTAAACTCAGATGAAGAACAAGAAGCAGAAGACACCTCAGTCAAAAGGTCAGTACAAGATCTAGGTAAGTATGAAGGTAAGTCTACTGAACACCATGTTTGTAATGTTTTTGAAGAAATGTGTTTATCAGGTATAGAAGATAAGTGCTATTCTAAATTCATAGATTGTAATACTTCAAAATGTGATGAATCTCACTTTTCCCTGATAAATGATAGAAATGAATGTTTAATTAATGATATTACTAATGAATTGCAAAAGGTTGAGAAAATTTGTGAAATAACCATGTATTGCAAGAGAAATTGGACAAATCTATTAGATTTTAAGCATTAATTCAATATGCTATAGGATCTTCACTGAGAGAATAACATGTACAGTATATCAATGCATAACAATCATATCAAGCATGTCAAGCATCACAAGAATCAAAAGCATGAGACAATGGACACACAGATTTTTCCGTGGGGAAAACCCTAAGGTGAAAAACCCCACAACTTCCTCAGAGATAGATAGAGCAATGGCTCAACCAAAGTACAACCAAATTCAATAGATAGTCTCCTACTATGCATCTTGATCCTCCTCCTTCAATGTGCACCACTTTCCGAGTGAGAGAAGAGTGAGTTCTGAGATGATCAAAATAGAGAATCCCGACTCTCTATTTATACTTGTCCTGACCTGCCTAATTACTTATGGGGCCGACTTGTCTAACTCAGCCTAATAACCCCAGTTACATATATATCGGGCCGACACCCACATCAGGTAGTCTAATAACCCATCGGTAAGTTAATCTACTTGAGACACTTGTCAATACAAATGACGACACTCCTTATAGAGGAATAACACATCTCTTATAAGGGTACAATATATATATATATATGAAATACATTCCGAAGTTACATATACATCAACACTCCCTCTTAACTAGGAAGGTATTTCTCAACACAGATCATTGGGCACAAGTCTTCTTCTCTGGATCATCATCATCGAATCAACTGCTGCTATTTCGTCCAATCTATGAATCTACTCGTCATAGGAAGTTCTACAGAGCCAGTCCTTTTTCATACTGGATGTAGGCCCACCACCTGTAGGTCTTCATCATCACTGGTCATACTGTGGAATCCTTAGGACTCATCACGTGCGTCTGCAAAACCTCGCAAGAGCATCCCAGGCCTTTTACGAGCACACAGCTCAACCTCTCGAATCTCTCAGGATCTTTTACATGCCACTGCACAACCTGTCCACGACCACAGAGTATCAAACTGATACTTCACCATACATCCAACTGATGTATATCATCACATGATCAACCTGATCATCATCATCATCTGCAAGCAAGCCATCAAGTAGGTACACCTCAGGACTGATTACAATGCCTCTGCAAAACCTGTAAGATCTCTCAGGACTGATTACACTGACTTGAAGCTTTAGGTTCGATGCCATAGGTGTGGCCATGGCCTTGTAGTCCATCATCCCAAAGGTCTTCAGGATCTTTACTGCATACTTCCTTTGTCCAAGGAAGATCCCATCTGCACTCTGCCACACCTCCATACCAAGAAAATGGTGCATCATACCCAAGTCCTTCATCTCGAACTCGGAAGCTAGCTTCCTCTTCGTGTCGGCAATCAGTCTATCCTCACCTGTCAGAAACAGGTCATCCACATACAATAGTAGAATCACTGGATTGCCCTCCTCAACCTTGTAGTAAAGGTTGGAATCCACTTTACTCTTGGTAAAGTACAAATTGGATAGGAAGCCATCTATCCTGCCATACCAGGTCCTGGGTGCCTATTTCAAACCATATAGGGATTTCTTCAGTTTGCACACATGTGTTCCTCTATCATGTGTCTCAAACCCGAGTGGCTGCTCCACATACACTTCCTCTTCAACTACACCATTCAAGAAATCAGTCTTGACATCCATTTGGTGTACCTTCCATTTCATTACTGCAGCCAGAGCAAGTACTGATCTAATGGAAGTGTATCTGGCCACAGGAGCGAAAGTCTCTTCATAATCAATTCCTTCTTTCTGGGAGAAGCCACGAGCTACAAACCTAGCTTTGTATTTCTTGATGCTACCATCTGCAACATGCTTAACCTTATAGATCCACTTGGAAGTTACCACAGACTTCCCATCTGGTCTTGGGACCACATCCCAAACATCATTCTTCATAATAGATTGGTATTCTTCGATCATAGCATCCTTCCACTCTTTCTTTTCTGTAGCTTCTTCATAACTGGAAGGTTCTTTATCCATGATGTCACAGAGTAAAGCAACATAACTAGTATGTGACCTTGTCCTTTTTCTTTCTCTGTGTTCTTCTTCTGGAATGCCAAATCTCTCTGCATCTTGTATGAGCTCTCTAGCCCATGTAGGTTTCCTCTTGTGAGAATTCTTCTCATGAGGTGTATCCACAGGTTCTTGTGGATCTTCCATTTCTCGATCTTCTTCGGGAACTGCTGCATTCATTGTGGTGTCTTGTGTTCTGGATATTTTGGGTTCTTCATTGTCTTCAACATGTGTCTTTCTCGATTTGTGGTAAGCTGAACTTTCATCAAAAGTTACATCTCTGCTGATGTCAATCTTCTTGAATCCACGAAAGTAGATTCTGTAACCTTTTGAGCTTTCACTGTAACCCATGAATATACCCTTCTTTCCTGAAGGATCCAACTTTGACCTTTTCTCTTTTTAATGGTGAGTGTATACTGGATAGCCAAATATTCTAAGATGGCTCACTTTTGGTTTCTTACCAGTAAACACTTCTTCTAGTGTTTTGTTGTCAAGTATCTTATGGGGTGTTCTATTCTGCACATATACAGCTGTCCTTTCTACTTCAGCCCATAGGTGCATAGGTAAGTCTTGGTCATGAAGCATTTCCCTTGCTGCTTCCATGATTGTTCTATTCTTTCTCTCGGCAACCCAATTCTGCTGTGGGTTGTAAGGAGGAGTCAACTCCCTCTTAATCCCTGAATCACTGCATAACTTCTTGAAGTCTCCTGAAGTAAATTCTCCGCCATTGTCAGATCTGAAGATCTTGATCTTCAAGTCAGTTTGGTTTTCTATCAAGGCTTTGAATTCCTTGAAATTGTTAAACACTTCATCTTTGTTCTTCAAGAAGTAGATCCAAGTCTTCCTAGAGAAATCGTCAATAAAGGAGACATAGTATACATACCCACTCAGAGAACTAGATTACATGGGACTGCATACATCAGAGTGGATAATCTCTAAGATTCTTTTTGCCTTGCTTTCACTGCTTGGAAATGTCTTCTTTGTATTCTTTCCCTTTGCAAATGCCTTCATGCTTTGTTTGGATTTCAAGAAGACCTTCTACCGCTTTGCTTGCAATTGGTAATGCCTTGTAATGCATGTGTGCAAGCCTTCTATGCCAAAGTTCACTTGGCTCTACAGAATCATGGACCATGGCTTGTTCTAGATGGCCCTTCAATTTGTACAATCCTCCCTCTTGCTCTCCAATCACCATTGCATCATCTATAGTCTTACCCTTAGGCCACATTAAGACTTGGCCATCTATGAATGCAACCCTCATGCCTTTTGCATCCAATGCAGATATTGAGAGTAGATTCTTCTTGAGACCTGGAACATAGAGTACATCTTTCATCTTCATAGACTTTCCAGAGTCTAGTTGATATGAGGCTTCACCACTCCCTTTTATGGGATACTCGTAGTCATCTCCAAGCTTCACCTTGTGGGGTGAATCATGTTCAGATAGATTCACAAAGGATTCTTTGAATCCTGTCATATGTTTGGAAGTCCCACTATCTATGAGCCAATCATTACTTCCATGAGTAATGGTTCCGGTGAGAGCAGAAATCAAAACATATTCTTCATCACTTGAAGAATCTTCACTATCTTCTCTAGCCCTCTTCCTGGGAGGTTCATCATGCTCTGCAACATGAGCATGATGTCTTCTTTTGAAGTTCTTCTTCTTGTGAGTACCCTCTTTCTTATTCTTAGGGCAATCTCTGGCATAGTGTCCCTTATCATCACATGTATAGCAACGGACATGGGTCATGTCACTTCGATGTCTGGGACTACCTCTTTGATTCTGATATTTTCCTTTCTTGCCATGATGGTGAGCTTTCGTGTCACCATGTCTTTTGGAGTGAGCTGTGAGTGCTTGGTCTTCACTCCCCATCTTCTCTTCTCTGGCTACAATTCGAGCTTCTTCCTGTGAGCATTCTTCCCACAGTCTAGCAAAAGAGATAAGTTTCTTTCTAGCACAAATTCCTTGGATGAAGGAATCCCATGACCTAGGGAGGCCATTAAGACTGGTCATCACCACTTCTCCATTTTCTATATCTTCACCCACAACTTCAAGTTGTTCTTTTATCTAGGAGACCCTTGAGAAATATGACTGCATAGTCTCTGCATTCTGCATTTTGGATCTTGATATTCTTCAATTGATTCCTCAGGGTCATCTTCCGATTTATGTTCTTGCCTTCAAATAGTTTGGTCAAGGAATCAAACATCTCTTTTGGTGTCTTTAGGGATGACACATGAGGGATGAGATGATCTTTAATAGAATCAGCAATGATCCTCTTTTCCTTAGCCTCTTCTCCCTCTGGGACAGGGACCTCTTCACTTATATAAGTATCCAACTCATTCTCTTCAAGGATTAACCCAATCCTATACTTCCATGCTCGGAAGTTATCAACTCCTTCAAGCTTGTCCTCAAGCTTGGTGTGGTGAGACATCTTAAAGAGTACTATAAATGGAAATAGAAAAGATTTGAGTCTTACCACTTGATTGCTAAAAACTGGATTTGGTGCCGGATTAGGGTTTGAGTTTCCCGGAGATCTACACAACCAAAAATCTTGAACCAAAGCTCCAAACTTCTGATTTTCCAAGGAGCTCCCAGTTGTGTCTTCAGATTTCAGAAATTCCTATTTTTGAGGAAACCCTAATTTTTAGGGCCAAAACTGAAAGTGCTCAAAATTGAATTCTGATTGGACAGATAGATTCACCTTGCTGAGGAGAGTCAATCCATCATATTACTTTTCCAAAATATGTGGAGAGAAACCCAAAAACAAGAAGCCCTAGCTTCCGCAACTGCATAGTGTCTTCTTCTTAGGTTAGCTTTGATACCATGTTAGATTGTAAGCATTAATTCAATATGCTATAGGATCTTCACTGAGAGAATAACATGTACAGTATATCAATGCATAACAATCATATCAAGCATGTCAAGCATCACAAGAATCAAAAGCATGAGACAATGGACACACAGATTTTTCTGTGAGGAAAACCCTAAGGTGAAAAACCCCACAACTTCCTCAGAGATAGATAGAGCAATGGCTCAACCAAAGTACAACCAAATACAATAGATAGTCTCTTACTATGCAGCTTGATCCTCCTCCTTCAATGTGCGCCACTTTCCGAGTGAGAGAAGAGTGAGTTCTGAGATGATCAAAATAGAGAATCCCGACTCTCTATTTATACTTGTCCTGACCTGCCTAATTACTTATGGGGTCGACTTGTCTAACTCAGCCTAATAAACCCAGTTACATATATATCGAGCCGACACCCACATCAGGTAGTCTAATAACCCATCGGCAAGTTAATCTACTTGTGACACTTGTCAATACAAATGACGACACTTCCTTATAGAGGAATAACACATCTCTTATAAGGGTACAAAAAATATATATATGAAATACATTCTGAAGTTACATATACATCAACAAAATCTAAGAAGAGGAATCAAGAAGAATGTAAGAAGGCCACACAGACTATAATTGATATAAATATCCAAGTTGAAGAAGCTACCAAAATCAAAGAAGCCATATCCAACTCTCTAAAAGATCAACTTGAGAAGTCTGCTACTGAAAATAAAAGACAATCAGAAGAAATTGACAAGCTCAGAAGACAGCTAGAATATAAGAAGAAATATTTGAATCGCAAACTTCAAGACAAAGATAGTGAGATCGGTACCTTACTTGAAAAATTACAGAAGGAAAGTATCACCAGTAAGAAAGAATATTCAAATGACAAAAGGGGAATTCACTTCAGTCATGAGATTGAAGAGAAACTAAGAAGAAAACAAGAATTTGAAATCAAATCCTTGAAGATGGAATTACGAAAGCTATGTCTGACGAAGTTTGAAGTTGAAAAGGAACTCTCGGAGATCAAAAAGGAAAATCAAGTACTAAAAGAACAACTGCAAAAATCTCATGAGGAAGATCAGAACTCAAAAGGACAGATGGAAGACAGTGTCGTTGATCTGAAAGAACAAATAGAAGAAGTTAAGAAAATTGAAGAATCCCTAACAAGACAACTCCAAGAAAAGATAGAAATTTGTCAAAAGCAAGAATTGAAGATCCTCTCTCTAAAGGAAGATCTGAACAAGATAGCTACTCAGTTGAAGACAAACTCAAAGATCGAGAAGAACACTGAAGAAAGTGGGAGCTTCAAGGAAAAGGAAGAAAAGGTTAATAGTTATACAGGTATTCTCAAAATATCCCATAATCAGCAAGAATAAAGAGAAGCTACATCACAAAAATCATTTTCTCAGAGATATCCTATAATGTTCCATGGTCACTGCTACAAGTGTAAAAACTATGGTCACAAATTTATTCATTGCAGAGCTCATGACAGAATCACTCTAGAAAGAAAACAAGTTACATTTTATGTTCAATGTTATAATTGCCATCATTATGGTCATTTTGCAAAACATTGCAAAATGCAGGGAGAAGTTAAAGTTTGGAGAAGAAAGCAAGTTCAATCGAATATCATGAACATCAATTAGTCTAACAAAGTATGGAGAAGAAAGTCAGTAGATTGTCCCATTGAACAAGACAAAAATGATGAAGCGTTTGAGAAGAACCTAATACCCTGTTTGAAGACTATTGATCAGTGATCTGAAGTACAAAGAATGTGTAAAAGGAGCTATGTACTTGATTATCAGATTTAAGATCAATGATCACACTCTTTTTAGTATCCTATAAAATTTGGTTCCAGCAGTATCCTTGTGACATAATACAAGTCCATCAGAGTACAACCACTGCCCAGTGATAGGGGGAGCAGTATTTCCAAAGAAAGTTCTTCTTTCCATTAATGCAAAAAGGAAGAGAAGTTGATGACATGGGGAGCATACACCGAGGGCGAGTTGTATTGTCAAAGGATGTTCCCTTTTCCATTGATGCCAAAGGGAGAGAGAAACTGTGATAGGGAGAGATTGTTTTGAAGAGGAGCTTGAGTGTTGTCATCAATGAAAAAGGGGGAGATTTTTTATTAAGTTGTCATTGATGCCAACAGTACCTGGTCATTGATTCCAACAATTGAGTCTTGGCGCCCCTTATGGAGCCACTGAGGGTTAGTATTTGGTTTGTGGTTGTCTGTGTCAAATGATACCTTTTGACTTTGTCTAAGCCCAAGCTTGAATCCCTTGGAGGCATTGGGACATTCCCAAGAGCCCTGGCTACCCATTGTTGTATCCTTGCTCCCGGTTTTCTTTTGATTGAAGGTCTCTGTGTTGCTTGTACTTGTAGTGGTATTCTTGTTTGTTGGATGATGCAGTAGCATAATCCTTGGAACCCATACACAGTTGACTTGTGCCCTTACACTTGGAATCTTGGTGCTTGAACCCACACTTGATGATTTTTTATGTAATAGCTTGATGTTGAAATCCATGTTCTTGACAGGTACAAATGACCCATTCTATGGTCATTTGTTGAAAACGATATACTTGATAATGTCCATATTTGTGTTGAAGAAGTTTAAACACTTGGATTTGATATGTATATAGAGCCCTTGAATCCCATCCTTGAATCCTTTGGAAGGTTTCTTGCATGATGGTCTCGAGCCCACAAGATTGATGATGGAATTGTCCTTGGCTCATGACGATGATGTGGAAAATATCTTGGAGGATTGCATGTGGAGGTTGGGTCTTGGAACCCACATATATGGTTGTATGATAGCTCTTTATGCTCTCACACTCTTACACATGTTAACTCGAAGTTAAATACTTGATGAAGATCTCTTACACATGATGAAGTTTGGTTTGCACACTTATAAATTAAAGAAGACATGAGTTGGTCATGATATGGACATATGACCCACTCACAAATGATAGATTGGTGTTTATCCCATGATCATGTGGATGGTGTAGAATCCCTTTGGATAATATGTCCATGGTTCCCTTGCATAAGAAAACTCACAACCCACTCATGAACCTTGATGACATGAATCCCATCATAGTTCACTTTGCTTGAAGAAGTTCTACATGCTTGATGATGAAAAAGACCATTAAGACGTCCATGGAGTGCATGGCACTTATATGAAGCTAAAGTCATCCCAGTCCTTAAGAATGTGTGTTAATTAAATAATATATATATATCCTATCAGGTCGGCCAACCCTTTAAAATTTAATTTAAAATTTAAAATTAACCTTCAACTAGGTCGGCCCAGTAAAGTTTTTTTTGGAGTGGAAAATGAGTATAAATACCCAAACAACCTCTCTCAAAATAAACAAGGAAAAATGCATTATCTCCTATGCGATTTCAGGCTGCCTCATTTCTACAAATTTAGACTGTCTCCTTTCTCTGCAATTTGGACTCTCTCTGTAAATTCGGACTGTCTCTGTAAACATAGGTTGTCTCCTCTATGTAAATTCGGGCTGCTACAGATCTTTGACTGTCTCTACCACAGTCTGATTTTCGGGCAGCTTCTATATATCTGAGGTATGCACAGATGGATTTTTTGTATATACAGTGATATTTTAAGATGATACACAGTGATGTGTATATGAGTTACATTTTCTATACTTAATTGGGTCAACTGTGTCCTCTGTTTGACAATGATATTCTTGTATAGCTTGTCATGTACTTGTTGTATCTTGTGTTGTAAGTTTTCAATGATGTGATTCATTGGTTAATACCCAGTTGTCTTAGTGTTGAGTTGATGTGCAACTATCCTAAGAATTCTGAGTTGATGTACTCTTTGACAAAGAGTTTTGAATTTGACAAACTTCCTTGTTTTAATTGCAAAGTTTACTGAGCAAGAATTCATTTGACAAGTTTGCTTTGGCCTTGGTGCATTTATTAACAAGTTGACATGTGCCTTTGACAGTATGTGAACTGTCAATATGTGATATATGACAATATCCCTTGCATGTGCTTTGACAAAGAAGACCGTATGACACTCTTGAACTAGTTGACAAAAGGATTTTTTTTATATTCGTTTGACATTTTAATCTTGAGAATATGACTGAGTGTCAACATAATATGAGTTGATAAGTTATGTGTTGGCTTAATTTTGGCAAGTATGAATTAACCTAACTTGAATTGAAGCATCTCTTGATAGTACTCTTTTGGAAAGATTGAGTTTGGTTATAAGCAAGAGAGTGTATTGACTAAGTTTGATTTGACAAGTTGTCATTGACTCAATATTCCTTCATAGTACCCTGAATAGTATTGACAGTATTTAGCTAAAAGTATTCTCTGATTGCATGACAAGATGACATCGACATTGTTGTAAGGGTTTGTCATTGACTAAGTGTGTTGACCTAAGAAATTGACTTGTAGGTTGACCTTACTTAATTGGTTTAGTAAATTACCCAAGCCGATCTAGAAAGTGTGTCTTAAGGTTTGTTGGTTGTTTGTTTGAATTTGTCTGTCAAGATTTTCTTGACTAAGTTGTTTTTCAAGTTGAGAGATTGGTTATGATGTCATTGGACTAAGTATGATTGGGTGAGTTAATTCATGGTCGTGTTGTAATTGTACTATCGTAACCCTACCTTAAGAAAGTAATAAAGTAGGTTTCCCATAGAGAAATTGTGGACAGGTACATGATCAAATTGACACAAGTATATGATTGATTTGGCACAAGTACACAAGCATCCTAGTACAGGTTGGTTCAGTTGAGAAATATTGGCACGGTTTTCCTTATGTGGAGTTGGTCTGACTCATATTGGCTAAGTTGTATGAGCAGTTGGTTTGACCTAGGTGGACTCAGTTTGGTGTGTAGTTGGTTAGACTCAGATTGACTGATTCGGATGATGTGAGCAAGATATTTATTGGTACAGCTTGATTGGTACATCCTGATTGGACAGGTTGATTGTACAGGTTGACGAGCAATGTGACACAGTTTATGAGCAGTAGTCAACAGTGACAGTTGTTGTGCAGTGTGGTACAGGCGTTGGTCAGCGGGTCCACAGGATCAGTACGGTTGTGGTTCAGTAGTTCTGTCTTCATATCAGGGTGGCAGGACAGGGAAAGGAAATATAGGTAGCTAGGGCTTCCTTCAAGTGTAGCCTGTAAAACAGGGGGTTGTAGCCTCCTTCCATTTGTAGTTGGAGAATTGAAGTCATTGTAACAAGGGGGTTGTTGCCTCCTTCCAGTTTTTGTTGGAAAAATATTATTATAAAGGCTTCTGTAGTTTCCCCCTAGAACTTGGGGTTTCCACGTAAAAATATTGTGTATTGCATTTTGCTATGCTTCATATGTGATGATGATAGGATGATAAGTTATAATTGTTGATATAATGATAATAATGTACTCTACATAATATTGAATAAGTTGTTGATGATTGTTAAAGTTGAAAAAGTAATAAAAGCTATACACACGGTTTACCCCCCCTCTTAGTATGCTCGTTGTGTCCAACACCATTTACCTTTGGAGACTCTTTCCCCTTTACCTACTTCCCTCTCTACAATTGATCAAAGCTTATCAATTGCAAACAATGTGCATCATAGAGATATTTATTAGACATTTTAGTAATATCTGAAATGAAACATAAAAATGTTATTTTGAAAATAATGAGTCTCATGGAATTATTCATAGGGTTCTTAGGTCTTCTTCTCATTTCCTCCATTTATGCATTTATGGAAATTGCCTTTATTAACAATTTTTTTGTCAAAACAAGGTTACATGCACTTTTCTATTATGATCCCTAAGACATTGGAGTCACTCATTCAAACCCTGAATATGCACTATTGTTCTCTTCTGGATAAGATTTCCAACTCCTATCCTCATCCATTCTGATTCTGGATATGGAATTTACACTTTTCCAAAAGTGTCAATTTCACCCAATTTTGCACTTTTTCCATAAGTGCAAATAGCCTTGGCGACCAACTTCAACCACTTGTAAAAGTAAATCTAGAGATAAATAGAAAACCTTTTCTACTGCGAAACATTAGTCCATATAATAAGGGTCACTCAAAAATTTTGATATTGTCGATTCGGTGCACCATTCAACTTCTATAAATTTCTAGGTTTGACTACTTTTGACTTTTGCAAATTTTCAAAATCTTGGATTTTTTTGGCAAAAATGATTATCTCCCAAACTGGGCATTTCTGGAAAAACTTTGTCTGACAGAAGTTTCTTTTTCTAATGAGTAGATAAAATGTCTAGTTCAATATTTTTCTGGTTCTAAATCTAGGGTCACTTTTTCCTGCTGCAAGCTTTCAAAATTCCCCAAAAGTGTTATTGAATAGTGCATTTTGGCCTTCTTTCACACCTTGACTCCACACCTTTGGGAATTTGTCTCCAAGTTTCCAAATTTAATTGCGTACCTGTTCAATGAACACACCATAAAAATTTCTGGCCAAATCGAGCTTCCATGTGGTCTCAGGACACTGATCTTTGAAAGTCTCTAATTCGAAATTTCTGCCAAATCAGAGCAAAACTGGCTCGGGCCTCAAAATGATGTTTTCGTGAAATTTTCAAATAGTGTCACAATTCCATAAGTCTCATCCAATTCCGAGTTGAATTTATCCTTCTATGGCCAAAATAATTTTTGGGCTCTATACTTTTTTTCCCGACGTCCCAACCTCGACTGTTACCACCCGTGCGTTAGGAGTTGGAAGTCGACACTACCAACCGGCCTCCACAACCTCCCCCCACCTCCTGACTCCGACTACGGTCTTCCGCAAGTCAGGAGTCAGAAGTCGGCACCAAAAACTCAATCTTGACAACCACTCCCTACTTCCCGACTCTGACTGCAATCTCCCGCACGTTGGGAGTCGAGAGTCGACACCACAACTCCAACTCCAACAAGTCACCCCGACTCCCCGAATCCGACTACTTCCCTCCGCACGTCGGGAGTCGAGATTCAGAACTGCATATTGTTGTCCAACAAAGTACTCCGACTTCCTTACTCTGACTTCCGTATGTCGAGAGTCGGAAGTCAGCACCGCTAACCTTAACTTCTCACGACCACTCCAATGCCAATATCTCCCACGTCCGATGTCTGTTTTTGATGAAATGGGTATAGTTGGAAATTTCTCAGAGACTTCTACATAGTGGTGTGATCCTCTGCAACAGTTGAATACTTTGATCTTTGGCCACAACTAATCCCACAATTTCACCAAACACTCACCCAACACCTCCTGTTCATTTTTTAATTTCTACCTGTAGGTGTAGGTTCTATCCCAAACAGTCCAAGTGCTACAAACATTAGCTTTGACACCACTCTATCATGTTCCCTCCCACAGAATCGACCGGTGGAGGTAACATGTCAGATCTACGGGGTGCTAAAGTCCCCCATTGAGGTCATATCATAAAAAAATATTTAAATTTAAATGCAATAACCTCTACATGCGTGTGAAATGCATATTAAAAATACACAGCAGAATTAAAATCAATTACACACACAGCATGCAGGTATCATCATATTCATCGCAGGCACAACAATAAACTCATGCACAAAAATATACTCATCTTATACTATTCACGAGCATTCAATTGCAACAATTCAAATTGACTCATTCATTCAATTTAACATAAGCAAACAGTCTCCCATAATACATAAAATTTGGCATAATCAGAAACAACATTGAACACACTTATCTTTTAATGGAAATGGTCAAGCAACTGGAAACGGGAGAGTATGTTAGGAACCCATGTAAACCCTTCTATTTACTTTGTTAGTATATTGTTGTTGGACGCATATGCTTTGTAAGTCGTCCCGTACTATTTGGTGATCCATAGTTTGTCTTATTGTTGTTGGACACATATGCTTTGTAAGTCGTCCCGTAGTAATTGTTGATCCATAGTTTGTATTGGCCCATGGTTTGTATTGACACATGGTATTGACCTGTAATGTCCCCTCCCATCATACCGGCATGATGGAGAGAACGTGATGCTAAAGCTGGGCATCTAGCCCCATGAACTTTTAAATAAGCATTCACATAATATAAAAAGACATATGGAAATGTATAATTATAAGAAAACACGGCGGAAGTAATTTCAATTACACATCCATCATACATTCAAGATATTCATGATATTCATCGAATAAATAATTGCAAAGTTAACACAAGAGAATACTTATCTTATAACAAAGTAGTCCCGAGCAACTGGCTATGCAACTGCAACGTTCCACCCAACCATAGGCTAGTTGTGATCATTAATATCTCAACACACTGCCACCCCCGAGCTGGGCATGATCTCTACAAGGAATCAAGGAACAACAGACTCACACATAGCCCAAAGATACACCAAATCAGCCAAGCCAATCTACAGTTGGGTTTATTAGGCTGTTAGGCAATGGAAGGGAGAATTGCTAAGCTAGTGGGATCATCCATAGAGATATGGGTACCCTCTGCAAGATCTATCTAGATTGGCTCCCACGATAACTAGACACCTGGAACATGGAAGTACTCCCTTCACTACTACACAGTCCCTCAGGCCATACCTTCCAATCTGATATTGTTCAAGGTGTGCATAGAAGAGTAGCCAGCCCTCTTGATCTTCTTGAGAGGTTATCTCCCTCACTAGGTTTACAAGTCCATTCAGGTCCACTTCCACTCCTAATTTCTTGCTCACAGTTCAAACCAATACAGGGATGCACCCAACAACAAAAAATACAAGTGTTGAAAAACGTGGGCAACCAAAACGAACTGGTAGATGGGAAATAAACCCTGGGAGAGCCATTCGTTTTCAGAAAACGTTCATATGCATTCTAGGGGCTGAAACGACCTCTATAAACCCCCAAAACGTGACTCCCTTTCTCCCAGCCACTGTGCAACACAAAAATGAGCTCCCAGCTATGGAAAATACAAGAAAATGGTAGAAAACGTGAAGGAGACAGACTCAGCTACTTCAGACTGCGTGAAAGAGGAAAGACTATGGGTTCAGAATGGATTTGGGCACCATTTCATGGGTGTTTTCTTGCCCCAGAAGCAAAAGTACGTTTTCCCAGGTTGATGGCTTTCCCATGCACGAAATTGGCTTCCATACCTCTTCATTCCCAAGGTTTTAACTACCTCAACCAACTCTTGGAAGAATTTAATGATTGGGTGTATAAGCCAAAATGGGTAGTTGAGGGTTTATTCATTGACATTTGGCTTATCACCATTGGCTCAAGGGTTTGAATAATTTCCCTCCCTATTCCTTGTAGAATCCCCCCATCTCTTTGTTGCATTCCATAGCTAGTTGTGGGTATTTCATTAAAATTTGTATTTACATGATGTCATAATTTACATTGTGCATGTCCAGCACAAGAACCATAGGCATCTATTTTTAATTGCCGATACATAAAACGCTAAATCAACGGTGGGGCCTTGGCCTTGAGATCCTCACCATGATTAAATAACAATATTTACATCATTTACGATTTAATGCAAAGGGGGTCAAAATGGGGACATTACATGACCCATGGTATTGGCGCATAGACTTAGTATATAAGTTTGTGTTGAGACCAATGAAGGCACCGTGAAGTTATTTGTATTGAGCTTGCTCAAAGGAGGTTTCCCCCTCAAAGTGGCCTGCGATCAATAAAAGTTATTATGAGTTATGTTATTTCTTCTATCTCGTGTATTTTCATTAATTAATTGTTGCAGGTTCTTCACATCTATTATTAAAGCACTTTCTTGGGCTCGCTGGGTGAAATTTTTGCCAATTTTTTTTGTTTTTCACATCTGTTGCAGCTTCGGATCTGGGAATAATCCATATCCGCTTAACTCTGGGAATTACTTGGGCATAAGCCCTAAAACTCATTGTGAGGAGTACCATAGGAACCCCAAAGTGGTTGGCCCATTGAGAGGACCTACCAGTGAAAAGGGAAACGACCCCTACCTGATTGATTAGTTCCCACCCGTGAGGTAAACCAAGAGCTGTCGTTTGTGGCAAAGCGGTTATCAGTTTTACCTGAGCCATGGAGTGAGGGGTACTACCCCAATATGCAAGCCGTCAGACAACATTGGTGGCCTAGTGAATCGCCTGAACCGATAGGAAGACGAACATACCCAGGGTCCATATCTATTTTCAGCTGAACTGTTGCCGATCACTTCTGCACCATTGCAGATCCATCTATTGCCAATCACTTCTGTGCCATTGCAGATCCATTCTGAAAGCCAGTTCAGATCCATTCTAAAAGTCGTTTTAGATCCAGCCGTTTTCGATCCATTCTGAGCCGTTTTAACTCTGTTTTCCTTGAAACTTCACTAACACCCCTGCAATCCCATTCTGCATATTTCATTCTTGAGGACCCTATCCCAAATTCCACTTCCCAAAGCCAAAAATCCCATATTTGTTTATTTTTAGGGTTTGCCATAACTTCTTCAATTTTCACCCACTCGCCTCCAAATTTTGCCATCATGTTCATTCCCTGTTTTTGCTTCTTTGTCCCTCTTTGAAAATTTTTCTCATTCTTTCACCCTGCTTCTGAAATCCCCATTTTTTGCTTCCTTGACCATCAGAAAGTGTCCAAAACCTAGTCAAACCCCAATTACCCCTCCGAGTTTTTCCCAAATCCAAATTTCCCTTTACTAAATAAGATTTTGTTTGTGTTTTTCTATCCATTCCCCCCCCAAAAAAAAAATCCTGGTTATGGTTATCACCTGCGCAGGAACAAAAACCATGGAGGAAGCACTTACAGCCATCCAAACCAAACTCTGAGATCTGGATGAAAATTTTCTCAGCCTCCATCTTCAACATTCAGCCATGAACAATAACCGACAGCAAGAATCTTCTGGAGCCAATGGGTTCTCTTCTTCCAGCAATTTCCATGGTCCGAAGCTTGAATTTTCTTGCTTCAATGGTACTGATCCGACTGGATGGATCTACAGTGTAGAACAATATTTCAATCTACATAATACTTTTGATGTCCAAAAATTTCCCCTTGCATCCTTTCATTTGGAACATGAAGCCCTTCAATGGTACCATTGGTACATCAAGGCTCATGACGAGCCAAAATGGACAGATTTTTGCCAACTCCTTTTGCAACGATTTGGTCCTAGTGCTTTTGATGACTTCACCAGAGCACTCACTAAACTCCGTCAAAGTGGCACTGTGAGAGAGTATCAAATAGAATTTGAGAAACTAGCCAATCACACAGAAGGATTGTCTGATGAATTCTATAGGAGTTGTTTTATCAGTGGTCTTAAGGATGAAATCCGGTCAGAGGTTAAAATGTTTTGTCCCAACACAATGATGGAAGTCCTAGGGTTGGCTAAGTTGGAAGAAGACAAGATTGCAGCCCAACAGCACTCCAAAACCACTTTTGTTCCCTTTCGAAATATGGGTTCTCAACGACCTCCCATCCTGCTAGCTCCTCGACCAAATCCTATCAAGCATTTGTTTGAAACAAAGATGCAAGCACGTAGAGAAAAAGGGCTTTGTTATAATTGTGATGAGAAATTCACTCGGGGACATAGATGTGTTCAACAAAATATATATCTCTTGTATATGGATTCTGCGCCTGCCTCTACAATTGGTGAAGAAATTCCAGATACAATGGATGATTAGGTCGACATTCAGGAGCCACCTATTGACCCCCCATCTCAGGATGAACAACCAAAGATATCTCTCCATGCTTTATCCAGTGTCACCACCCCCCAAACAATGCGGGTCAAGGGTTACTTCAAGAAGCTTCCTCTTACAATACTCATTGATTCTGGTAGCACTCATAACTTCATTGACCCTCGGATCGGAAAACATGTTGATTGTTTTGTCCATCCTTGCTCCAACTTTGAAGTCATGGTTGCCAATGGGGGAACCTTACCTAGCAAGGGGAAGTGTCACAATGTGCGTATCTCTTTGGAAGATTATAACCTGCGCTCTGACATGTTTGCCTTGTCCCTAGGTGGACGTGATGTGGTTTTGGGCGTTCAATGGTTACGCACACTTAGCCCCATATTATGGGATTTTGCTGAACTTTGGATGCAGTTTTTAGTCAATGGAAAACAACACAAATTTAAGGGCTTACAACAAGGGTCTCTCCGCATCATCAGTTCACATCGCCTGGAAAAGATCCTTAAGAAGAGTTCACATGGTGTCATTGCTCAACTCCATTCCATTCAGATGCACCCATCAACAGTCTCCCCTACTTCCTTGGATAGATATGCAGGTGTCCTTGTTGAACCAGTGGACTTGTCGCCTTCAGGAGACCTTTCGAGTAAGAATTGAGCTGCATCTACATCTCAGTAGGAAATGATGGCTATTTTTCATGCAGTACAAAAGTGGCAGCCATACCTATTAGGGAATTATTTCTGCAGCAAGATTGATCTCCAAATTCTGGAAAATTTCTTGGAACAATGGGTCTCCTCCCCAACACACCTGAAATGGGTTATCCAACTCATGGGTTATGCCTATGCGATCACTTACAAGAAGGGTAAGGACAATATGGTAGCAGATGCTCCTTCTCGCACATTTTATGACCCAGTTTCTCTTACAACTATTTCTTTGCTTGTTCCAAATTGGTTGCAATCTGTTCAACAGGGCTATCTCTTCTATGAACTCCATGCTTCTTCATCAGTAGGGCACTCTAGGTTCCTCAAAATGTATGACCGGGAACAATGTAACTTCTTTTGGCAGGGACTGAAAATGACAATTCAACAGATGGTGGTTGAATCTGATACTTTCCAGGTCAACAAGGGTGAAACGACACTCCTTTCGGGACTGCTCGAACCCTTTCCCATCCCTACACAGATTTGGACAACTATTTCTATGGATTTCCTAGAAGCACTCCAGTGGTACAATACCACATCTAAAAGGACACCATATGAAGCAGTCTATGGACAAGCACTGCCAATTCTTCTTCCATACACCCTCAGTAGCTCCCCAGTTCAGGCAATTGACTTGGTTCTTCGAAACTGCGATCAGATTCTTCTCATTCTGCAGGACAATCTTCACATGGCCAGAATTCGACTGAAACAACAAGACGATCAACACCGTTCTGAGTGCACTTTTCACACAGCTGATATGGTTCTTCTTCGTCTACAACATTCCAAGCAACCCTCCCTAAAACTCACAAGGCGTCAGTGGCCCAGAATGCAACCCGAGGATGCTACAGGGGAACCACTCCTTCAGATTTTGCATCAATTTCCACATCTAAAGCTTTGAGGACAAAGATTTTTCTAAGGGAGAGGGGATGTTAGGAACCCATGTCAACCCTTCTGTTTACTTTGTTAGTATATTGTCGTTGGACGCATATGCTTTGTAAGTCGTCCCGTACTATTTGTTGATCCATAGTTTGTCTTATTGTTGTTGGACGCATATGCTTTGTAAGTCGTCCCGTAGTAATTGTTGATCCATAGTTTGTATTGGCCCATGGTTTGTATTGACACATGGTATTGACCCATGGTATTGGCGCCTAGACTTAGTATAAAATTTTCTGTTGAGACCAACGAAGGCACCGTGAAGTTATTTGTATTGAGCTTGCTCAAAGGAGGTTTCCCCCTCGAAGTGGCCTGCGATCAATAAAAGTGATTATGAGTTCTGTTATTTCTGTTATCTCGTGTATTTTCATTAATTAATTGTTGCAAGTTCTTCACAGAGCAATTTTCCACCCTACCATAGGTCTCTGTCCATCCTATATTATTTAAGCTGAGAGACCACCCCCGAGCTGGGCTATGTATCCACTAAGGAGGAACTAATCGGGGTTACTCACAGCCACAAGCACAATCACTCATGCTAAGTCAGCAAACAGCTGGGTTTTTCAAGAATGCAGGGAGATAGGGAAGGAGAATGCTAAGCCAGTGAGATCAACCATAGAGCTACATGCATATCAACTGATCTTATACAGCCTTGGCACCCACAATACCTACCACACCCAACACAAGGAAGGTCCCCTTCTCTGCTACACAGTCCCTTAGGTGCCCCTTCCATCCAGTGCTCTTCAAGGTAGGAATAGAAAGGTCCAAGCTGCTAGATCCACAGATATTTGTGCCTTCACTGGGTTTATCAATAAAATCCGACCTCTGATCTCTCACCCAATTCAATCCACTCTTGGATTTTCCCAAATTCTAGCTACTTAACTCCCAAAAACGGAATTGAAATTCCCAACTTCCAAATATGGGTTTTCCTATGGATTTCTGGGCATTTGACACTCTCAATTTTGCCCCGGGGTTTACATCTATGGATTCCCCATTGGATTGTGTTGCTCACATCAAATTTTGGATGTTTTTGGCACTCAAAATTGCGTCTTCTTCTCTAGTTGCGATTTCTGCAATTCTTCATTGGCTTTATTCACATATAAAGCCAATGCATTCTAAGGGTCAAAATGAGGGTATTACACTCTCTTCCATCTGTCACTTTGAATTCTGATAATCCTCATGATATTTTTGCAGTTACTTTTTAGTAATTAATTCTCATTTGCTAAGCTCTTTAGTTTCCATGTTTGCCAAACTCAACTTCTTCAATTCTTTCTTTAAGGAGCCAATTTCAACTTCTTGTGCTTGACAAGAATTTTCCTTTATTTTACATGCTTCCTCCTTCTATTTTAGTTGAGTTGATAATGTTTCTTCAGTCTTCTTAGCCTTATTAACTAGCATTGTATTATCTTCTTAATACTTCCACAGTTGTTCCATTATCATCTTGTTCTTCTTTCTTTCTTCTGTCAACTCATCTAGGGCACTAATCAATTCTGCTTCAAGATCTACAACCCCTTCAATTTCTAAATTTTCTTTATATTCAAAAGCATTGCTTTCAAAAACTTCATCATTTGCTTCTTTATGTTCTTCATTTTTTGCATCTGACCTTTCATTTTGATTGTCTTTGTGTTCCTGATGGAGACATCTCTTTGTGTAGAGGTTTTGTACCTTGTCCCGGTGCTCTTTAGCTGATGTACACTTTCCAACTTTGTCTTTCATAGGATCAGATAGTCCATGCAAGATGATATCCATTGCCATTGCATTATCATTTCTTAACTTATTCTTGGCTGCTATTTTTGGTGGTATTTTTGGAGCAATGTAACCATTCACAACATATTTCCAGATATCAAAACCTTATGCATGTAAATAGAGTCTCATCCTTATAATCCAATGATAAAAATTTGATCCATATAATAGAGGAACCCCATCTACAAAGCAAAGAATTTCATGTTCATCCATGTGCTCTAGAGATCTTCCTTCCAGTTGTTAGACTGTCCTGAAGGAACCTGCTATGGTAACTATTATCACACAACTTGTAGTTGTCCCTTAAGGTATCCCATCCAGGATGGTAGAGGAGATGGACAACTAAAGAGGTGACCCAAGAGATGCCATAGTTCCCGATGCAAGTTGGGAGTCACGACAGCCAAGGCACTCTTCGCTTTAGATCAAGATGAATCAAGACCAAGGGGGAGACCCTATAGCCAATCAAAGGTGATTGGACCAAAGCAAAGGTTTCTAGGGAAGTGTGAAAGATGACTTACGGAAACTAATGCATGGTTAGGTGGACCTAGAAGTTTAAGTATGGTTGAAAGAGGCTTAAGGGATGACTAATGTTTCAACCAATGAATGATTTAGGCCACATAATGAGATAAAATGACAAGATCTAGTACCATGAAATACACAGGTGGGACCCACTTCCTTAGGATATGGAATTGGCTCAAATGGGACCCACAAGGTGAAGTTAGGGGTGCAAATGGTACTAAGGGGTATGCAAGGAGCAGATCCATGGATCTAAAGTGAAATTAGAGATACCCACATATGGTATCTAGCACTTGACACTAATCCCAAGGAGTGCGAATTGTCTTAGGTGGACTAGTGCCTTGAGTGGATGCGAAAATGGAGTCAAAAGGATGTCAAATTATAGATCGGGACACCTAGGATGCAAATCAAGTGAGCTACCCAAGATGTGATGGTTGGATTTTACTAGATCTAATATTTCACTATGTGACCCAAGTGGACAACAATCCCCAAAATGAGGAATGATACCCCCAAGGCAGAACTTCACAAAGTGAGACACTAGATATAGGTTTCAAGGTATGCTCTTTCCAAAACAAGTGGGATCTCAAACATCCAGTTTCTCAAAGTGGGGAACCTCAATCACCCAAGAAGTGCGACTTTGCTCAAGGAGGGCTAAAAGCATGGTAAAGTGTGTC
This sequence comes from Larix kaempferi, assembly GCA_027924585.1. Classification (NCBI taxonomy): domain Eukaryota; kingdom Viridiplantae; phylum Streptophyta; class Pinopsida; order Pinales; family Pinaceae; genus Larix; species Larix kaempferi. The sequence goes on along the minus strand of BSBM01001433.1, from coordinate 7,984,597 downwards.
AAATCAAGTCCAAAAGCCACCAAAGTCTAGATCCAAGTAGTTTAGGCAAATATCAATGTGGATCTTGAAAATCAATGGCATCTAATGGCTAGATCTCCATAGATCTGAGATTGAAAATGCATCACCAAATTGACCCAAGTGGGGCACAACTCTCAAAATGAGGAATGGGGCCCACAAGGAAAAAATCAATGAAGTGAAGCACTAGGGGTAGGTTATCAAATGTGAGGATCATGAATCAAGTGGGATCTCACCTACCCATGTACTAGATCTGGCTTAACTCAATCACCCAAGGAGGGTGACTTTGCCCAAGGAAGGTTAAATGCCTTGAAAAGTGTGTCAAATGTAGCCCAATCCACACCAAACTATAGATCCGAATCGTCGTGGATACTATAGAGGTGGGTTTTCAATATATTTTCAAAAGCCAAGCTATATCTAAGTAGATCTAAGAAAAACAAAAAAATGAGGGTTTTGATTTTAATGTATTTTTTGACCAATAAGATGGATAGCAAGCGAAATCAATACGTACCTTGTAGATCTTACCTCAAAAGCTTGCATCCTCTTAGCATACAGAGAATTCTTTCCCTAGTTACAATTCCAAGCTTGATCCAAGTGTCTTCAACCAAAAGCATCCAAGCCCTAGGAGGAAATATGCCCCATGAAAACCTGCAAATCAAACTACATCAAGTTAGATTTGATCTACAAATCCATAAAATCTAAGCATGTCATATCAAGAAAGTAATCAATGGACAGAGAAAAATTGAAAAAATCCCTCTCTATGAAGATGTCTTGCTCATGGGGGATGTGAGCAACCCATAAAATCTTCCCACAAAGCAAATCGTTGAGCTAGCTTGAAGTAATTCGGCCTCCCTCTCTTGAAGTCGATTTCAACTGAAAAGCAAACAATGTCTAGAAGCAAAATATCCAAGAACATATGCAAGAACAACCCAATCAAAGCCAAGAAGTAGATCTCCAAAATATTCTTTTCATTCTAAGTTTTCCAGAGCCCAAAGGTAAGCTATACAATAGGGGGTCTCCTCCTTATATAGGATAATAAAGACCAAAACCCTAGATCTCAAAACCACTTTACAAAAGATGAGTGGTTGAGATTACAAGATATCAATACATAATCAACGGCTAAGATGAATCATAACAATATAACACATGGATCACTCAAAAAGGTGATGACATCATAGCCTAAAGATACTCATGGAGGGTGACGTCATCCACTAGAGGGGGCAAAAGTACATGGGCCCACCTCATATGGCTAGGACATGACTCATGAAACACATGGTGGGGCTAGGAGGCATCAATCCTTGTTAACTCATCCCCATGGCAAAATAAAATAATATAATATGTCCAAAATAAATACAAATGATCAAATCTGTCCTCAAATATGTGAGAGACAAGCAATAAAAGGCCTCCTGTGGACCCCCCAAATGATGAAAACTGGCTGGAAGATAGGGGGTTCACCCTGGAATACCTCTGTGAAAACCAAGTGCCAAAAAATTGCCTTAATTTCCCAAATCGAATTCCTTAGTGACCCTTTTATCCCATTTCTGGACTGCCTCGATAACTGTGAAAGTGCTGAAACTGCCTCCTAGGGAACCTGCGTTGTCAAACTGAGCCCACCAGGCTCTCCAGAAGGGGGGCTAAATGGTAATAACAAGTGGCTGGACCACCCCCTCCTCATACAACGCCCTAGGTGAACTGGCCTCTCATGGCCCCTGCTGCTCAGGCTGGGAAATCAACCCCAAATCTGGTCAACAAGTGTAAAACTGCATCTATCACTGTCAGAAGTACCCGGAACTAAAAGATAAGTGTCTCATTGGATCCAGAAGACCCAAATCTACTAAGAATGTGTACTCATAGACCATGGGTTTCCCTGATGGTCTAACTGTAGGGTCCACCATATATGGACAATGCATAATCTGATGATATGAAGTAATAAAACCTGTTGAACTGCATCAATCACCATCTGAATCATATGTCCATCATATAGCATCATCATCAAGAGTATGTGGGTCCATCTATCATCATCAATAAGCATGCATGGCCCACATCATCACGAATCCCAATAAATGACGATAGTCAAATTGGGTTTGACTAGGTCATCATACAACCAGTAGACTAAGACATGTTCCTCTAATCATATTCACAGCTTAACTTAAAGTATAGCATCATTCAATGGCATTAATCATGTTATCATATTCCGTTGTTATTTATAATTACTTGCACAATATCTTAAATGACAAACTCACCCATTGGACATGGTCTAACTGCTAGCTAATGATGAAGGCTAGGAACAAGGTTGGGAAAAGGGGGTGACTTGTCTAAACTCAACTTAAAGATACTTTGGACTGGGAGAAAGGGGAAGCTACAAACTCTGTGCTGGACAAAATAAACACGGGGGATGGTTGTGCCTCACAAATGGGTAAGTTGTTTTGAGAGTGTTTATTCAACTTGGGCATCATGTCTACTTTTATAAAAGATGATCCAGTTTCATTAGGATCCATTGATTTCATTTCATGGCCTTTTTGGCCTACATGACCCTTCGGATCTCAGGTGTGCTGATAAGCACAACTAATTGCAGCTTGCATCCAGGGCATGCTTACATATACATATAAGGTCAACAATTGTTTAGATATAGCGTTTAAGAACCACTGCTTTTTGGAACTTTCTTATACTCTTCGAGGAGTTTTTTTTAGCAGTTCATCGCTCTTTCCCTTTTTAGTTTCCATGGGCGAATCTATATAAGTTTCCATAAGTAGTACATGAGCTTTCAGTTTTAGCCAACAACATCTCATGTGACTAGGGGGAGTTCGAGCCAGTGCCAAACATCAGGACAACCGACCGGAATGATTTAGGCCTACAATCCAACTTACCAAAGGCAAGTTTTGTCACCAACTCAGAGCCGAGACACTAGTACAGGGATGCGGTCCAAAGACAGAGGTAGAAAAAGGGGAAGTCCTCAATATCAAAAAGTCAAGTAAGACAAGTCAAGGGTTAAAGCCAAATAAGGAAAGTCATGAATGGATGGAGTCAAGTGAAGGTGGATCCTAAGCTAGCAGACAGGAAATGTCAAGGAATACCATATCTATGTAAGGTGATAAACCAGTGAGTTTTTTCAAACAACCTAAATGTGCAAGTAAATGTCCATTTTACAGTTCATCATCAAGATAGTCCATTGTAAGTTTTACCAATTTTGCCACATCATGAATTATATACCGAGCAAATGCTATGAACATGACTAAAGTAACAAGATAATAATCCACAGTCAATGATAAAAAAATCCATAAGTCATACAACATCATCACAAGAATAATCATCATATATCATCTGAAACACTGTTGCAATACATCTCTAGGCACTGAACTGAAACTGTATGGGATAAAGGGTCACATCGGTCATCAAATATGAACTATCAAGGCTCAGCCTTGACACAAGGTCCAACATAAATCTGAATAATACACTGCTCTGATCATAAGTGATCTCAAAATAATAAACTCATCATAGCCAAGCTCTGAAATGTGCAGATATATGCTAAGTAAGAATAATAGCCCTGCTACTATGGTGTGATAACAATACCAATTGTTGGAATTACTGATGGGGGAGGTGAATCAATATTTAGCACTTATTACCATTTCAAACATTAACCATTAACAATGTCATTCATCATCGCATAAACCATACACAATGCACAAGAGATTTAACATGGAAACCCAAATGGGAGAAAAACACAAATTGTTTTTCTTATATCGTGTCAATATTACATTCATAGGAAGCACCAACTTCAAATATTATCCAACACCGACTAGAAGGAGGCACAAACCCCCTGATTTATAGGAACCAACCTGAAGGAAGCCCCAACTCCCTGGTTTACTAGCACCGACTAGAAGGAGGCTCCAACCCCCTGGTTTATAGGATCCAACCTGAAGGAATCTCCAACTCCCATATTTACCAGCACCAATTGGAAGGAGGCTCCAACCCCTTGATTTACCAGCATCAACTGGAAGGAAGCTAAAACTCCTTATCCTTGCCCCATCATGCCACCCTGGTATGAATAAGAGAATCAATCTATCACTGTCACTATTTCTATCACAACTTGTACCTCTATCACTATCTCTGTCAATTTGTACATGTATCACTTCATCGGTCAACATGTACATGTATCATTGTCTCTGTTATTAAATGTACAACATCACAAGTCATTCTCCCATCCAATCTTGTGCATCTAGAATTGGGCCTCATGTGTTGAGGTAGGGAGCATGAGTTGGACTTATGAACTTGGAGTAGATTCTTGAGTTGGAATCAAGAATGATTAAGCCTTCAGTTGTAAAAGGTTATTCCTCATGTGTTGAGTTAAATGCTTTTTTGTATCAAAGTTATGATGTTGTAAAGTCTTGTTGGATAAGGCTCGGGACTTGTGTGTCAAGTCAAATTCTCATGTGGACCTCCAGTTATAGTAGGTACCCATTGGGTGGACCTCCAATTATAGAGGTAGATGTTTTGCATGTTGAAGCATTAATGTTGTGTTATGTATTACTAACCATGGTCACCAATTGCTATTAAGTCTCCTCTAGAGATTGGCCACCTCTAGAGTGAATTACTTTATCATATGATCACAGCATCTGACAAATCTTCTTATCATTATAATCTGATATGATAGATAATTAAAGCTAACACATATTTACCATGCAATAAAGATAAGAGATAAATATAAATGCATAGAGAAAAAGAGAATTCGAATTTCTCATGAGATGACTAAGTGAATCTGAATTGTTAAAATTCAGTGAATACTTTAGTAAATCAAAGGAGAACTCGAATTTATCACTACAGTGATGTTAACAAGAAAGAATAAGTTAAAGAGAGTTAACTAAGTGATAGTGTTACACCTAAAATCTTACCACCATTAGATTCAGTGTATACACCCCTGAAGTTCCATTGGTTAAGTCATTTACCTGGAAGGGACATCATTGTGCTTATGTTAGGTTTTGAGAGGTCATCGCAAGCTGCACTTATGCAACCTGCAACGTCGCACCTTTCTCCATTACAGGGTGCGACGAAGTCAGTTAATAGGAAAAAAATAGCTTCTCCGAGCTCATTCTCAAAGGTTGCTGACTTGGATCCTTATCCCTGACCTGTTGGGGGAACTAGCCTTCGGTTCCTAACCTCTTGGAAGGATCCCCTATCTCTCTCCTACCATGTCTCAACATACCCTATCCATATCCTATCCACTTAGCCCTATATAAGTGAGGCCCTACCCCTCTCCAAAGGGAGGAAGTCTATGGTACTCTTATGCCGGTGAAATTAGGCTTAATAGACTTAGCACTCTAGCTTGGGAGACATCCACTTCTCTCTAGGATATTTGGCATGGCTTGTCAGAAGGAGCTCGCAACGTTAAGGCTATGGTTGTAATCCTCTTTTCTATTGTGCTCTCCACTTTTCAATACAATTAATACAATTGCTTTCCATAAATGTTGTCGCGTTGATGATATTTAGATTTTTCCTCCTTAACTGTTAACTTAGATCTATCATATGAAATGTATACTTTCACTATTCTTGGTCTGTTATATGTTCAACAGGGTACGACCGTTTAAGATCTGGCAGCGCTGGAGCATTGGATCAACGAAGAAGAAAGGGATCTGCAAATCTAAGGTAAACGATCTATCTTTCCATTTGCACTTCTATTTGATCTAGGAAAGTATTTTGTGTTCTATTTTATTTGTTCTAGACTTACGTTAAGCTAGGGAGATCAGGCCTTGAGTCCGCTCTCGGTAGATTGTCCGTCAAACAAATCTAGCGACCATACTGGGGATTTTCTTGCCAAGCCATACCGTTTTGTCATTTCCTTCTCGAAGTGCATTTCACCATCAGATCTTCACCTTGAAGAGTCTGGTCAACTTCTTTTGAGTTTGCACATCTCATTTGCAGATCTTTTTATGCTCATTTTCTGGATAATTGGATCATTTTTGAACTCAGATCTCGCCTGTCGCACCTGGTCAGTGTACCCAGAGCGACACTGTGTGTTTTTTGATCTATGTTCTTTTTATGTTAGTCTGTCGCCACAGCCCTTCCATTGGTCTACTGTGATGCCGTCGCACTCCCCGCATTGGTGAACTGCGACGTCGCACTGTGTATAAGCATAGAGTGCACTGATTTGCCATTTTTTCCATACGAGCATGCCCTCTCCAGTTCTGTTGTGAGTTTGGTTTGTGTGCAGACTCCCTCTGTACTGTATGATCCAGTCAGAGATCCCTTTTTGCTTTGTGTGATTGAGTTGTTTGGTTTTTGTTTGGAGTTGTTTTGGGTTCCATCTTGGACGAGTCTGAGACTTGGTAGTGGCGGATACTCTTGTCTCCCCCACCTGCATCCACTCCCCCTTGCATTACCTCCTCTCCTTTCCATATCTGACCATTCTGTTATATCAGTTTCCAAACCTCACTTGCATTCATTTTGTGAGTTTTGCTTGCTTTTAGTCTTGCTTGTTGCTGATTGATTTTGAGTGTTTGTGTGTATTTTCAATCCGTTGTGTGCTCGCCTCTTCTTGAGATTTTCTAAGTTATTAGAGTGTTGCGAGTAATCTTTTCAGTTCAAGAATTCATGTTTAAAAGCACAGTTGTTATCAAATTGTCATTTTGATGCACTCATTGAAAGATCAAAAGTACTTTATTTCCGTTATTTTTCAAGATCATTTGAAGAATTGCATAAGCATTGGAATATCTTATTCATAAATCTTTTGGAGAAGTTGAAAGAAAGTTTCATTGTTTGTATTTTTCATGAATTATGAGTTGCTCATCTTCTTGAAGAATTCAAATATAGATCAAGTTTGCAAAAGTAATTCCATGCTTTGGAAATTGCATTGTATCTTTTGGTTTTTGTGTTTTTAGGCCATCATAATGAAAGTGAAAAGTTTGCATACCTTACTTAGAAATTATCTCTTTTCATTACTTAGCATAATTTTCATTTTGAAAAGACAAAAGAAAAAGAAAAACATGCTTTGATTTGGCTTAGTAGTGTTGTGAAAATTTGTGTGTTTCGTTGAAAAGGAAAAAGAATACTTCATAGTCATTTTTTGGTAGATTTGGGATTGTCTTGCA